>CM054139.1:30750537-30765537 GCA_028751875.1 Rapana venosa
CTAGGAATGCTTTATATAATACTTCTGACTGAACTGGATAAAAGGCAAACCTATGAATGCTACCTCAGAACAAGACTTAGTCCCATATGTAGGGCTAGAGGCTCAAACAGTGATAAATACCTTCAAACATAAATCGGCAGTTACTGACATGCAAAAATACAAAGTCCAAAATTAATAATGAGAAAATAAAACTCACTTATGACATTTGCATAAATACCCTTGCACATCCAACTTTGCTGCATATGTGCATACATTTAAGTAATGTGTACACTCAAGATTCCTAAATACACACACACACTTGCACATGCTCACACACATGCACACATACACACGTATGTGCAATCATGTGCATATGCAGGTGCACACACATATGCGTGTGCGCACGTGCATACACACATGCACACTCACTATGTTGAAGCATTCATCACTGTTTCAAAAGGTGGGTCTCACCAGCATTGTTCAAGACAGAAGAAAAATCATATTGTCTTTTTTATGTTGGTAGAGGTGGGGGGCAGAGTGGTTAGAGCAATGCACTCAAGACCTGATAGCCCAGGTTTAAGCTAAGACTGAGGCACACCTTCAAGGAGATTTTTCCCCCTGGAGTTAATATAAGTACCCACTCCGCTCCCCTAAAAGTCCTTTCGATGAAACTATAAACTGAGGTCCTGTGTGCAAAAAACATTTTCTTCCCACATCAAAACCCATTCCACCTTTCAGAAGAGTAGGCCATTGCGTGCCAGTAGGAACAGATGACAAACTTAAAAGAAAAGAAATGCTTGCACAATAGTGTTGTGTTTAGACATCCTTCTCAAAGTCGAAATAGGGATACCTCTATGGAGGATAAAAACTGCCTCTTATTCAAAATCTCACCATTGGTGAACCTCAGAGCTCTAGCTGAGGAACAGCACAAAAAAGATCGTCTGTGCTTGTTATCAATTACACAGACCAAAATGTGCCACTGCCAGTGAGTATGTTCTTTCGAGTCAGAAGGCCCATAGAGCCGGAGCTTATCCCGGTTTCTGAAGCGTTAAGCGAACTGATGGTTTTTCACCACCCCTGTGACAGGACGCTAGTCTGTCGCCAGATACTTCCCCAGCAGAGCTGGTACCCACTTGTACACCTGGGTGGAGTGAGGAAAATAGGAGTAAAGTGTCTTTCCCAAGGACACAACACCGAGCCGAGCGGGGATCGAACCCGCGACCTCTGGATCACGAGTTGACCGCCTAAACCACTCGACCACGGTGCCTCCACTGCCAGTGAGTGATGGCACTGAAATGAAAGCGTGATAGGAAACAGATCAACGATGTGGAAAATGTTTTTGTTTTAAATGTTGCGGCTGCTGTTGTTTGTAAGCGCTTCTCTTGTTGTAATTGCTGTTGTTGTTGTTGTTGTTGTTCTTCTTCTTCTTTTCTTTCTTTTCCTTCTCTTTTATCTTCATCCAAATTTTCCCTCCCTTTTTTTTGCCTCCTATGTCTTCTCCTCTCCCCCTCCTCCTCCTCCCACTTGTCCATGTTCTTGTCCTTGCTCTTCTTCCTTTTCTTCTTCCTTTTCTTCTTCTTCTTCTTCTTCTACTCTTTCTATTCCTCCTCTTCTCCTCTTCATTCTCCTTTCTTTTTGCTTCTCTTCCTCCTCCTCCTTCCTTACCAATATGTGTGCTATGAGAGAGAGAGAGAGTTAGACAGACAGACAGAGACAGAGACAATGACAATGACAATATTTTATTGTAATAAGCTGTTAAAGCCCATTTACAAGGGGACAGTGGGAAGGGACTGGGCACAAAACATGTATTTTCAGAAATACAGATGTATCATTTCTACAGCCCAAATGGTCGACATGGCATGGATTCCACAACATGGTGAAGTGTTTTACATTACGATTCAGATGAATTGGTGCCTAACACTTTCGCCCATTGCTAATGGGGAAAGGGGGGGGGGGGAGGGTAACAACAACCACAAACATCATTTAAACACCGAGTCTGTGACAGGGCTTCCTGTCCTACATTCCGTCTGATCCCGTAACTCATGCTCTTTCCAACACGTAAAAAACCTAATCAAAATATGCCAACTCCTTTTTTGTTTCCCCTTCTTCTCTCTCTCTTCTCTCTCTTTTCCCTTTTCTCTTCTCTCTCTCTCTCTCTTCTTCTCACACACCCACCCACACCACCACACATTGCACACATTATGATGCACACCGCAACACACACGCAAAAACACACACACGCACGACAGCAACCCGACGCAAAAACACACGCAGCACACCACACGCACGAACAACACAACACACACATACACACACGCGCGCACGCAGACAAGAGGGTGGCATGCACAACACACACACCACTACACACGCACTAAAGGAAAACCACAGCCCTTTTAACCCGGGAAAAAAATTTGATAGCATCCATCATAACATGAAAAAAACACCCCAATCCAGCACAATTCTGTCTTTGATTCTGTCACGATGGCAGGTGCCCCACAGCTGCAGTTTGGGAAATAAATGTCTTTTTCCCCTGAGTAGTTGCCTGGTGTTTTTTTTGAAAAACCAAAAAATTTTAATCAGGGGGGTTGTGAGTGTATCTCCCCAGTAAATGAAAAATCATATCTTCATTTCAAAATGATAGATCGGGTTTTCTCGAGGTATACACATTAAAAGTCCTTGTTTCTAGAAACGCCCCTGGATTTTTTTGCAGGGATCTGTTTCTCACCCCACCACATATTTCTTTTGATCTCCACGTACCCTGCATCCCGAATTGATCTAGATTTCGTACGTCCTCCCCCCCCATTGAAATGTCAGGTACGGGCCCAAAACCAGGTCAAATTTCCCCCTTTTGTTCAGCCACGTTCGCTTTCCCAAAACTGTGACAGCCCTGACCCCCCCGCGTAATATGTGTGGGGGCAACGATTGCGAAAGGGTGTGGTTTGGGGGCTGGGGTGTTGGTGGGAGAAGACTGGGTGTGGGGGGGGTGTTGGGATAAAAACTTGGCGAAGTTTTGAATGGGAACAATGACTTGCCTTGTTTCTTCCTTTTCCCCTTTCCCCCCTCCTTCTTGCCCGCCTCCTTCCTCTGCCCGTCTCCTCTCCTCTGTCCTTGCGGTCCCCGTTGGTCGACTGGGGGGGTTTCTGCGGAAGTACACAGGTGTTTGTTGACCCGCCATGTTCCCATCACTTGAGCCAGCCTTCAGTCGAAGCACAACAGTCGTTTGCTCGCCTTCTCCACAGACCTTCCATGAGGTGATGCAGTGTTGTTGCAGCAGGGCACCTAGCGTCACTTCCAGCGTTGTTGGTAACCCGACAACTGGCATGGTGCTGGTTTATTTGGCAATTTAAACACAAAATTTACACAGCAAAATTTCGCCCTGCCTATATCCAAGGGAGATCACCTCAGACCACAGAGACAGAGAGAGACACAGAGAGACAGAGAGAGACAGAGAGAGACTGAGAGATGAGGAGCCAGAACAGTGATGGGAGGAAGGGAGAAGTGGGAAACTCCTGGGATTTTTCTGTTTCAGTTTGATTTATGAGCTAGTAGCAGGATGAGAGAGGGGAGAGAGAGAGAGAGAGAAAAAAAAAAGATTAGCAGGAAAATGGAAGAGGTGCGTGGGTGGCTAAAAGGGAGAAGAGGGGGTAGGATTTGGAAGAAAGAAACACAGAGAGAAAGAGAGATAAAGGGAATAATTTATTCCTGTTTAAAGAGGGTTATGAAAAGCCATGCAACCAACTGATAAAAGCAGGAAAGTGCATTTAAAACATTTCTGACTAAGAGAGAGAGAAGAAGAAGAAGAAGGACTATCAGACAGTCAGACAAACAGACTACCACACTCACAACGAGATAAAAGAGAGAGAGGGGAGGGGGGGAGTTAAGGTGAAAACACACACACATGCACACATGCACGCATGTGCAAGCACAAACGCACACTTGCACATGCGGGCATGCACATACAAACAGACAAACAGACAAACAGGCAGACAGAGAAAGAGCAAGGCAACAAAAAAAGAACAAACAAACCTGATTCGCTGGTATGCCCAACACTAAGATTTTTTTGGTACCCTTTCAAATGTTATCTTGCTATCAAATGTAAGTAAGACAACAACAACCAGGACGCTGACTGCATGAATCAAAGCTTTCTCACAGTCGGCAAAAGCAATGAAACTTAAGGCAGAAACAAACAAAAAGAGAAATGAACAAGAAAAGCATTGGAAAAGTTCTACAAAATCAAGTAAATGCCAGAGGAGCAGAGACAAGAGTAAAAAGTCCCTACAAGGCAAAAATACCACAGCTGACCTACACAACAATTTAGCCAAAAGAGAAGCCGACAGGGGAAGCAATCCAGGCGGGTGGGGTATGTATGTCTGGTCCTAACCTCATGTGACAGGCCGCCGCTACTGTCACTCTTCCGCTCATCAATATTTCACCAGGCTTTTTCCGCACAGGAGAGTGCCCAGAAAGGGCCATCATTCACGTCTGCTGTACCAGCTCATTATTCGATTCCATTGGCTCCTGGCTTGATCGTCTGAAACGTCAGTGACTGTGTGGGTTCTGATGGGATCAACATTACTGCTTGGAGTAATGGGGGATATTACTCCAGGCTTGATGTGCTTTTTCCAGTCAGAAAGGAATGGATGGGAGTGAGTGTGTACATAATATGTCCTCTATCTGTCTCTCTGTCTGTCTGCCTCTTTGTTCAATCTGTTAAAGGTGTATGTGACAACCAGACTTGAACAGTTGAGAAAAGATTGTCTGGACTCTTCTTCTACCAGATGGATACTCTTGTTGTGTGTGTTGTTTTTTGTGTGTGTTGTGTGTGTGTTGTTGTGTGTTTGTTGTTGTGTGTTGTGATTGCTGAGTGGTGTTGTCTGCTCATGTGGATTTGTGTCCTGTCTGTGTCTTACTGTGTTAGATGATGTACTTGTATCTGCTACAGTTGACCTACCTCAAGAGGATTTCCCTGGAGTTATCATCAGTGCCAACTCCACTCTCACCAAGAGACTATAAACCGAGATCCCTTGTGTGCAAACGCCTGCAGAACATCTTGCGCACACCTTAAAACCCGTTCCGCTTTTTGGAAGAGTAGGCCACTGTGTGCTGGCGGGAATGGATGAACAAATTTAGAAAACTGCATACACACGGTACGGGGACTGGATGAAAAAAGCTCACAAGTTCTCATTCCATTATCTTCGAAATAAAAGAATAAAATAAATAAATAAATGGATTCCACATTGCTAACTAGATTAAGACGTTGAACTGTGCAAACACTGTCTCTCTCTCAGAGATTCTAATTTTTGGTGGTCAGTTTTTCAGGAGAAGGAGTGATAATAATTGGAATATTCCATACACATTACACCCCACACCATTTCTACCATCTTATCCACCTCAGTTCACAATCAAATATGCCTGAAAAACCTTGTGTGCATGCCGAACATCCTTGACACACACAAGCACCACACACACACACACACACACACACACATACACACACAACATGCTTGCACATACGTGCGCACACACACACACACACACACACACACACACACAAACCATTCCAAATACTTTATTATCTCAGAACAGAAAAATTCACACTTACACACACAGTACACACACACACACTCACTCCCCCCCCCCCCACACACACCACCCCTCACACACACACACACACACACACACCACACACACACACACACACACATTTACAGACAAAAATAAACTGGTAGTAAACTGAAACCCCAGAATAACAAGTAAAGAAGAAATCTCCTAGTCATGGCTCATGCAAGGTAGGCTGTTTTCCCCCAATGCCTGAGCAGCTACCTGTCATCAAAGAAAACGGTTTGGCAAGGCGGTCAATATTTTGCTTGGTACTTTTGTTTCCATACAACTTGGAAGTGAATCCTGAAGCACGAACATCCCCCTCCCCTTGGCAAATACCAACAAAACAATCAAAACAACAATGTAAAAGTTAAACATTGTCTGGGTGGTCTATCTTCTGTTATTTTTGGAGAAGTCACAGAAAGCATTGGAGGGTGTTTGTTTTGAATGAAAAACCATTCTTTCTTGTTGGGTTGCCCCTCCAGTCTCTAAGGCTATGTTGCCATCGTTTTATATGTTGTAGAAATCAGCAACAAGACTTACAGTCTAGTTATAAGAACATAGAAGACGGATAGAAAAACCAGAAAAGCTATTCTGCAGAATAACAGAGAGAGAGAGAGAGAGAGGAGAGAGAGAGAGAGAGAGAGAGAGAGAGGAGAGAGAGAGAGAGAGAGAGAGAGGAGAGAGAGAGAGAAACAAAGACAAAGAAGCCGAGACAAAATCAGAAACAGCTAAAGGCAATGGAAAAGAGACAGTTGTTGAGAGAGAATGAATGAATGAATGAATGAATTAATTAGCTAATTAATTAATTAACTTACCAATTGATTTTATTCAAAGAGAATAAAGGCAAAAGCAAACGAGTTGCTTTACAATCAGTTCTCTGGGCACCAGATTATTTAAAAAAATGGAAATATTTCAACAAAAGAGAAAAACTTCAAATCATCTAAAATGCAAGGATCATAATCTATGGACACATCTATATCTTTTGCTTTAAAAAAAAAAACCCTCACAAGATCACAGAATCATACCAGAGACAGACAGACAGACAGAGACAGAGACACACAGACAGAGAGCACTCGCCATAGCCAATCAAACCATTACAGACAAAACCTGCTGGGCAGAAATCTAATCAAGAAGAAAACGCCAACGATATATGGACACAGGCTGCTGGTGCCCAAGTGTGGTGTGAAAGGCGGAAAACATGCTGTCTTCGCCCCAGCCGTGTCCGCCATTAGCCCACGTCACAACAATGGCGGCAGGTCCGCAACGGTTTTCTCTTTTTTGGCCCATCTCTTTACACCCACTTTGGACCACCACTGGCGTGAGGGTTCCGCTCTCTTGCGGTGTTCTTATGTTTCTCTTTGTTTACACTTTCTTTCCCTACTACTCTTTGTTCTCTCTACCTTTTTCACTAGTAAAGAGAGCTATTGTTGGGATAGAGCTGAACAGACAGGACTATTGTCTCATCTTGAAGTCAGGGATAAACATTTTCGACTGAAATGCTTTTATTACCGCCCTGTTTTTTTTTTCTTTACTCTTCATTTGTAAGGGAAAAAAATGTTTGGTACAAATAATCTGTGTTTCTAAAACAAAATGCTATCTAGTAGATGAATTTGCTACATTGGCTACATAATATATTATTTGTGAAGAAAGCAGTAAAGTATGATACATTCTAAAATGGTTGAAAAAGCAATGGGGTGCATTCTTTCGTGAAATCAGTTGTGTTTCTGAAAATAATCTTGGGGTTTTTTGGGGTATGTTTTGTCAAAGAAAAAATGCTAGGCACTGGCCACAGTTATGATTGCTCTGAAACACATTTGCAGTGTGGGTGCAGCAAATGACCATTAAACGTGATTTCCTGTGACTGATCTGTACAGTCTGTTCATACTCAAAAAACTTTACAGAAGTTCTTCAAGGTAATACATATGATTAACTTCCTGTTGTTTAAAAGGAAGTAAGATGTACACTAGCCTATATTTAACTGCATTTTAATCAGTTTCTGGATTTGGGTTGTTGGTTCTTCTGGCAACAAAGCACTCTACTACAGAACACGTACATGCCTGCACACTGACAAAAAGTATGCAGAAGTAAGAAGAGCAATACAAAAGATCTGCTACACAAGTGAGAATATCTAAGAACACAGTTTCTTTTCCTCACTGGAAATGAGGTCCTCGAAGAATCAGGCATGTTGAGAGTCTGTTTCAAGTTCACCAGAAAGAGTTCTTTTCTATTATTACTAGGGGACAACGATGTTGTCAGAATTTCACACCATTGCACACAGCAAGATGTAGTCACTTTCTTTTTCAAAGTTGCTTTGGCTTGTATTTCCTTTATTGCCTGGCTTGCCTTGCCTTGCCTTGCTCTGTCCCATCTTGTCCTGCTTTATACCATTTCGTCTTGATCAGTCTTGCACGCATTGCTCCCCAATACTCATACGAACAGTTTGCTATCTAAAAAATAAAAAAGCAGAAAATTCATGTGGGTTGCACACCATCCATAAAATAATAGACAGAAACACATTTATCATAGGAAATAGTAATTTCAACAACAAAAATCAATATCTCCTACACTGTTTTGTTCTGTCTCCTCAGAATTGACGGTGTTGACTGAGACAGGAGTGCATATCTTTGCCATAGTTTGCTGTCCTTCTAACCACACCTATGATATCAAGTCTGGATGTAATACAGATACAGTGTATGTATGGCTAGAGTGCACTTTGTCTGAGTTAGCAGATACGCAATACCATATCTATAAATGTACATTATTCTACAGTTATTATTCAGTTTCCCCAAGGATATGACAGCATGAAGAAAAGTATAAAATTTTATCAGCCTGAATAATAGACCTGGCGATTCTTATGCAAAATCGCACAATCATTCTGTACACTTGAGAACTGCCAGCTTTCAAAACTCTCATAGTCATTGCTTCCATCATTATTGGTCCCACCTCTCTTGCTCTTCTGCTTTGATTTTAAAAAAAAAGGTTACATTCCTTTTGGGGACGGGACAGCTCAGTGGTCGAGCACTCGCTTTCCCCCCAGCCAAGTTAAGCAGCGTCGAGCGTGGTTACCAGTTGGATGGGTGACCGTTTGCGCGCCTTGGCTTAAGTACAGTTCCCCCAGTTCACCCAGCTGTAAATGGGTACCTGCCCTCTTTAGGGTCAGGGAAGGTAAAGCAGCGAGGGAGAGGAGATGGGCGCCGCCCTCAATATGCTGGCCCTAGAGAAGTGAGGTCTCTGACGCCTCGCTCCCCTACGACCTTATAGGTTATGGGACTCCTTTACCTTCCTTTACCTTTACATTCCTTTTCAGTTCTTTTATGGCTCTGCAGAGGATTTTTGTTTCCTTTTAACTTTCGGGGCCCTTCTAAGTCTTGTGTTGTGCAGTGGGAGAAGAAAGGGGCTGATGGTGACATCCCTGCCTTCTGAAGCTGTTGACGTGTGCTGTCCACACACTCATCCATATCGGCTCCACATACACCGCTGTTGATGTCTCCCTCCTGTCTCTTTCCATTCTTTTCTCTGTGCGGGCTTGCTGTTGTTGCAGAGCAACCCTTCTTGACTCCCAGTTTCCCTGTCTTTGTCTATTTCTGTCTGTTTCTGTCTCTCTGTCTTTGTCTGTGTGTGAATGTGTGTATTTTTGCTGTTTTATGTTTGTTTGTTTTTCTACTAATGACATATTATGTATTCAAATAATGACGTTATCTCTCTCTCTCTCTCTCTCTCTCTCTCTCTCTCTCCTCTCTCTCTCTCTCTCTCTCTCTCTCTCTCTCTTCTCTCTCTCTCTGTCTCTCTTCTCTCTCTTTTGCTGTTTTATTTTTTTATTCATTTTTTTATTTGTTGTTGGGTTGTTGTTGTTGTTGTTTTTGTGGGGGGTTTTTTTTGTTTGTTTTTTTTTGGGGGGGTTCTACTTATGACATGTCATGTATTCAAATAAATGACGTTCTCTCTCTCTCTCTCTCTCTCTCTCTCTCTCTCTCTCTCTCTCTCTCTCTCTCTCTCTCCCTCTCTGTACTTTGCTGTTTTATTTTGATTTTTTGTTCTGCTAATGACATTGTGTATTCAAATAAATGATGTTTTTTCCCCAAAAATTGAAACAGAATTTTCAATTCTAACGTCTATCTCTAACACGAACTATGAATAGTAAAATCAGCAATATTTCTAACAAGCTTTTTTTTTTAAAATAAAAATAGTACCAAACAAAATGTAACCTTCATCCCTTTGCGAATGAATCAGCTGCTTTTGGGGAACGGGTTTTGAAAAGATTGAGAAAGAGACAGACGGAGAGTTGGGCAGATAGACAGATGGCAGACAGACAGACAAAAAGACAAATAGACAGACAGGCGAGATTGAGAAGAGACAGGAAGACATATTATGGTAAACAGGCAGACAAAGACACACACACAAACAGACGATGATTTATCTTCTAAGGCCAGCAGCTCAGAAATATGGATGAGACAGTTACCAATATAAGTTAGCTGTTTGCGTAAACCAAGAAACAATAGAGACAGGCAAACAAATCCACATGTATAGCTGGCACAATATGGATTATACAGTTAACAGTATAAGTCAGCTGTGTGCGTAAAACAAGAAAACAATAGAAACATACAACAAACAAACCTGAATAACTTGCTCGCAGACAGAACGACAGAAAGGATGAAAAACTTGTAATCACAAAGCAAAAGCAGCCGTAGATGTTTATTAGTCTATTTAAACAACAGAGTCACCCACAAGCATGCCTTCATTGCTATTTTAGCCATCACATTCGTCTTCCTATAACCTGCTAATTTTTTTCCCAGCATAATGAAACAAGGTTAATGTTTGCCTCATCAATCAGCCAGAGAGTGGCTACACATTTCTGTATTGACATCTCCTGTCCTTGGTACTGTCGCTATACGATGTTGTTGGGTTTTTTAAAAATCCTTAACATCCCATATCCCTTCTGCCTCGCATACTCAAGCGAACATACACACACAATTCACACACAGGCGTGCGCGCGCGCACACAACACACACACACACATACATACACATACACACACATACACACACACACACACACACACAACAACATACACACACGTCATTTCCGTATGATACCCTCTGGGCTCCTCCAATTGGTCAACAGAAGGCAGACAGTTGATTGTTTATCCTGAGCTTGTAACCTCCTGGTCTGTTGTTCCAGACTTCATCATCAATACCCTGTACGTTTCAGTGAAAATAGACGTCGTCTCCAGTCAGTATTAAATAGCGCGAAATTGTACTGACCATTGTTAATCAAGTCCCATTCAAGTCTTGTGTATAGAACCGTGATCATCTTTTCTTTCGAGTAGCTGCCATTTGACAAAGATAGAGAAGGGGAGGATAGAAATGAACGAATAAAACAAGAATAATAGAGAACACTACCCCTTTTTGCACTTTTGGATGGAGTTAAGTTTAGTTTTTTAATTAAATTTGCTTTTTTTTTTTTACTGTATTTCATGCGCTTATGTATTGACGCAGTCTTAGATATTATCAAAGTCTCAGAATATTTTCAAAAGCTTTAACCAAAATTCTGACCAGCATGTAATTCTACATTTAAGTCTGTAAGAATTCTACAGTAACATAAGCTATTTCATTTTGCGCCTATTTGTATTGATTGACTAAACACACACACACACACACACACACACACACACACACACACACACACAACGCGCGCGTGCGTGTGCGTGCTTACGCGTGCAAGCAATATGTGGCCAAACATACAAACCACAGGTCCACTATTCCTCAGATGCCGATTGGTTAAAACGTGTCACTTCAATCCTGTAGACCCACCGGCAGCAGCAGTCTAGTGAACTAAAGGTAAGAAATTTTGCAACCTGCCAGGTCAACTTCAAGTGCAGACCTGCCATGACCTTAATTCCTTCGTGTATATACACACGCAGAAGGGTCTTTATTAATGAAGACCCTGTACTTCATGACAGTGTTCAGTGGGTAACGGAAGCATGGAACATACCCGGCATGCATCCTGTACCAAAAGCGAGCTGCTCTGAAACCAGAATGTGTCTGCAGATGCCAACAGGAAGACCTCCTGCAGAGTTACTTTATTTATTTATTTTTATTTATTCTTTTATACCGAGGATAATGGAATAAGCCCTCATGTGCTTTTTTACATCCAGTCCCTGTGTGTATGCGGTTTTGTAAATTTTGTCTTCTGTTTCAGTTACGAGCACAGGAGCAGACCAGGCACTACATACCCCACCAGGCACAGGAACGAAAGAGCAGAGAAGAAAGTACTCAGGTGTTGTATGCATATTAAACAAATCATGTTTAAAACAAAATAGAAGAGAGATGGTTAGGTCGGTAACGTGGCCAGCATTGTTCCCATTCAGGAGCAAGCAGCGAAAAGAGGCCCTCTGGGGTCTGTTTGTACTTGTCGCTGACTGGCTACCCAGACCTATGGGTGAGGAGCTCGCACTGTTGAATGCAGACCTCTGTGTAAGTCACACTGCATAAGAGGAGGGAGAGAAGAGGAAGAAAGAGAGAGATAGAAAGATGAAGTGGAGTTGAAGAAGATGAAAATAAAAGAAGGTAGAAAAAAAAAGAGAAGGTCAGGAGTGAGAAGAAAGGAAAAGGGAAAGTGAGGGGTGAAGGCGGAGCAACAACATGTAGGGGCATACGTACAGCGGAGGAGAGAGAGAGACTCGGAGATAAGGAGAGATGCAGGAAGAGGACTGAGAGAGAGGCGAATAAGAGGAGAGAGGAAGATACAGA
The DNA here is from genome assembly GCA_028751875.1 of Rapana venosa. NCBI lineage: Eukaryota > Metazoa > Mollusca > Gastropoda > Neogastropoda > Muricidae > Rapana > Rapana venosa. The sequence goes on from CM054139.1 coordinate 30,762,870, forward strand.
GAAAGAGAGAAGACAGACACGACACACAGAGAGAACGACGACAGAAGCACACGAACAGACAAAGACACAAAACGAAGGAGAGGGAGGGAGAGAGAGGAGAGCACAGAGAAGACAGATTCAGACTTCAGATAGAGATTGAGGCAAGAAGAAGGGGAGAGAAAAGAAAATGATAGAACAAAACAATACAGACATAAAAGTACCAAAGATGAGAGAAGAGTAGTTCACGACTGAAAACCTAGAACAGAGTAGAGCCAGATGGAAAAATAATGAGACAGAGAGAGAGAACAAAAGGACAGAGGAAAAAAAGGAGAACAGAGAGAGAGATAGTGAAAAAGATGATTTATTAATTTCATGGGGAGGCATCAATCTATTCATGAATGGGTTTAACATGTTCCATGCAGTGCTGATCAAAATGACAACAACAACAACAACAACAACAAAGGACCAGGGACAGATAGAGAACGATTCGATGGAAAACAAAGAGATGCTTTGACAGAACACAGATAACACACACACGTGCGCGCGCGCGCAGCCAAGCACACACGCACGCACACAAGCACACACGAAAGCACGCACCACACACACACATACACACACACGCACGCACGCACGTTCACACACAACACACACACACACACATGATGATGATGATGATGATGATGATGATGATGATGATGATGATGATGATGATGATGATGATGATGATGATGATGATCCATTATCCTAGAAATGAAAGTATAAATTTTTTTTTTAATGGTGTGGTGGTGGTGGTGTGGTGGTGTGGTGGCGGCGGCGGCGGCGGCGGCGGCGGTGGTGGTGGTGTATGCGCAAGCGCACAGAGAGAAAGCAAGAGCGATAGAGATGCATAGATTGTCTGCATTTGCATCCAGGGGTTTTTTCATTGTCATTTTTGCGTTGTTTCTTGCTCTGCCGACGACAAGGAGCTTAGCTGAGGAGGAGATGCTGGGTCACAAAGAAACCATTTGTTTCAGCTAGCATGATGGATTTAACGCTGTCAAACGTACAGGCTTCACTTGTTTGTATGCATTCAATCATTGCTGATCTGTGTATGTGTTCTGTGTTGTGTGTGTTGTGTTGTGTGTGTGTTTGTGTGAGTGTGTTTGTGTTTGTGTTTGAGTGTGTGTCTTGTGTGTGTGTGTTGTGTTGTTGTGTGTGTTTTGTTTGTGTGTGTGTTTTGTGTGTGTCTTGTGTGTGTGTAGAGAGAGAGAGAGGACGAGAAAGAGGGAGAAAGAGTAAGAGAGCGCGCACCTGTGATTGTGTGTGCATGCACATGTACACACATATGTGTGTGCACACGTGCACATGTGTATGTGCTAGTGTATGTGTGTATTGTGTGACTAGATGCACGCAATCCCTCACACGTACCTCACACGTACGTGTATGCATCCAGCGTAAAGAGAGATCAGGGAAGTAAGAGAAATGGAGACACACAGAGACTAATAAGCTCAGGGAGATAAGGGGAACAGACAGACAATCAACAGCAATAACTTTCATCCCAAAAGAAGCATACACAATGCTTGCTGCTGTGTGTAGGTGTCAAAATAACAAAGATAATGATCACTAATTCAATTACCATTTACCAAAGAACTTCTTTGAGTTTCCTGTTATCAACTTGTATGCTTAAAATTGCAAGTTATTATTTAACTAGTGTCTTTGGTTATTGTTGAAAGACAATTTTTATTTAAATAAACACAAAATTTGTCACAATTTGCAAAGTTGTAAACAAAGAGAGTAGAGAAAAAATAGGAAAGAGAAATGGGAATGTGAAGGCGAAGGATACAAGAAGAGATCTTCAATGTCCTAGCACAGAAAACTAACCAAACATACTAAAAGTCCAACTGTGCAACAATTTAGCCAAAAGAGAAGCGACAGGGGAAGCAATCCAGGCGGGTGGGGTATGTATGTCTGGTCCTAACCTCATGTGACAGGCCGCCGCTACTGTCACTCTTCCGCTCATCAATATTTCACCAGGCTTTTTCCGCACAGGAGAGTGCCCAGAAAGGGCCGTCATTCACGTCTGCTGTACCAGCTCATTATTCGATTCCATTGGCTCCTGGCTTGATCGTCCAAAGCATTGGTGCCTTTGAGAGCTGTGATGTGATGCGTTTAAAGTTACTGCTGAAATAATGCTGGATGTTGTTCAAAGCCTGATGCACTTTTCAAAGAATTTTAAGAGATCAAAGGAAATGTGTGTCTGTGGGTGTGTGAAGATTTTTTATTGCACTCAGTAGCCTAGCCACAAATTGCACCAAGAGACAACATGATGTTAAAACATCACAGTTGGGGGAAACCGTTTACATATCCACCCTCATTTTTCCCACTCAGAAAATTGGTATATGCTCTCCTGTCTTGACAAACCTAAGTAAAAGAACTACTCTTATCTGACATGCACACCACACACACACCACACACACACACCACACACACACACACACACACACACACACACACACACACACACGTCCAGCTTGTTTTGGCATCTCTGATAGATTCTGTGTCTGAAAAGAGAAATGAATGGAGCTAGCTAACTCTGCGGGCAGGCAGGCAGGCAGGCAGTGTATTGCAGGTAAGGAGCCTGCAGAGTCTAGCAGAGTCTAGTGCTGACGTCCTTGTTTTGAAAGGCCTGTTATCTGGGGAATAATGCAGT
>CM054139.1:30770537-30780537 GCA_028751875.1 Rapana venosa
TCTCTCTCTCTCTCTCTCTCTCTCTCTCTCTCTCTCTCTCTCTCTCTCTCTCTCTCTCTCTTCTCCCCCTCTCCCTCCCCCCCCCCCAACTCTGTGTCTGTGTGTGAGAAATGATACAATTTCAATGCAAGAACATCTTTTTTTCTTAGAATGTTTTCTATTACCAATTTGTGTGATGCGACAATAAGTTTGATTCAGCCATCACTTATAGTTAACTTTGCGCATTTTCGTTTAGGAATAAGAAGACAAAGACAAACCTTCAATACATTTATTCAACTTTTCTCCAAACCTCAACTTAAAAACTTATGAAACGCTTAATTCATTTATTCTTTTTTTTTTCCAAAACCTCAACTTAATTTTTATGCCATATTTAGTTTATCTCCACCCCCAACCCACCCAAAAAAGACAAACGATCAAAGAAAAGAAACAATGGCAAGCAAAAAACAAAAAAACAAAAAACAGAAGAAAAAAAACACACACACACAAAAGGCTGTACATCTTTCTCAGTTTTCTCAATTTCAATTATCCTTTCCAGAGCTGCATGGCACCAGGAAGGATGAAGGCTCTGGTAAGGAAAAACGTCCCCTGCCTTCTGAAGCTGTTGACGTGTGCTGTCCACACACTCATCCATATCGGCTCCACATACACCGCTGTTGATGTCTCCCTCCCGTCTCTTTCCATTCTTTTCTCTGCCTGCAGTTGCTGACATCTCTCTCTCTGCTTCTCTGTCTCTGTCTCTGTCTGCCTCTCTGTCTCTGTCTCTCTCTCTCTCTGTCTGTGTGTCTCTGTCTCTATCTGTCTGTCTGTCTCTGTCTCTCTTGGGTTTTATTCTCATGATATATTCCTGATAAGTGCCAGGACTGGTTCTTTAAAAAACAAGCATGAGTGGTTAGTTATTCATTATTCTCAAAATAAAATTTGATTTCCTTTCCTTTCTTCTTGGAGATTAGAAGACGGAGATGGAACTGGATCGGACATGTCCTAAGAAAGGACAGGAGTGACGACTGTGCTGTTGCCCTCGGATGGACACCTGAAGGGAGAAGGAAAAGGGGACGCCCAAAAACAACATGGCGACGAATGGTAGAAGTAGAGCGGAACGGCGCAGGCTGGAGCACGTGGAACGCCGCACGACGCACAGCTGCAGACCGGAACCAGTGGAGGAATGATGTTCAAGCCTTGTGTGCCTCCTGGCACAGAGAGAATTAAGGTTAAGGTTAAGGTCCTTTCTTCTTCGTTGAAGCTCAGACAGCCACTTCTGAGGCCCTGACAAATGCTACCCTGCGATGAAGGCCCTCCAGGGGTTGAAAAGTTTGTCCCTCGTCGGCAGGTCAGTAGGCCAGATATCGGCCCTCAGGTTTTGGTGTGTTGGACAGGTCTGGAGGAAGTGTTCCACTGTCATGGGAGAAGTGCCACAGGGGCACGCCTCAGAATCGCCAATGTAGAACTTGGTAAACATGTGATGTCTGAGTCTGCAGTGTCCAGTCCTCAGCCTCACAACTGTTACTTGGCCTTAATTTGAATTGATTTGAATTTCTCTCTCTCTCTCTCTCTCTCTCTCTCTCTCTCTCTCTCTCTCTCTCTCTCTCTCTCTCTCTCTCTCTCTCTCTCTCTCTCTCTGCTTGTCTTTATTAGTACCATCACCAGTAGTCTACTGCTCTTTGCTTACAATCCTTTACAACCTTTGTAACACACTCTTTTGTTGAGAGAGTCTTGTTCAAAGTTGTGATAATAGAAGAAAAAGACAATGGAAGGTTAGGGGTTTTTTTTTGCTTCTGGTCCCACCTGCCTAGTTATTCCACCTCCACTCCTCTCTGTCTCTGTTTCTCTCTCTCTGTCTCTCTCTCCGTCTCTCCCTCTCCTTCCAGTTCCCTCTCTCTCTCTCCTCCCCCTACCCTCCCCCTCCCCCTTTGTCTCTCTCTCTCTCTCTCTCTCTCTCTCTCTCCTCTCTCTCTCCTCCTCCTCTCTCTCTCTCTCCTCTATCTCTCTCTCTCTCTCTATCTCTCTCACTGTATCCTTCCCAGCAATGTTTGTTCTTCTGCAGCCTTCCATTTTTCTTCTCTTTTGCAGAGATGCACAGTGTGACAGGAAGAATAAGGAAGGGAGTAAAGAAGGAAGGAAGGAAATGTTTTGGTTTTTTAAATCCTGCTGCCTTCTGAAGCTGTTGATGTGTGCTGTCCACACACTCATCCATATCGGCTCCGCATACACCACTGTTGATGTCTCCAGTCTCTTTCCATTCTTTTCTCTGCCTGCTGTTGCTGCTGCTGCTGCTGCTGACATCTCTCTCTCTCTCTCTCTCTCTCTCTCTCTCCTCTCTCTCTCTCTCTCCTCTCTCTCTCTCTCTGCCTCTCTGCCTCTCTCTCTCTCTCTGTTTCTCTCTCGGTCTCTGTCTATCTGTTTCGGTCTCTGTGTGCGTGCTTGTATGTCTCTCCTTTTGTCACACACACACACACATGCACACATACACACACACATGCACACATACACACATACATATCTCTCTGAGTGCGTGCGTGTATGTCTCTCCTATTCTCACACTCCACACACACACACACACACACACACACACACAAACACACAACACACACATGCACACTACACACATACACACCACACGCACACACACACACGCACACACACTCTCGATCTCTCTCTCTCTCTCTCTCTCTCTCTCTCTCTCTCGCTCTCTCTCTTACACACACACACACACACACACACACACACACACACACACACAACACACACACACACACACACACACCACACACACACACAAACACACATGCTAAACTTAATTTTCCATTTTTCAACAGCTTCAGGATAACTTCACAGGACACCCTAAAAGTTAAAAGGACGTCTTGCTCTCTCCACAAAAAGAAAACTAACAGTACTGGCTACATTAAAGCCAGGCTGGTCACTGAAATCAACTAACTGTCATTGTGAGGATATGGGATTTGACCTCAACATTCGGCTTCTAATCTTAGTAATAACCACTGGGTCCCCAAACCCCCTCATACAAAAACAGTATAAGTATGCAATGAAACTGATTGAAAAGACCTAAATGGCAAAATCAAGTTTCTTCTTAACAGTTGCGAATGCAAACTTAAATTTGTAAAAATATTACTCAATATTCTACAAAGATAGGTGTGTGTGTGTGTGTGTGTGTGTGTGTGTGTGTGTGTGTGTGTGTGTGTGTGTGTGTGTGTGTGTGTGTGTTCTTTGTATTTTTCTTCCACATCTTATATGGTATTTTTCTGATGTGTTTTCATGATCAGATCGCTAGCTAGCTTGCTAGACTTTTTGGTTCCTCGACTAGATCTAGAGTTCCAAGTTTCATTAATGGTGAGATTTTGCGTATGCTACATTCCGATTTGAGGATAGATAGATAGATAGATAGATACATACATACATACATACATACATACATACATACATACATACATACATACATACATACATCACTTTTTCCCGTCTAAAATCACTAAATGTGAATAGACGTTAAACTGAAGATATCACATACATGCATACATAGACGAAAGCAACAATACACACGGCAAAAGAACAAAACACAAATCAAAACTCCTCCTACAGTTGTGCCCACATCAAACATCACCAGCGTTAACCGGCGCCGCGGCAAACACCACGCGGACGCCAACCTGCAGAACACTGCAGGAAGCCTCTGATGCTCCTTCCCATGAAGAACATTACAGATAGACACCGTTCCCACACCAAACGAGCAGCGGAACTGCCATGACATACACGGCAGTCTTCGCTGACTGGGAGTGATGGAATCGTTAGCGCCAGCACAGCCAGCATCCCCAAGCACTCCCAGTCTCCCTGGCTGCGGCCCAGAATGCCTGCCTGCCTGCCTGCCTGCCTGCTAGTTGAACGCACGCCCCCACGACCTCCACCACACCAGCCTACTTACTGCACGAGTTGCCCTTGCTCGTGGAATCCTCGTGCGTCCCCGTTAGTCCTCGTCAACTAATCGCTACAGCCCCGCGAGCCCATGACACTGCTCCCAGAATGTCAGACATTTCCCGACCGGCGCTCCGGCCCCGACACCGTGTCGGCTGATACAAGCAGGCGTCTCCGTGCTCCTGGCTTCCCCCTGAAAGCGCCTCATCTTTTGTCTTTGTCACGTCATACGTCATCCCCGCTTCGTCATCTTCGTAGCCCCCGTAGCAGGCTTTTCTGTGTGTTGTTTTTTTCCACTGGCTTGTCTCGTAAGCGCGTATATGCGTAAAAAGCTTCCGGGGCTTGTCGGGGTGAACGAGTTTGAAGCCAAGTGGTGCCGACTTGGGGTTGACTCGCATACTGTACCACTTCCAGACAAATCCTGTTTGTGTCAGGCTCGAGGGAGGAGTTCGAGTAGTGCAGCTTGAGTGCAGGCTTTTTGCTGCTTCAGTTTGGGTGAAAATAGTAACCTGTCCCACTTTGTGTGTCTGCTGAGGGGCATCTTACAAACTGAGTGGTCAACTTTGTATGGTGGTTACAATGTCCAGCAAATATTACGTAGAGGGAAAAGAGAGAAGACCCAAAACTAGCAGTTGAGTACTGATTGTTGATTCATTTGTGTATTACAGCCAAGCCATGGTTCTCCTCTTGTCCTTTGATTAGCCTATACTACAGGCTAATCTTATATTATAAGAGACCTCTCGTGCTAGTGGAAGCAAACCCAGCAGCGTGACGCATTTTCGATCATAATTATAACAGACAACAATAGTTGCTGCCAGAGCGTTGGACGAAGAAGAAGAAACTCTGTGTTGTGAACTGACATCTGAGGAATGATTCGAGTGTAATCTTGTCCAAATCTGTTTTAGGACAAGGTCATGAATCAAACTTAAACTTGTTATGTTTCCTTGGTTCGTCTTGATACACATTCTCTTTTGACAGGTATCCTTGGTCCGCAATACCTTTTTGTGAGCAAGTTTAGTAGGTGGGTTTGTTTAATAATTCCAATCTTCAAACATAATAGCTCTCTGCAGCGAGCTTAATTGTGCAAAGTGATTTTGCATCAAAGTTTAATATATACCTTTTACAACATACTTCGCCCCATAATACTTTATTTCCAAACAATATTCATGCAAGAGATTTTCTCACAACTTTGGAGCACATATTCTTTTCCAAGCCTGCATATTTCAGCCGGTTATTTTAACACCGCAGTTATGATAGCTTACTTGTTTCATATCTTTTTGATCTCTATATTTTGTATAGTTTGCTACAACCACAAATCCTGAGGCAAACATTGCTGATACGGTAGAACCTCCCCCCCCCCCCCCCCCCCCCCATTTCAACAGACCTGAACAGTTTGTGTGCCAGGATTTAAAAAGAAAAGTATGTTCTTTCGAGCCAGAAGGCCCATAGAGCCGGAGCTTATCCCGGTTTCTGTAGCGTTAAGCGAACTGATGGTTTTTCACCACCCCTGTGACAGGACGCTAGTCTGTCGCCAGATACTTCCCCAGCAGAGCTGGTACCCACTTGTACACCTGGGTGGAGTGAGGAAAATAGGAGTAAAGTGTCTTTCCCAAGGACACAACACCGAGCCGAGCGGGGATCGAACCCGCGACCTCTGGATCACGAGTTGACCGCCTAAACCACTCGACCACGGTGCCTCCCTGCCAGGACTTAAAGTCAGACAAAAGAAAACCGGAAATCCCATGCACGAATCCATTTAGCATTGATATGGTCGTCATGTAAATACGAAGAAAATTGGTCTCTTGGTTCAAACAACCTAACCATCATTTTTTTTCTTTTTAAATTGAAAGACCTTGAGTAAATACAGATGGGGTGTGTAAAAAATGTCAAACCAAACAGGATTGTAAAGCAACTTTTTTGGAGCACAAAAAGAAGACATTGAACGCAGTCATACAAAAGATAAGAAGTGGATATAACAACAGTACAAAATTAAAATACTACAAATACTGAAAAGTATAAATGCAGTATTGCCAAATTATCTATTTTTAAAAATTGTAAAAACTGTAACAAATAAACTAATAACACACTTCAAAATCAGGGAAGGGATGATCAGATACAATAACAGAATATTTTTTATACTAAATCATTCGATTTTCCCACACTGGTTATCTCTCATACAGTACAGAGCAAAACTGAGTGTTTTCTGCGAGCTCAAAACAAAAGACCATGTGGCTTGCATTTAGGGAACGGTCCAAATGAGCATGGCGATGCTTCTCTCCCTTGCTCACTGCCTCCGTCAATATGCCAGCTTGTCAAATGCGCCAGCAGCGCAGACGTCTCCTGCGCGTGCGCCACGTTCCACGAGATCTCGCCAAGCACGAGATGCTGCGTGATGGAAGTCAGCGAGTACAAACAGCCATGTCAACGAGGTTTTGATTGGTCTAATGAATGCCTGACGAGCTTGTTTGAAGTAGTGCACCTACCTACCTAGCGTTTGTCTCACTTACCGTTCAGCGGTTTACTCGTCAAGAGGCATTATCCTTGAGAGCTGTAGTCTTTCGGTATGGTCGAGGCAAGATATGTGTGTGTGTGTATGTATATATATTAGGAAGAGAGGGGGGGGGGGGAGAGGAAGCTTTTATGGTGTGAGAATGTTAGGGGGAAGAATTGGAAGGTAAAGCTTTTGTCATTTTGGCCTCAAAGGAAAGAATGTTTTTGTTCTAGGGGACTTGTGATTGAAAGAAAAGAAAAGGAGTAAGAGTACCCTTTGATAAAAAACAAACACACAAACAAACTCTTACGAAGAAATGGTGTAACTGGCAGGTTTATTTCCCATGATACCCGGTTTACAACCTACTCCAACCCCTCACTGTCATCCTCCGTATAACGTGGCAAGGGGGGGTAAGGTATCAGTTATAAGTGTGGTTATCTCTAGGACTTGGCAAAAATGGTGCAGCATACACGGACTATGAAAATGAATGGTAACCAGATGAAAGCAGACCAAATACATGACATCTATGTAGAGAAAATTAATGCCAAAGACTAGACCCTTTGTTTTGTTTTGTTTTCTGTTTTGTTTTATTTTGTTCTTTCAGCGACATTCGTTCTGGTTTTGTTTTTTTAAGCCTTGGTAGTTTTAGAACACATACAAAGAAAACCTATGGACATTGCCACAGATCCCCATTGTTTATCAATTTCAAGGATAATGGAATAAGCACTCGTGTGCTTTTATTTATATCTAGTACCTGTGTGCATGCAGTTTTGTAAATTTTTGTTTCTACTATAAAAAAAAATTTTTAAAGTTTTAATTATTCCGAGGATTCTGGATTAAGCACTCGTGTGCTTTTTTACATCCAGGGGAGTGGAGAGAGAGAGAGAGAGAGAGAGAGAGAGAGAGAGAGAGAGAGAGAGAGAGAGAGAGAGAGAGAGAGAGAGAGAGAGAGAGAGAGAGAACTCGAACTCGAAACTCGAACTCGAATATTTTAATGAGGGTAATTGGATAAGCCAGAGGCTTCTTTACACCAGGCCCTCATGGGCAAAAAGTGAAACAAACATGAATAAACCAATGAATCAACAAATAAAATAGTGTCAAAAAGCAATGAAATGAATCACACAATTTTCCATTCAATTATTGGTAAATCAAGAAATCAATGAAAGACCACAAAAATTAACCATCGATTGAATAAACAAGACCGATTAAACACTGACAAACTCCCCTCCCTGACACCCCACTCCACTAAACAGACAACCCTCCCCCAAAAATCAACACTCACATACACACACACACACACAGATACACACAGAGACATACACACACACCCACACCCACACCCACACACTCACACACACACACACGCGCGCGCGCGCAAACACCCTCACACACACGCACGCACGCAAGCACACTCACACACACACTTACTCACACACAACGTACGTACGCGAGAGAGAGAGAGAGAGAGAGAGAGAGAGAGAGAGAGAGAGAGAGAGAGAGAGAGAGAGAGAGAGAGACAGACAGACAGACAGACAGACAACAGACAGGCAAGCAGGCAGACAAGCAGGCAGAGAGAGAGAGAGAGAGAGAGGGGGGGGGGGGGGGGGGGGTAACCTCTGCCCCGTGCTGCGGAAACAAACGATAATTGCCATCGACAGATGATATGGCAGAAGATACCTCAGACATCTAGCCTACCAGTCCCATACAGTGCCATACTTCCTCTGTCTAGGTCAGCATTAGACAGTGTGGTATTTCAGATTAATGCAACTGTCGGGGAACATCTAGTAAACTGTAAGTCCTTTCCCTAGTAGGCTACCAGTCCAGGTATGATCTTCCTTCAAGAGGCTCAGAAAGCAAAGTAAAAGGGTTCCATGGAGCAAACAGTAAGTTTTGCCTTTATCTGGCCAGAAAGTGTTATAGAGTTGCAATGAGAAAAAAAAAGCATAAAATCTTCCAGCGAAAACAATCAATTTGTGCTATATTTTCTTCTTGTTCATCGAACGCTCAGACGGTAACTTTTGTTGTCTGTAATGTGAGAGAAAATGCCTTGGGCTGCCGTTAAGCTTCTGACAAGTCAGGCCCAGAGCTTCCAACTTCGGTGTTGAAGAGAATTGTTATCTTTTAAATCTTTCTAGAAAAAAGCCAGGAGAATGGACCAGGAAGGCAGAAAATAGACAAGAAGGAGGTGACAGGATGAAAAGGAACAAGGCAGAAACAAAGAGAGGGATAGAAAAGAGGGAGTTCCTAGAACAGAATTTCCAGAAGGTTGAAATGCTTTACTGACAAGACACCGCATCCCCACAGGGGAAATTTGTGCTATATTAATTAGATGATGGTGTTATGGCCTAGATGTAACACACTCGTCCTGAAAAAGTTATGGGTTCAAGTTTTGTGTTCAAAAAGGGACGTAATTGATTCACAGTGAATGATGGCCTAGGCACTAGTCTTTCAAATGAGACAATAAAGTGGGGTCCTATGTGAAACAGGTATATATTGCGCGTAAAAGAACCCATAGCAAAAAAAAGTGCAGAAACAGAAAAACACAAACATAAGAGTGGTGATGTGTTATTATGACATGTTCCTTCCTAGCTTTTGATCTTCTTGTTGATTTATCCCGTAGTCTAGTAGACCGTTGGGGCACCACTGAAGATTTTTCAACCAGCTTCCTCCAAAGTCTAACTTTAAGAACTGCCAAACTTCTGTGTCCATCTTTAGAAAGTTGAACTCATCATCAACTCTCTCTCACTCTCTCTCTTTCAAATCTCTTACTTTTAGGCCTGTTGCAAGGTTTATTTGATATAATCAAACTTTTGAGTGAAAGTTTAAATCAAATATTCCTGACTAGACATGCCCTTACTGCATATATAAATAATTCTGCAGAGAAACAAACAAAAAAATCAAGGAAACTGGTCACATTTCTCAGCCAATCTCCCGTTACACGTCACCAAAACGGGTCATAATTCGAATTCAAATTTAAATTTGAATTGTAACGCGTTCTTCCCAAGCTTTGAGAACTGCCGAACTTCTGCCTCACCGTTAAGAACTTCTTCAGAACCGAGGAGCATCTCTGACTTCACTGAGGTCAACAGAGTGCACTCGTTAAGTGGCTCCAGTTTACAATGAAACATGTGTCCGTCCACCTTCCACAGTCAGTAGACGTTGAGAGATGAGTTCGTACCCAGGCCGCTTTGTAGCTCGATGGCTGGTCCATTTGGTTTTTGCTCCTTCATCAATTAATGGAGGCACCAGATCCCTCTTCTTGCTGCTGGCTGGCCCTTGGTGTGCTGGTTGGTGTACATGAAAGTGGTTGGACACCGTCAGCACTCTTCCGTGGTGGTTGTGCAAGGCACGCGAGAGAAGCTGAAGGCTGTGTGTATGTGTGTGTGTTGTGTGTGTGTGTTTGTGTGTGTGTGTGTGTATGTGTGTGTGCGTGTGTGTTTGTGTGTGTGTGTGTGTGTGTGTGTGTGTGTGTGTGTGTGTGTGTGTGTGTGTGTGTGTGTTAGGGGAGAGGGAGGGGTGTAAAGTCTTCGGGTTTTTCCATTTCCATTATGCACCAATTGTGAGAGTGACTCTGCTTGTGCAATCTGTCTG
>CM054139.1:30785537-30845763 GCA_028751875.1 Rapana venosa
TTCAAGCCAGGACTATCTGTCTTTGAAGAACTTCGCAGAAGTGTCACAAGGTTCCATACGAGACAACTTACTCTGTAGTAAGGTAGTCAGGTCTGACAGCCTGGAATTTACATTCGGTTTCCCCTCCTGGTGTTCATTAAACCCTACTACTTGGAGTATGACTTCAGATTATGTGAAGGTGTGCCCATCCGCTAATGGACCTACAAACAATGCCCTCTCCAAGCAAGATTGAGGGGGAGGAGAAGGGAAAGGAGGTGCTTCTTTACTATTCCTGTTACACATCAGTCTTTTAAAAAAAATAATATCATTATCATCATTCTTATTACGAACCTGCCTCTTAAGTGATAAACTGTACTGGTTATTTCTCTCGTTTCTTGTTTATCACTACACACGCGCACACACCAACACACACTCACACACACACACACACACACACACTAACATAACAGATAAATAAAACACCGACAAGACACAAAGAGACAGCCAGGAAAAAAAGTTATTTAACATATTAATTCTTCGAAATTTATCATTCTTTTTAATGAACGTTGACACGAGCAAAAGAGATCGCAAAATAAACCAACAACAACATAAAATCAAAGCAACACAGACAAAAATGAACAGGCAATAACAAAACAAAACTCCTCATACACAAAAGACAGACAGAAGCAATGCAGTAAGTTTTAAACAAACACAATTTTAGATTAGTGACAAACTTAACAGACACAAAGAAATGACCAGCAAAACATTTAAAAAGGGCACAGGCAAAAGAAAATAGCAAACAAAGAGTAGCTAAGCATCTAGTACGGATTTAGAGATGCGGGCAAAGAGACAAAGTTGACAGACAACAAAGTGGTAGTGATAGACAGGACAGGGCACAGGTGACAGACAAACAAAGTGATAGATAGAACAGACAGACACAAGCTGACAGAAAACAAAGGTGTAGCCCAGCCCAGACAACAAAGTGTGTAAACAGACAGAAGACACAAGATGACAGACAAAAAAAGGGGTTGTGATAGAAGAAGCAAGACACAGGCTGACAGACAACAAAGTGGTAGTGATAGACAGACACAAGCTGACAGACAACATAGTGGTAGTGATAGATAGAACAGGCTGACAGACAACAAAGTGGTAGTGATAGACAGACAGACAGACATACACAGGCTGACAGACAACAAAGTGGTAGTGATAGACAGACAGACAACAAAGTGGTAGTGATAGACAGACAGACAGACACAGGCTGACAGACAACAAATTGGTAGTGATAGACACACAGGCTGACAGCCCAACAAAGTGATAGAAGACAGACAGACACGGGCTGACAGACAAACGAAGTGGTAGTGATAGACAGACAGGCTGACAGACAACAAAGTGATAGACAGACAGACAGACACAGGCTGACAGACAACGAAGTGGTAGTGATAGACAGACAGACACAGCCTGACAGACAACAAAATGGTAGTGATAGACACACAGGCTGACAGACAACACAGTGGTAGTGACAGACAGACACAGGCTGACAGACAACAAAGTGGTAGTGACAGACAGACAGACACAGGCTGACAGACAACAAAGTGGTAGTGATAGACACACAGGCTGACAGACAACACAGTGGTAGTGACAGACAGACAGACACAGGCTGACAGACAACAAAGTGGTAGTGATAGACAGACAGACAACAAAGTGGTAGTGATAGACAGACAGACACAGGCTGACAGACAACAAAGTGGTAGTGACAGACAGACAGACACAGGCTGACAGACAACGAAGTGGTAGTGATAGACAGACAGGCTGACAGACAACAAAGTGATAGACAGACAGACAGACACAGGCTGACAGACAACGAAGTGGTAGTGATAGACAGACAGACACAGCCTGACAGACAACAAAATGGTAGTGACAGACAGACACAGGCTGACAGACAACAAAGTGGTAGTGACAGACAGACAGACACAGGCTGACAGACAACAAAGTGGTAGTGATAGACAGACAGACAACAAAGTGGTAGTGATAGACAGACAGACACAGGCTGACAGACAACAAAGTGGTAGTGATAGACAGACAGACAACAAAGTGGTAGTGATAGACAGACAGACAACAAAATGATAGTGATAGACAGACAGACACAGGCTGACAGACAACAAAGTGGTAGTGATAGACAGACAGACACAGGCTGACAGACAACAAAGTGGTGGTGATAGACAGACAGACACAGGCTGACAGACAACAAAGTGATAGACAGACAGGCACAGGCTGAGAGACAACAAAGTGGTAGTGATAGACAGAGAGACACAGGCTGACACATAACAAAGTGATAGACAGACAGGCTCACAGACAACAAAGTGGTAGTGATAGACAGACAACAAAGTGGTAGTGATAGACAGACAGGCTCACAGACAACAAAGTGGTAGTGATAGACAGACAACAAAGTGGTAGTGATAGACAGAGAGACACAAGCTGACAGACAACAAAGTGGTAGTGATAGACAGACAGACAACAAAGTGGTAGTGATAGACAGACAGACAACAAAGTGGTAGTGATAGACAGAGAGACACAGGCTGACAGACAACAAAGTGGTAGTGATAGAAAGACAACAAAGTGGTAGTGATAGACAGAGAGACACAAGCTGACAGACAACAAAGTGGTAGTGATAGACAGACAGACAACAAAGTGGTAGTGATAGACAGACAGACAACAAAGTGGTAGTGATAGACAGAGAGACACAGGCTGACAGACAACAAAGTGGTAGTTATAGACAGACACAGACTGACAGACCACAAAGTGGTATTGATAGACACACAGGCTGACAGACAACAAAGTGGTAGTGATAGAGAGACAGACGCAGGCTGACACACAACAAAGTGGTAGTGATAGATAGATAGACACAGGCTGACAGACAACAAAGTGGTAGTGATAGACAGACTGACAGACACAGGCTGACAGACAACAAAGTGGTAGTGATAGAGAGACAGACGCAGGCTGACACACAACAAAGTGGTAGTGATAGATAGATAGACACAGGCTGACAGACAACAAAGTGGTAGTGATAGACAGCAAAGTGGTAGTGATCGACACATAGGCTGACAGACAACAAAGTGGTAGTGATAGACAGACTGACAGATACAGGCTGACAGACAACAAAGTGATAGTGAAAGACAGACAGACACAGGCTGACAGAAAACAAAGTTGTAGTGATAGACGACCAAGTGGTAGTGACAGACAGACAACAAAGTGGTAGTGACAGACAGACAACAAAGTGGTGGTGACAGACGGACAACAAAGTGGTAGTGACAGACAGACAGACACCGGCTGACAGACAACAAAGCGGTAGTGATAGACAGACAGACACAGGCTGACAGACACCAAAGCGGTAGTGATAGACAGACAGACACAAGCTGACAGACAAGAAAATGGTAGTGATAGACAGACAGACACAAGCTGACAGAAAACAAAGTGGTAGTGAAAGACAGACAACAAAGTGGTAGCGATAGACAGACAGACAACAAAGTGGTAGTGATAGACAGACAGACAACAAAGTGGTAGTGATAGACAGACAGACAACAAAGTGGTAGTGATAGACAGACAGACACAGGCTGACAGACAACAAAGTGGTAGTGATAGATACAGGCTGACAGACAACAAAGTGGTAGTGATAGACACACAGGCTGACAGACACCAAAGCGGTAGTGATAGACAGACAGACACAAGCTGACAGACAACAAAGTGGTAGTGATAGACAGACAGACACAAGCTGACAGAAAACAAAGTGGTAGTTAAAGACAGACAACAAAGTGGTAATGATAGACACACAGGCTGACAGACAACAAAATGGTAGTGATAGACAGACAGACACAGGCTGACAGACAACAAAATGGTAGTGATAGACAGACAGACACAAGCTGACAGACAACAAAGTGGTAGTGATAGACAGACAGACACAAGCTGACAGACAACAAAATGGTAGTGATAGACAGACAGCCACAGGTGACAGACAACAAAATGGTAGTGATATACAGACAGACACAAGCTGACAGACAACAAAATGGTAGTGATAGACAGACAGACACAGGCTGACAGACAACAAAATGGTAGTGATAGACACACAGGCTGACAGACAACAAAATGATTGTGATAGACAGACAGACACAGGCTGACAGACAACAAAATGGTAGTGATATACAGACACAGGCTGACAGACAACAAAGTGGTAGTGATATACAGACACAGGCTGACAGACAACAAAGTGGTAGTGATAGACACACAGGCTGACAGACAACAAAGTGGTAGTGACAGACAGACAGACACAGGCTGACAGACAACAAAATGGTAGTGATAGACAGACAGACACAAGCTGACAGACAACAAAATGGTAGTGATAGACAGACAGACACAAGCTGACAGACAACAAAGTGGTAGTGATAGACAGACAGACACAAGCTGACAGACAACAAAGTGGTAGTGATAGACAGACAGACACAAGCTGACAGACAACAAAATGGTAGTGATAGACAGACAGACACAGGCTGACAGACAACAAAATGGTAGTGATAGACACACAGGCTGACAGACAACAAAGTGGTAGTGATAGACAGATACAGGCTGACAGACAACAAAATGATAGTGATAGACAGACAGACACAGGCTGACAGACAACAAAATGGTAGTAATAGACAGACAGACACAAGCTGACAGACAACAAAGTGGTAGTGATAGACAGACAGACACAAGCTGACAGACAACAAATGGTATTTGAAGACAGCAGACACAGGAGGGACGGGACAAACAAAGTGGTAGTGATAGACAGACAGACACAGGCTGACAGACAACAAAATGGTAGTGATAGAGAGACAGATACAGGCTGACAGACAACAAAATGATAGTGATAGACAGACAGACACAGGCTGACAGACAACAAAGTGGTAGTGATAGACAGACAGACACAAGCTGACAGACAACAAAGTGGTAGTGATAGACAGACAGACACAGGCTGACAGACAACAAAGTGGTAGTGATAGACAGACAGACACAGGCTGACAGACAACAAAGTGGTAGTGATAGACAGACACAGGCTGACAGACAACAAAGTGATAGACAGACAGACAGGCTGACAGACAACAAAGTGGTAGTGATAGACAGACAGACACAGGCTGACAGACAACAAAGTGGTAGTGATAGACAGACAGACACAGGCTGACAGACAACAAAGTGGTAGTGATAGACAGACAGACACAGGCTGACAGACAACAAAGTGGTAGTGATAGACAGACAGACACAGGCTGACAGACAACAAAGTGGTAGTGATAGACAGAGGGACACAGACAAAGACCAAATAGGCAATGACAGACAAAGAGGTACAGGTTGATATAGAACAAACAGGTAAAGACTGATGGCAGACAACAAACAGGTAATGACAGAGAGACACAGGCAGACAAAGAACAAACAGGTAATGACAGACAAAGAGGTACAGGTTGATATAGAACAAACAGGTAAAGACTGATGGCAGACAACAAACAGGTAATGACAGAGAGGCACAGGCAGACAAAGAACAAACAGGCAATGACAGACAAAGAGGTACAGGTTGATATAGAACAAACAGGTAAAGACTGATGGCAGACAACAAACAGGTAATGACAGAGAGACACAGGTAGACAAAGAACAAACAGGTAATGACAGACAAAGAGACACACAGACTGACAAAGAACAAGCAGGTAATGACAGACAAAGAGACACACAGACTGACAGACACCGAAAAGAAAAAGCTTCAGGCTGAAAAGCTGAGCACACACACACACACACACACACACACACACCACACACACACACACACACACACACACACACAATAAAAGAAAGATAATGACAGAAATTGACACAAAGACAAGATAGGTACAGACAGATAGATAGGCAGACAGGCAGGCGAGTAGGCAGAGAGTAGGAGAGACAGAGACAGAGAGAGAAGAGGCGACAGCGGGGAAAGGTGAGGTCTAATCAAGGCCTTTTGGCTTTGGCAGACTGCCTCCCTGACAGTAATGTGATGGATTTCCGCCGACAATGCCCCTCCCCCACCCCCGTCATCCCTCTCCCTCCTCCCTCACGACCAGGGGACTGGGCAGGCAGGCAGGCAGCAGACGATGAAAAATGGAACCCTTCCCATGGGAAGGAGGGCAGCTCCCCACCCTTTACAACCCCCATCTTTCTTTTTTTTTTTCTTTTCGGGTTTTGTTTTTTTCCAAAATGACGCCACTGGGACACGAAGAGAGAAAGAAGGGAGAAAATCGACACAGACAGACGTACCCTCCATTCAAACTAACAACGCCAGTGTGAAGAGAGAGAGAGAGAGGAGAGAGAGAGAGAGAGAGAGAGAGAGAGAGAGAGAGAGAGAGAGAGAGAGAGAGAGAGAGAGAGAGAGAGAGAGAGAGATGACAATGACAATGACAATGACAATGACAAATTCTTTTATTTCGAGGATAATGCATAAGCACTCATGTGCTTTTTTACATCCAGTCCCCGCCCGAAGGGATACATCTTAATAATAACCCAACACTTATACACTCTCACAGTAGAAACAAGGGGAAATAACCCTTTTCAAAACAGCCCCCCCCCCCCCCCAACAAAAACAAAAGAAAACCAAACAAAAAAAACAAAAGAAAAAAACCAAAAAAAGAAAACCCTAACCCCCACCCCCACCCCCACCCCCCAACCAAAACAAACAAACAAGGAGAAAGAAAAACCAATCAGAGAGAGAGAGAGAGAGAGAGAGAGAGAGAGAGAGAGGGAGAGTGCATACATCCATGCATCTGAAAAATGAAGTGAAATGTTTTCAAAACTTTGCCCAATTTCAGAAAACAGAGAGGGGGAAAAAATCAGGAGATTGGATATTTTCTAGATTACAGCTTTCACTATTCTACAGCTTACAAAGACTCTGTGGTGGACAAGACCTAAACAACTAGTATCAACAACAATGGGGACACTTTTTGATCATTTAGAATAGGCCTACATTGTGAACATGTGTATTGGGGTTGGCTGGTTGGTTGGTTCTAGCGGGAGAGGGGATTATTTGTTTGTTGTTGTTGGTGGTGGTGGTGGTGGTGGTGGTGGTGTGGTGGTGGTTTTTCCATCACTGACCACTTTGTTTCCCATCCCCTCAAAATTCAAAATAGTCTTGATATTACATGTGTCATCAGGTCGGCTATGAATCACATAACTGAATAAACTTCAAAATCACTCAAGCAAAAGTAAAACGGAGTAACACCAATATTCCCTCAGAGAGAAAAAAAATGGTGAAAGAGAAGAAAATGCTCAGAATCACTATACAGTAGCAGAACACTTTCTTATCAAAATGAGTTAGGCAGAAAGCAACAAATGGAGCTGACAAATTAAGAAATAAATCAGAAAGAAAGAAAAAATAGAGAAACGTTTAACCTCTTCAATATAACGCCACATCAAATAAAGTGTTAATGCGAAGGTATTCATCATATCTCTTTCAAAATGGCGCCAGCTGAAACAGAACGAAAAATAGCATATTCTGAAGCATCTTAAATCTTGTAAACTAACACCTGCAGCAAAATAAAACAGACACAACTTGGCGTAACGTAACGAAACCACACTTGATCCTTCAAAAAGAAAGAAAGAAATACACAGAAAGGAACAAGAAGAAACAAACAATAGAAAGTGACAGGAAGAAAGTACAGAAAATAAGGAACAAGTTTCTCCGGTCAGTCCCAATCCCGCTGATGAACACAAAGAAGGATATAGAACAAGAGTCCAGCTCTGTCACGTCGGCGAGAATCAGGGTGAAGAGAGTGTGAAATATAAAGATAAGCTTCAACTTTTTGTTCTAGTTCTGGCTCATATGGAGATGCAAATATGTCAAACTGGATCATATAATCATTTAAAAGTCTGACATAATTGCTTACTATGACATGCCAGGGCTGTTGCCTTGATGCACGCTATTCCACACTAGAACCCACTCCCTCCAACGCCCAGAGCAGCCAGCAGCCTATGACTATGGAGCTATAAATACTGGGCTACCATCAGACCACCAGCCTAAACAAGGTCTGCCCTACTGATGACTAGAATCCCTACAGTTGTAGTGTAGTGTAGTGTAGTGTAGTATAGTGTAGTGTCGAGTAGTATAGTATAGTGTAGTGTAGTGTAGTGTAGTGTAGTATAGTGATTTGCACAGTACTGTATAGTATTGAAATGTATTGTATTGCATTGCATGGCATTGTATGCTGCTTTCTGTCGCGGCAGATTTTTCTAAGTGAAGTAGGCACTGCTCTCTCTAGGGAATGTGCGTCGCCGCAAGAGCAGTGCCACCTATTTTCTTTTTCTTTGGGTTTTTTTTCTATTTTCCTGGGTGCATGTGTATTTGTGTCCTTCTTAGAACAGCGTTTTTAAGATATAGAATCTTGCCAGGGACGGTACTCTTAATACCGTGAGTTATTTAACGTGCACTGAATGCATGTTGTAAATCGGACCTCGCTTTATTGTCTCATCTGAAAGACTAGCACCCAGACCACCTCTCAAAGTCTAGTGGATAAGGGGGTAAAGGAAAGACAATAAAGGTGCACCACACATTGTGTAATAAAAAGGAATTTTTTTTAATGTTGACACTTTCTCTCCCTAGAGAGGAGTGATGTGGGACAGTGATGGCTCCAGCAGGTTCCACTCGCCCAACTGCATGCAAGTTTGGGTACAGTCCACTGTGACCCCTCTCTGAATGGAGTCCACGAGAGAGAGACAGAGACAGAGAGACAGACAGACGAGACAGGGATATAGAGACAGAGAGAGCTGCAGCCCATTCTTGCATAATTTTTATGTATGGATGTTAGAGTACTCATATAAGCATTGCTTGTTGTACTCATTTGATGTACTGAAGCTACGTTGTTTCTGGACTAATAAAAAAAAAATGTTGTTTAGAGAGAGACATACAGACAGACAGAGAGACAGACAGACAGAGACAGACAGAGAGCAGTGGAGAATAGACATGGACAACAGAGGATTCTTGCTACATCCAAGGGTGTGTCTACAACCAACGACAAAGAGATGGTTTACAGAATTACGTCATGCTTCCAGTGATCTTCATGAAAATGCGCATTAGACGGACATGTCAGGGAACACTCTAAACAAAAGGCATCAACAGCATCACAACGCAACAAGAACAAAGCCTTTCTTGAAAGTTTCTGTGGCTACATTTATCTAGACAACCTGAGAGAGAGAGGGAAAGAGAGAGAGAGAGAGAGAGAGAGAGAGAGAGAGAGAGAGAGAGAGAGAGAGTCTTTACGAGGCCATATCAATGACAACGGCCCCATTAATCTTTCACGTCCTCCAATGGAAACAAAATCCCCAATTAAGGCCAACAAAAGTCGACAGGGCGACGACAGCCCGTAAAAACTACTTCTGCTAAATTCCCAGCCCCCCAAAAGTTGTTGTGATGTCGCTTTCTATGTGAGTGGTCTCCCCGGAGCGGAGGTGTGAAACAGAGGCAGCCGGTAGAGGGTGTTTTGCTGTCGTCTGCTCTCGCTCTTGTCAGCTTTTATCATGTGTCCGGACCGTCGTCTCTCAGACGGAATGATGAGTTTAAAGTAGGTGGTATTGCATTAACTTCTTGGTTAAGAAGCCCAATTTTACGCCTGTCAGTCCAGCTGGTAATTTTTGGGATGGAGTTCTGTCGAGCGTTTTGGTAAAAAGTGGAGTTCATTTTGTACTCGCTTCTGTAGTCAAAAGTTATTGTGCTCGAACTAATTCTGTCAAGGTTTTAGACTCATACACTCGTGACTCGACCGAATGTAGAGTCTTTTAATTTATGTGTATGTCCGGGTTTTTCCCGTTCTTCAGTTGCTTAGATGTAGCCAAGTTTTTTTTCTCCCGAGTTTTAGATCTAGGAGAAAGGTAATCTAGATCTCTGATTGTCCAGGAATACCAGGGGAAAAACATACGGAAGAGGAGAGTGTTCATTAATAACTTTGGGGGCTACTGTTTTCAGTCTTGTGTGTAGGCTCTTGTTGTAGCTGCTGCTGTTATTGTGTTTTGTCCCCATCTTTATTTCACTCCATTTAATAATATTGCCGTTACTGTTAGGTCTTTTAGTCAAAACCATATCAAAGCACATGCAGTCTAAAGTGTTTGCAGGCAAATTTTCTGCGTTTAAAAATGAAATGCATTTGTACTGATTCAAAAATGACCTGGGAAAAATTAAAACAGACAAGCCAACCAAATAAGCAAACATATAAATCCCTATCCACCCATAACCCCTCATACAGTTTTAAACCCATATTTAAAAGAAAACGTCGTGATACTTAGTCTCTAAAAACGCTTGTTTTTGTTTATGTTTTTTTAAAGTGTACTTAACGTGTGCCTAGCCTGCTTGCGAAATTTGTTGAAACTTATTCTGGTGAAATCAACCCAAAAATCATTCATTAGTCTCTAACAATACTTAAGGACACAGACACAACTCTGACATAAATATCACAGCTCATTTTAACGAGAGTGCATTTTAAAGTAGCACACTTCTGCAGTTATAGCTAGAAAGTTGCTGAAGCAAAAAGTGTTCTCTGGAGTCAAACATGATGAAAATTTATCCATACTTCGCCCCCAAAAGGCCCCTCCTCCCTTCCATTTATTTTGAAAGCATTCAGTTTAGCTGACTGAAACCGATTGCTTCATAAACAGAATCGATGCCTAAGCATCTAAAATCCATAGATATGTAGGTTTTCAAATCTTTATTGATATCTTAAGGTTTTAAATAAATATATGATAAATGCGGCTATGTGTGAAGCTGACATGCCACACATCTATGTATGCAAAATTATCATAAGACTGATGACGTGTGTGTGTGTGCGCGCGCGCGTGTGCGCGTAAAGCAACAACAGCATCATATTATGCGTGAGTGCGTCTGTAAGTCTAAGGGGGCAAAAAAGGGGAAGCAGGTGCGCGGGATGGTCATCAGACGAAGAAAGGAGACGAAGCGGTCTGAATGACTAATTAAGGAGTGATGGGCGGAGTGTAGGGGTTACAAACGATGTTTGATCTATCAGTTGTACATCATCGTCAGACGCCCAGAGACTGCACTGTCACCCAGTTCAAAGGCAGAGCTGGTCACCGCACAAAGAACCGCCAGCAATATATACACCACTTGACATGTTTCTGCCCCTAGCTTGTGTTTTGCTTCTTTTTTCTTTTTTTTAGGCCGGGGACTAGGAAGGATGGGGGGTGGGCAGACAACAATGGGGTGGGGGTGGGCAGACAACAATGGACACTTCTGCTACTTTATGAGTGTGGAGGATAGTGGACAATATGTAGTCATAATGTATGGTCACACACACACACACACACACACACACACACACCACAGCAAAGAACTCTCTTCTCTTGAGAACGAATAATAAAGTTGTTAGGAAACACTCGTGTAAGCTAAGATGTTGGGAAAAAACTACTCCATAGATATTGGTATTCTTTCATTTATTCATTCAAGCTAGCCGATCATGGGGGTTATATCAGAACTGTTATTGAATTCAATCTCTCTGTGGTAGTATGAAATCCAGTAAACCTCACAGTCTGTGATCTTCTGCCATGGTTTCTATCTTTGAAAGCATGATATCCACTTTTTCACATATCAATATTCAATGAGTCATTGCTTGAACAACACAAGATGTATTGAAAAAAATGCATGCTTTTAAAATATCTTTTTTTTCCAGACTGACTTTAGGAGAAATCGACCAGTGACTATTGATAAGAGAGTTTGGTTGATTATTATTATCTGTTCAATACATTATCCGTTATACCTTAAGTCATAAGGCAATTTTTTTCCAAGCAATCTGTATTTCCTGCTAACTTCGATACAGTTTCAGCAAGCCTGCAGCTATTGTAAAAATGACTCCAAAACGATTGCTTTGATACAGGCAAGAAGTTAAGTAACATTTCCAAAATGTAAGATAGTTTACTTTGATTATCAACTTAGACTGAACTGTACATTTCTTTTTAAATTATCAACTCATGATAAACTGTACATTTCTAAAATGAATGTGTCAGATTTTTCCTTATGATTTTTCTTGTCTTTTGTTCTGCCTTATGAAAGATATGTCCTTAAGGCATTGCTTTTGCAAAGGTTTATGTTAATAAACAAAACAACAAACACGTTGATCACTAAAGCGCTTGGACACAACTAAATAGCCCGTTTTGTCTTCAATATCAGGAATATTGGACATTTCCAGATACTCTCTCTCTCTCTCTCTCTCTCTCTCTCTCTCTCTCTCTCTCTCTCTCTCTCTCTCTCTCTCTCTTAGCTTCATGGATCTTCAGTATTGTCGAGGTGACTGTACTGAAAGATATTTAGACCGAATGGCATCTCCCAAAAATAGTTGCCTCAACCATGGCGGATGCTGAAGCAGTTCCACACCAACTATTGAATATCGTCTGCCCCAGTGCTATAGTACCTGGTTAGAGGTTTCCACAGGAGCACACTGAGAGGTTTTCTGCCTGTCTCAGTTTTGCCGTGGCTGCTGCTGCTGGTGTGTATGTGTGTGTGTGTGTGTGTGTGTGCGTGCGTGCGTGCGTGCGTGTGAAGGAAGGGCTATCAATGCACTCAATGCAACGAAGAAAAACATATTGGAAAGTGAAGGAAAGAGCGATTAATTTTAAAAAGGAAAGAAAGCAGACAGTTCAGCTATGGGTTGTGTGCTTGTGTCTGATATCCTGGAGTTCTCGACAGTCCAGAAGCAGATGCTTGATGGTTTTTTGAACATCGCAAGTCACACACCATGGGGTCCCCTCGCCTCTGGGCAGATGAACGTGAGTAATGTAAGAATGACCTGTGTGCATCCTGGTGAGCACCGTTTCTTCCCTTCTGTTATTCTCACAAAAGGGAGGACTACCTTCAGGTTAGGGCGAATCTGGGAAAAACTTATTGTCCAGCACTGGTAGGTAAATGACATTAGTTGATAATGATATTTTATCATCAGCACAAAGAAGTCTAAAAACATATTCACTGGTGATTATCTATATATAAAAAGGGTTATTTTTAAACGGATGTCTTAACAGACCCGGAAAATAGAACGTTTACATATTAATTTTTAGCATCTTTGTAATCTAGCCCTGAAGTTCAGGCATCTGTTTTGCTGTTTTTGACCAAAAAAACAGTTACACACACACACACACACACTCGCAAGCACAGAAAGGCAAGGCAATGCAACAATCTTTATGTTGATAATAGATAAGCACTCAAGTGTTATTGTGTGGGGGTGGGGGGGTAACTAACATCCAGTCCCCGCCCTTACTAAGAATTATATCATGGTATTAAAACAATCCATAAAACCATAAGGTTATGACCAACAAAGAGACAGGGATGGGGGGAGGGGGGGGGAAGCAAATATGCAAATCGCTCAAAATTGAATTCAATAAGCATTTCATCCTCTTATGGCCTCTGTGGTCGGTGGGGCTATAAACAACAAGATTAGATTTGAGCCTCCTAAGGGCTCTTTTGGCCTTTTTCGAACTGAAACGTATACAAGACAAATTTGTCCAAAGCTGTTAGCAGGACGCGGGCTTTTTGGGTACCCGCCAAGCCATCCAGGGGACCCACAGCAGAAGAGATCGTTTTGTCACTGCCAACTGCCCAGACTAACTTAATACCGGGGCGTTCACTCTCCTTTGACAAGTGGCGCGAAGACTTGACATGACAGACAGTGGGGACTGTCCGGCTCCCCATTTTATGCGCTCAATTAGAGCCACCACCCTCGGCCACCCCACCCGCCTCCACCCTCCTCCCAGCCACGCCCTCTCCCTGGCTCATTCTCGCTTTCCAATTCCCGCTTGTGTATGCAAAATAGGTTGGCGCGTGCGAAAGCGTGATCAAATGATTCGCAAATTGCAGGCTTGTTAATGGACTCTCTGGTCGGGCCAGGCATTGAAACCCAATCATAAAGCGGGCATGTCGAGAGCCTTTTAATCAGGCGATTAGGCGCTGTGAGTAACGATGGCACATTGCAGAAAGGACTCTGACCCCCCACCTGACTCTGCCCAAAGAGGGGATCTACCTTCTTCATTTCACTCCCTGTCGCGGTAAATTTTCCCAAGTTAACAGGAGACCTTGATTTAAAAGGAGGAGGACTTCTTTGGACAAAAAAAACAGCCACCGACGCGTATCAAAATCCAGCCAGGAAGAAAGCAAGGCAAAAGCTTAGGAGGCTGTGACTTGACTTGACTTGACCTGGCTTGGCTTTTCCCTTAAGAACAAAATGAAGAGTGGTTGGGCACTGGGCTGAGTGGTGTTTTTTCAGGCAGTGTGTCGTGGGCAGATCGGATCTGATAGAGCCCATATCCTCTCCATATAGTTGGTGCATGCTGGGTATATTCGAGTTATCCATGCTACCAGCCATCGGACATAACTGACCAGCTCTTCTATGAAAGAGGGATGAAGCGTGAAGACCACGTTAAGATCATAAACCGAGGTCCTGTGTACAAACATACATAGAACATCTTGCGCTCACGTTAAAATCTGTTCCACCGTTCGGAAGAGTAGGCCTGTGCGTGTTGGTAGGAACGGATGACAAAATTAGGAAACAACAACAACAACAACAACACAACACACACACACACACCAACACACACACACACACACCCGCATGCACACTGTTATTGTGTTCAGACATCATCCCCAAGGTCAGAATGCGGTTTCCTCGATGACGGCAAACAGTCCCCTACCCACAAACTTCACCATCGATGAACCTCGGAGCTCCAGACGAGGAACGAAAAAAAATCATCATCATCTAAAAACACACGTGGCACTCAGCTAATAGGCCTAGTTTAGCCAATGTAATGCACTTCACTCCAGTAGTTATATGACTGACCAGATCTATGAATGGGTGAAGTGTTGCACTTCTGATATGAAGACACTCAATAGCAATCCATGGTTGATGATGGCACCTAAAGAATGAAGAGTGGTGATTTTTGAGATAATGTCTTCTGTCAGTTTATATGCTTTTTTTTTTTTTTGGGGGGGGGGGGGGGGGGGGGCCCTCCTCCCTTTCTGCGCCTTAGATATTGAGCAGAACCTCCATGACCACAGATACATGCAAAAGCTCCAATACTGTATTCATGTCCGGGATAAAGTGGGTTACGAAAACATGAAACACAGCCAGCACTGATGCTGCTGCTAAGAGCGACAGATACTTCAGGTTTCTAGCAGATATTGGTCGCTTTAAACACAAGTACAGATCAGACTGTGGTACCACTCTATGCATGGAACAGAATGAAGCACCGCCATTCTATAGGCCTACACAGAACAGAATGTAGTGCCACTCTATACAGGGAACACAATGAAGCGCCATTCTATGCATGAAACAGAACGTAGCGCCACACTCTGCATAGAACAGAATATAGCGCCACTGTATACACGGAACAGAATGTAGCGCCACTCTATACACATAACAGAATCTAGTTATAAGGAACAGAATGTAGCGCCACTCTATACACATAACAGAATCTAGTTATAAGGAACAGAATGTAGCGCCGCTCTATACACATAACAGAATCTAGTTATAAGGAACAGAATGTAGCGCCGCTCTATACACATAACAGAATCTAAATATAAGGAACAGAATGTAGCGCCGCTCTATACACATAACAGAATCTAGTTATAAGGAACAGAATGTAGCGCCGCTCTATACACATAACAGAATCTAGTTATAAGGAACAGAATGTAGCGCCGCTCTATACACATAACAGAATCTAGTTATAAGGAACAGAATGTAGCACCACTCTATACACATAACAGAATCTAGTTATAAGGAACAGAATGTAGCGCCACTCTATACACATAACAGAATCTAGTTATATGGAATATAACGATAGCGATATTCTATACACAGAACAGAATGTTAGCGCGGTTCTATACATCAAGGACCAGCAGAAAAGGATGAACACATTACGCAGGCCACAATAACTCCTCCAAGTGCTTTCAAAGGACACTTAATTAACCCAAACTTCCCAGGTCCCAAGGGACTAGGGTTCCATGTCCATTCAATGATTCTGCGATGACGATAACAGGGGGGATAGGACAGCTAAATGGGGGGCAGGGGCAACAGAGAAGGCAAGGAAGGCGGTGGGGGGTAGGGATGGGGAGTGTGTTGTCCTCAAAGGACTGGCAGAGGGAGCAGTCAGGACCCAGCATATGGCACTGAGGTCA
This sequence comes from Rapana venosa, assembly GCA_028751875.1. Taxonomy (NCBI): domain Eukaryota; kingdom Metazoa; phylum Mollusca; class Gastropoda; order Neogastropoda; family Muricidae; genus Rapana; species Rapana venosa. The sequence goes on from CM054139.1 coordinate 30,801,721, forward strand.
TGGGGGCGTCGTCATCGTCTCTCCCTCCTTCACACCTCCACAGCTGTTGATTTTAACTTCTGACGAGGATTGGTTGAGGCGGGGTAGGGGATGTGGGGGGGGGGGGGGGGGGGGGGGGGGGGGGTGTTACTGGTTGGTAAAGGCGGACTTTTGGGGGTTGGAGGAGGCAAGGGGGAGGTGAATATAATTTTATGGAGGGGGGTGAGGGAGGGGAGAGATTTGCCTGGTTGTTTTACATAATCGTTGTGCCATTTCAGTCTTGAGATTGTGTTCTTGTTTCCACGTAACTGATCTCTCTCCCTCTCTCTCTCTCTCTGGATCCTTCACCGTTGATGTTGGAACCCAGGGAAGTGAGCTTTTGAAGAGGTCCTGTTATTGTTGGGTTTTTTGCTCATTGATTAAGCACTACCCTCTATTATTGGATTCTATTAATTTTGTTCTACAGCATTTACTTTTCTCCACTTACTCCATCTGTCGAAAATGAATGTGTCTGTCGCTTACCTGTCATCAGCTTGTTTCTCGTCTTTCGGTTTTTGTTTTGTTTTGTTGGGTTTTGGGGGTGGGGGGCTTTTTTTATTTGGTTCTGTGTGTGTGTGTGTGTGTGTGTGTGTTAGGGGAGGGGGTGGTTCTTTTGTTACTGTTTTGTGCGGGTTGAAAGGGGGGGGGGGGGGGGGGGGGGACGTATTTCGATTAAGGCATAATTGTTTCGTGGTTAGTAGATATTTTTAATGTCAGGTACACGAGCAAGTCATTTTGAATGCAGACATTGTTTTCATTGCATTGTGGTGATGAACAACATGGTGATCTGGCTATATTCATTACAGCTGGTTTTGTTTAAAGCTTAGGATATCTCTTGGGTATGGGTCCAGTGTTCAAACCATTCGTGTTGTATTCTTCTCTGATCTTTAGTTACTAAGTTTTACAGCTGAAGTGAGGTGTGTGTAGAACTGAACGTGAGGTATAATTTTAATATCTACATTTGGTCCTGAAATTTAACTTATTTTTCTTATCTTACTCCTTTCATTTCTCTTTCGAAACAAACAAGGTCCTGTGTGTCTTCTCTGTGTGTGTATATGAGAGAGAATGAGATAGTGTGTGTGCGTGTGCGTGCGTGTGTGTGTGTGCGCGCGCAAATGTGCATGTGTGTGTGACATGCGACTATTTCTGCACACTCACACATTTACATTTTATGCAAGACGGTGCAGTGTGAGTCAGCTTTCATCAATACATTTTACTATCGAAAGACACTTAAAAGACACAGCAGAGAACTTTCCAAAAAATAAACTTTATTTATCCAATGCACCATGCAAATAACGACAGCTACAGACCACAATCTTCATCTCACAACCACTAATGGACGGATCAGACAATAACCTATACCATGAATTATGATCAATGCTACACAGCATTCTTTTTCAACAACACACAAAGACAAGATTTCAAGTTGATAACAGGTCTCTGTGCACTCACTCTCACACATTTTAATTCGAGTGATTTTAAACAAAAACAAAAAATAACAACGAAATAAAAGTGCATGAAGTTTTGTATAGATAATGGTAGATATGTTCTCTTTCAAAACAAGACAGAAATGTACATAGAATTGGTTTTGGTAGTGGTTCTATTCAGCTGAAAGTATTAATTCTAGTAGAACTGAAGCTTCTTTTGTATAGATAGCAGCGTTTGTGTTTGAAAGAAAAAGTGTGTGTGTGCATATGTGCGTGAATGTGTGTGTGTGTGTGCACCCCAGTAACACAAATAAGACAATAGCTACAACATATATCACAGAAAAACATAGTTTTTAAAAGAGAAAACATAGTGAACCATAAAAATTACACTTCAGGACTACACTTTGTCACATCAACAACATCAATGGACAGATTCATAATAATTATACATCTTATCACACTTTACTTCTGTAACAGAAAACAGCACAGACACGAAGTCTGTATGCACTGAATAATACCACTCCCATCTAATTATGCTTTAGATACTAACTGTGCTTTTAAATCAAAGGCACAGTGAAAAAGCAAAAGAAACAAAACAACAAAGTGTAAGGTATATTTTCCAACTGAATCTTCAGACTAAAGATAGAATCATCTTCCCAAGACAGCATTTTAATGCAAAATAATTCTTATTTGTCCTTTTCTTGGGCGGTTTGTTTCGCTCCTTTATAACAATCTTACACACGAATTAATTTTGCACACAAAAAAAATGCTCTATAGTTCACAGTAAGTATGCTGAAACCATCGAGACAATTCCCACTCCCACATTAATTTAGATAAATAAGTAAAACGGTGAAATCATATTACCCTGTGTAGATAACCTACTGTGATGCCTATCTTTTCATTATTCCAGTGTGTACCCTAGACTTTACTCGACTGTTCTAGCCACTCTGTGAAGAGCCTTTGGGGTACTGTGCTGATTCTATTCAGGCAGATTGTTTAACCTTGGTGGAGCTCATCCTTTTCCAGATAGCTGGGTGCATGCTGGGTATGTTCGTGTCATCCATGCCATCATCCACATCTGGTCTTCTCTTTTATGAAAGGTGGATGGGGTTTTAATATGTGTGCAATGTGTTCTGCATACATTTGTACATGGGGCCTTGGGTAGTGGTCTAAAGGTCCTTCCAGAGAGTGGAGTCAGTGCCAGTGTTAAGTCCTGGGGAAAGTGTGTTCATAGTCGCTAAACCTTCGTTTTGTCTTTGTTTTCCTTTTTCTGTTGTTGTTGTTCACTTGTATGTTTTCTTTTTCATCACTTAGCCTCGATAAAAGTGTTACTGACGCTAATAGTATTGTTGTTACTACAGCTACTTTCATCATTATGCTAACACTACTGCTATTTTTACATGAAACCATATGGTTTTAATTACAAGTATTATATTTAGTTAAATGAAAATATCTCCAAAGTCAGAATGCGGCTACCTTGATGGTGAGCAAAAATGGTCTCATACGCAAAACTTCACCATTGGTGAACCTTGGAACTCTAGCTGAGGAATTTTTCTTTTTTAGATGAGAGTGACAAGCAACCTGCTTGCACAAAATAACATGAACAGAAGTTACAGCTTCACAATTATATCAAACATTCACACACATGATTAAAAGAATGATACAGAAATAAGAACAGCTTCACAATTATCATATCAAACATTCACACACATGATTAAAAAGAAAATGATACGGAAATAACATGTCTTAAAACAGTGTGTATATACTTCTTGTCACTCAGCATCACAGTGGTCGAAGTAAAAGATTCTTCTTTTGATAAAAACTTGGAATGATAAAACATGAGAAATAAAAGGACTCTGCTACAGGGGGTATTTTTCAGACTTTCACTTTAGGACAAGTCTATTATGGAATGAAAACATTAACAGGATGTATCTAAATGACAGTCGTGAAAGAAAAATAGTCAAATGTAAGCATTGGATTTTAGCTGATCAAAAACATACGGCTGTAAATGTAAAGATATTGCAACGAGTGAAACAAATACCTTCCCAATTGATTATGCACTGTACAGAATTGAAACAAAGTCTTCAAATAGTATAATAAAATCCCAAACAAAGAAAATATGTTCCATGGCATTGCAGGTTCTAAACTACAGAATTTATTCAATAGTAACTCTCAACAGTTGTTAAAATTTTTAACAATAATCATCCATCAATATCAAGATGCTTATGAAATGTGCAGTTTTTGACGAAGGTTATGTGAAGTATGCTAGTGTGTTTGGAAAGAAAATCCCAATTTTCAAAATGTAGGTTCCTTTCTATATACTTATAGAACATATTTCTGAAAAAGTGCATAGATCACCAGTGATGAAAAATCAAGGGAAACGACTAAACATTGTTTTCTGCCAAATGTCACATTGCTTTTGTATACTGATAACAGATACAAGTAGGAGCTTGTTTAATTTTTTTCCTGCTGGAAACTACTATTTTTTCCCAGTTAAAAAGTTTAAATAAACTTTCTTCCAGACCATTTTCGCACATCGTAAAAACAAAGAAGTAAGCATGTAAGCATCAATTACATAAAATTTTATGTTAAAGACGGAATGCGATATATAAAAACAATATATCATTTAAGGAAATGTTTCACAAGGAGGAAATTCAATCATAATGTTGATATCATCAGTTGTTACTCTATAACAGCATGAAATATTGTTTCTAAATATCTTTTTTTTTAAATACAGGAGAAAAAACACATTAAACAACTTCATAAAGCACTAACAATAAACTGTTTCATACACTAATAATTAAATGAAAGCCTTTCTTCATGTCATAGGCCTTGTTCACATCACATGCAAGTATCACATCAGTTTAGATACATGAGCAGGAATGTTTTTACATTTGTTGTAAGACAGCTTTCAACAGTTTAGATTTCTGTGGATTTTACATATGTTTTCCCAAAACAGCCTTACATGCATAGACTAGGATACACATCGACAATGTCTCACAAATTATGCTGCATAAACAGATGTTAATTTATTCAAACAGAGAAATATATGGATACAAAAACACTTAAGCATTAAGCAAAAACATCAAACAGTTGTTGAAGACAGATAACAAACAAAGGCCACATAATGTGTGCATATATACCCATGTACTGTGTTGAAGAAAGCAGAGGGAAAAAATGACAAAAGCAGAAAGAAGTGTTCACAGAAAGACGGGAATATTGGCAAACTTTCATTACACATTCATACTTCTTCCACACAAAAACACAGGAAGGAAGGTGGCAGGATGGTTAAGACGTTCGCCTGCCAACAAGTTAACCTTGAGGTTCTGAGTTCGATTCCCAGCCTCGCCCTTTCTTCCCAGTTTGACCAAAAAAAATCAAACTGAATATCAAAGTCTTTCAGATGAGACTATAACCGAGGCCCCGTGTTCGAACGCATGCAGAGCATCTTGCGCACAAGTTAAATCCTGTTCCGCTTTTTGGAAGAGTAGGCCATTGTGTGCCGGTGGAAACAGGTGACAAAATTTACAAAACCGCATACACACGGGGACTGGATGTAAAAAAAGCACACGAGTGCTTATTCCATTATCCTCGATATAAAAGAATAAATAAATAAATAAAATTCTGCATAATGTAAAGACAGTTCTTTTCATTAAGTATGAATACAGTCTCTGGCAGATCTTCTGATCACTTTTTATAGCTATCAACTGCACCTTGGAGCCTTTCTCTTTACTGTGGCTAAAAACAACACTGGCATAAGGTGAGTAACAAATAAATGTTCCAGAGTCAGGAAACTATTTATTTGACAGTCTAGTTACTTTCCTGTGTGGCTAGGTGCTTTGCATAGTTTTAGAGATGTCAGTGACACTGCATTCATACCACAAGTTTTGTGGATCCCGGATGACAAAACAGCACTTTCACTTGTTTTTGAAAGTTGCTAAAATCCTTTATGAGGAACCTAAATTGAAAACTTAAACAAAAATGGTTAAATCCTCAACTTTGTCAGGAATGTTTATTATACAAACTAACCTCTGGATAGAATCATTCTTTTGGCTTTGAACTATGATTCAAACTGGCTAAAGAATTGAGATGGAATCCACAGCTGATAAGAATAACAAAAATCTTCCTTTTTTTTGTTTTTTTGTTATTGTGTCACTCCTGGTCCTTACACTGCAGGTTGTATATTCTCTCATTTTGCATGTTCATCACAATAGTGCACACTCAAAAATTCACTGCATATGTCTAAGATGGGTATAGCATGCTAATCATGTGCATTGAAGAATTTTAACACATACGTTACAGTCCCAAAATAGATACGAGGGTTTTTTGTATTTTAGAATAACAAGGCTCAGTATGAAATGTTTTGCTTTTAATTTTTAAAAACTTTTTTACTGACAACAAAATATTACTATTCCTTTGATGATTTCTTTCTCCACTTCTTTTTCTTCCCCTTCTCTTACTTTTCCTTCTATCTCTCCATTTTTTAGGGCAGAGTCTCTCATCTGTCTTTATCTGTAAAAATGATATTCACATATTTTTAAAATCAGTAGCCAAATCAAGAATTTAAACAGACAATATTTTTTTTTAAAACCATAACTGGAACTTGCACAAAAATTAGGAAACAGGCATGGTATAGTCTCTGCTACAAAATATCACTGGACGACCAAATCATTTTGCCAAGAATAGTGTACAAGTGTTTGTGGCATATCTATTTCCCAGTCTAGCACTCAGAAGAATTTTTCAAACAAGGGACTTTCTCTGTTATGAAAATGTTGATCAAACAGCAGTGTAGCTTATCAATGGTGCAGGAAAAATACATGTAAAATAATACAAAACAGCATTGAACACAATTCTCACCATCATCATTCAGTGCTCTCAAATGAAAAGTAAAACCCAGACAAAACAAACTTTATCTAACACACAGAAACAGCACATCAAATAAACCAAAAACCATCCCAACCTAACGACAATGATGTCTAGAGATTCTATGGTAAGTACATAATACTTAAGCTTCTGGTGCAGAGTCTCACCAATGTCCATACAGAAAGACATGTATACATACACACATTCATGACATGCTCCAGCAAAATGCCAATGTCCTCTGAAAATGTTCTGCTATGAGTGACGACCTCAAGCCTTAACATAGAAGGTGATTTCGTTGTTGTCATAACCAGTCAGGCACAGCGCTCGACCCTGGGAATCCACAAACTTCCCTCCCACCAGCTGCAGATCAGTCACGTTTTCTGAGTGTTGGTACTCCAGCTGTAACACACATGTATGCATATGATTATGCAAGCATATATGCATGCAAGCACACACACACACACACACACACACACACACACACAGGTGCATTCTGATGAATTAAAAACCTTCGACTACAGCTACAATCTGATGACATGTTTGGTTTGATTGAACTTAAGTCCCAGCGGAGGTATCTGATTTAGGCACTGCACCATCAACCAATCATCACCATGATTATCTGTACATGAAGCAGGGAAACAAACCTGTTTTAATTTTTTTTTAAAGGGGGGGGGAAGCAGGATCAACCAGCCTATGGAGCAGGGGAAACAATTCAAGTCTGAAAATGAAATAAAACTGTGCATGGGTTACTCCCCTTTGTATGACCCTTTCAAAAAGGTCATCATTTCTAAAATAATAACTAAGTAAGACCCACAACAAAAAACTGCCACATAAAGTTATTTCTAAAACAAAATTTCAAATCTATATAACATCTCACCTGTGGAACATTTCCCGGAGTCACTTTCCAGATTCTCATATAAGAGTCATCACTCACAGTCAGAACCTGCAAATAGACAATATCAATACATTATGTCATTCCTATCATTGTGTGGTGTTTTCTATTGTAATATATATTACTGCAAGTTGATTATTGCATTATTTTTATTTGCAACCCTTAAAACTTCTTATTTGAGATAGCAAAAGTCCTGAGATGGTTTGATAACATGTAATATTATGAAAGGATGAATTAAACATCAACAAATGAATGACTACAGATCTAGTAACGTTTCACTTTCACCTGAATATGCCAGTGCACATGGATGCACAGAACTAAAAAGAGATCAGACCTGAGATGTAAAAGTGGCCCATGCATTTACACACACACATACATGTGGGCGTGTGCACACACACAGGGACAGGATAGCCTAGTGGTTAGAACATTGCGCTCGCAATCTGACAACCCGGGTTTGATTCCCGTTCAAGGGGATATTTTTTCCTGGAGTTAACATCAGTGCAGACTCCACTCTCCCCAAAAATCGTTCGGATGAGACTATACACCAAGGTCCCGTGTGTGAACGCACACAGAACATTTTGCCCACACATTAAATCCTGTTCCACTTTTCGTAAGAGTAGGCTATTGTGTTTCCAGTGGGAACAGATGACAGAATTTACAAAACCGCATACACATGGGGACTGGATGTAAAAAAAACCCACATAAGTGCTTATTCCATTATCCTCGATATAAAAGATTAAAATTAAAATAAAATGTAAAAAAAATGCATGCACACACACATACACAGACACACAAAAACACAAACTCACTCTCTCTCTGTGTCATGAACTCACCAGGCCTTTATCAGGGGCCACATCCACAGCATTGACAGCACGAGCGTGTGCAGTCACCTCCGCCCCAATCTTGCCTGAAGCAGCGTTGAAAATGCGCATGTGGCCAGAGCCATAGCCCGCTACCACTGTTCCTTTCCACAGTCGTACTGAGTTGCAGGGGGATCTGAAACGCAAGGATTTTCTAAGTAATTCACACGTACTTGACTTGATTGAGGAAACAGTACTGACAACAACCTCAACTGTTTATGTGGTTTCTTTTCGTACATTTAAGACAACAGTGAAATAATAATGAAAGACCAACTTCTTCTTCTTCTTCTTCCTTTTTTGTCATGTTTCTCCCAGGGGAGGTTCGACATTGATGAGCCTTCTCCATCTCTCTCTGTTTCCAATGATGTAATGAAAGACCAACATTTGAGGAAAACATCACACATACATATACGCATGCAAGCACGCATGTACGCACGCACATACATACATGCACACACACATGCACATACTCACTCTCTCTCTCTAACACACACACACACATACTCTCTCTAACACACACACACATACTCTCTAGCACACACACACACACACACACACAGAGAACTTTACCCTGAACCAGCTATGGAGGCGACCTGCTGAGCATCACTTCCAGAGAAGTTCCAAATGAGGATGTTTCCCCAGCCATCACTGCTGGCCAACATGTTCTCCTCCACTGACAGATCGCAGATTGGGCTGTTGTGACCTGCTCACACACACTACCACCGTCACTCACACAAAAATTTTAAGTTTTTTTTTTCCATTCTTCAACCACAGCTTAAAAGGTTCACCAATGGTAAAATTGTGTGTATGCTACTGCTTGCCTACCAGTGACATTGCAACTTAAGAGATGATGTCTAGATATGTGTTGTGTGTTTCTTAAATTTTGTCATCTGTTCCTACTGGCACAAAATGGCCTACTCTTCCAAAAGCTGGAACAGATTTTTAACGTGTGCAAGATGTTCCACATACATTCGCACAAAGGACCTCAGATTATAGTCTCATCCAAAGGACTTTCAGAGGAGCGGAGTTGGTACTGCTGGTGGTAGCTCCAGGGGAAAAATCCCTTCAAACAGGCACCTCAGTTGTGGCTTAAACCCTGGCCACCAGACCATGAGTTCAATGCTCTAACTACTAAGCTATTCTGCTCCTCCCCACCTCCCCCACATAAAGATATTTGAAGCAATGGGATTTTGAAATTAAATGATTATTCTGACAGATGCTCACTCAGTACTGCAACTCCTGCAGAATGACTAGCTCCCATCCTTGTCACTATGCTTCAAGGAGTGGCAAGAGCAAAAGGATGGTCCACCACAGGTTTTAGACTATAATGTGCACTGACAAACCCAGTCTCTGCGCAACCCATTCATCATGACTGAACTATTTTCCAACAGCAATGTTTATTCCTTTCTTCTCTTGTTATTTGTAGTTGCCAGCTTTTATTGACAGATAACTGGTATCATTTGACTTAAGAGGTAGACAAATCTGTGTATAAACTCAGATGAAATGTGCGATCGCATGCACACACATGCATGCGTGTGAGTGTGTGTTGGTATGTTTGTGTGTGTGCATGCGTGTGTCCATGCATGTGTGTGGGTGTGTATGCAGATGGGTATCTGAGCTTACCTTTCAAAGTGTTTTTCAGAGTCACATTTGTTCCTTTGGTTGGAATTCCAAAGACTAGAATTTTGCCACTTTCAGTACCTGCACAGTAAAGGACAAAGCTTTTCAGTACCAATTTGTATTACTATTAGTAAGAAAGTCCTCGAAAGCACTGACCATTTCACCTACTTGGGCTCCACCACCACCTGTAACTTGTCTCTTGAAAAGAAACTTGATACACACATTGCCAAAGCTGCTTCTCTGATGTTACAAACTTGGCAAGAAAGTATGAGACAATGAAAGCCTCACCCTGAACCCCAAACTCAAGGTGTAACAAGACTGTGTTTTCAGTGCTCTGCTTAACAGCAGCAAAATCCAGACAACATACGCAAGACAGGAAAATCACCAGGAAAGTTTCCATCTCCACTGCCGCATCAAGTCTTGAGCAACTGTGGTAGAGATTGCCATGTGTGGATTAATCTGCTGAGCCATTTCAGATGTTGCCCCGAACAAGACTGATTTTGTCAAAGAAAATGCAGCCACTGTCTCATGAGAGAGAGAAGATGCTTACTACAGTAAAGAACATAAGGTTTTTCCTTCCCTTTTAATTCTCTCAAATTACACATTCTTGCAAGTATGTTATATGCACATTAAAGATGCTGATTTTAGCAATATGTTCTAAGAAAATATTTTAACCATATAATCTATACAAAGTTACATTCTAGAAGATTTCTTGCACCATGAACAGGGAAACAATCAAGTAAATAAACTAATAAACCACACACAAATGTACACATCATCATTTATATGTGTCCCTTTTAACAAGAATATGTCAATCACAAAAATATGCCAGTAACTTCTTGATACATAAAAGCAATCATCTAATCTTAATACTTATGCATATCTCAACTTTAAATTTTTACAGCATTAGTGAGAGAGAGTGTGTGCACGCGCGCGTGCATGTGTGGTGTATTTGCATGTGTGTGTATGCATGCATGCATAAGTGGATCAGGTCTTACATGCATACTTGGATGTGTGTGTAATTATGTATTTGCCTGAATGCTTGAAAATGTGTTTATGCTGTACACAAGTGAATATTCACTAATGTGTGTGTGCATGCATAATTGCCTTAAGTCTTGCATGCACACTTGGATGTATGTGTAATTATCTATTTGCTTGAATGCTTGAAAATGTGTTTATACTGTACAGAAGTGAATATTCACTAACTAGAATCTACATGGATGGCTAGAATTTGGGTTGCCTTGAAAACACAGAATACCCCCAACCAAACAAAACAAACAAAAAAATGCCAAGAATCTGTCCTGCAGCCAATTCACACTATTACAAAAACATAATGTAACAGCTACAATGAAATTAATCAGTAATCTTGTAAACCCCACCTTTTATTAAAAACAAGCCAAATTCAAAACTCAACACACTTTACTAAGAATCCCAAAAAGATGGTTAGTAGCCGTTACTTTTGGCTGGAAACTTGACAATGTCTGTAGCATAAGAAATTGCATAGTTTCATCTTGATCTCTCTGAAATCTCAACTTCACTTACCCACACAGATACATTCTCCTACTGCCGCCACTCCTCTTGCAAAGTTACTGCTTGAGTTGTCTGTTGAAGAGATAGAAAAAGGCTCTTCTAAGCTTTGGTTTTCTCAAACCTATCTTTTTCATATTATCACAGACAAATACAAACATCCTGTCATATACTGACACATACACACACTCTCAATCTCTCATATTCATAAAGGCATAGAAATCCTCTCTCTCTCTCTCCCCCTCTCTGACACACATGCACACTCAGTCACTCACTTACTGGGACACACACACACACACACAAACTAACAAAGGTTATATATACATAATAACATACACATAATTATATGCATACATGCATCCCTCTTTCTCTGAGTCTCACACACACACATGCATGCACACTTACTTACTTGCACACATGTGCACACACACACACTGTAAGGATGTACATACATAATAACATACACATAATTCTATGCAAACATGCATCCCTCTCTCTGAGTCTCTCTCACACACACACATACACAGTCAAAACTAAATTTCATTTCTACAGCTGTACCAAACAGACAATGGCTAAAACTATAAATCCATTTATAGTCATTTGAAGGACCTCACCTGATCCATCACTCAGCCCATGCCAATAGATCATAGCTGACCCATCCTGTTCAAACATCTGAAAGACAAACAGAGCCACTGCATATCATACATGTAAATGATGTATATGTCAGACTTCTTTGAGGAACTTACAATGAAATCAGTCCCATAGGTTATACTGATAGCTTTGTTGTCAGTTTATGTGCTTCAGCCGGGGAAGCTTGCTTGAGTTTAAAAACAAAAACAAAAAAACTTATATATGCAGAAGAAGACATAGGGGTAAAATACTGCACAAAGTTTGTTAGGCTGAAATCCCTTAAATAATAGAAACACACATCATTATTCCATGCTTTTGAAATTTATATAAGACACATAACATCATTATGGGATGGGATAGCCTAGTGGTCAGAACATTGCGCTCGCAATCTGACAACCCGGGTTCAATTCCCATTCAAGGGGATATTTTCCCCTGGAGTTAACATCAGTGCAGACTCCACTCTCCCTAAAAGTCCTTCTGATGAGACTATAAACCGAGGCCCCATGTGTGAAGGTACGCAGAACATCTTGCGCACACATTAAATCCTGTTCCGTTTTTCATAAGAGTAGGCCACTGTGTGCCCGTGGGAACAGATGTCAGAATTTACAAAACTGCATACACACGGGGACAAACATAAAAAGCAAATAAGTGCTTATTCTATTGTCCTTGATATAAAAGAGGTTTTTTTTTAAAATACCATGCTTAATGTAGTGTTTCATAGATTAGTTTGTATTCAAGGGAAACAACTGTCACGTGGTCATTATTATTCATCTTTATGAGTTACATACCTTTTTACGGTTACTATGGTATTCGATCATAAAGCTAACGAACGATCATTAAACTTTGGTCGCTCTATCATAACTGAGTTTGTTTACATCTATCGATGTAGCGAATGAATCGGATCACAAACACTACAAACATCACATTGGCGACGAGGATGGTGAAGGAATTGGCTACAAACGTCATTTCTTCAAGCTGAATCAAGATTGAAATTATCGTATGTACTGACTCAGTTAGTCTATGATTAAGTTAAAACGAACTTTTCATGGCTACTGCACTTCCCACGTATCCTCCTTTCGACTGTTCTTCAGAAGCAAGAGCTATCCGATGGCAGAAATGGGTATCAAGACTGAAAAATATTTTTGTAGCCTATAATATTCAAATGATCATCGGCAAAAAGCTCTTCTTCTCACCTATGCTGGTGATGACCTAAATGATATTGTGGACACTTTCACTGATGAACAGGTCCATCCTACTGGTGGTGAAACTCATTTTCAAAAGCTTGCTGATGCTATCACTGAACATTTCAATCCTCAAACTAATGTAGAATTCCAGAAGTACATTTTCCGTCGTTGTGAACAGAAAGGTGATGTAGATGACTATTATGGGGAACTAAAACAACTGGCAGCAACCTGTGGCTTCAATGATCCAGATGCAGAAATTAAATCTCAGTTTATTGCAGGCTGCCGAAGCAACAAGGTACGTGAAAAGGGACTAGCAACTCCTGCCATGACTCTAAAAGACTTGCTTACATATGCCCGCACACTAGAGCTCACATCAAAGCAAGCTAAAACAATGGCTACATCAGCAGAAGTACATCATGTTTCTTTCCCCAAATCACATCATCATCATCGTCATCATGACCAACGTCATCAACCTTCTACCTGTCGTAACTGTGGTGGTGAATGGCCTCATCAGAGTGGACAGAGATCTTGTCCAGCATACAATAAACGCTGCAACAAATGTTCAAAGTTGCATCACTTTGCATCAGTGTGCCGTTCTAGTGGTGGTTGCAATAGCAAAATCTTCACCAAAAGCACCCAGCTGGAAAAAGAAATCTAAAAAATCACACATCCACCTGGTCAACGACAGTGATGAGGATGCAGAAGAAACCAACACTATTGAGATTGATTCTACCGATCCTGATGACATAGAATATGTTTTCACAACACGTAGCTCCTGTGAACTACCACATTTTAATGTCTCCATCAATGAACACACATTCTCATTCCTGGCAGATTCTGGTGCTTCTATCAACTGCTATCTGAACAAGACTTTGAAAAACTCAAACCAAAACCTATGCTACAGCCTTCTAGCAAGCGAGTGGCAGCATATGGCAGTAAGAATCACATTCCAGTACTTGGTGCATTCGATGCGGTTTTAAACTACAGTAACACTAGTACGACTACTACCATATTTGTGGTACCAGGCACTGAACGACCAATTCTGTCTTGGAAAACATCTCAAGCACTTAAACTATTAAGCACTGTTAACCATGTCAAGTCAGTGCATGAACAGCTGAAAGAGGAATACTCTGATCTATTCTCTGGTCTGGGTTGCCTGAATAATAAACCAGTCCATCTCCACATTGATCCAGAGGTTCAACCAGTTGCCCAACCATATCGACGTGTCCCATTCCATGTGCGCAAGGACATAGAAGAACAATTGAAGAAAGATGAAGGCCTTGGCATCATTGAAAGAGCGAGTGGACCAACACCATGGGTGTCCCCAGTGGTCGTTGTTCCAAAACCCAAGCAACCTGGCAAAGTACGTGTTTGTGTGGATATGCGAGCTGCAAATCGTGCTATTCGTCGTGAACGCCATGCAACTCCAACACTTGATGAACTGAAGACTATACTTTCAGGGGCTCAAGTATTCAGCAAATTAGATCTGAACCAAGGATACAATCAGCTAGAGTTGGACGAAGAATCTCGCTATATAACGACATTTGCTACTCATCTTGGTCTCTACCGATACCGTCGTCTCTTCTTCGGAGTGAACTCAGCCAGCGAGATCTTCCAAGAATCAATTCGCCAAGCACTCTCAGGCCTCCAGGGAGTCGTCAACATCAGTGATGATATCCTGTGCTTTGGCTCATCACAGGCAGAACATGACAACAACCTACACAACACTCATACATCTGCGACTGAACCCAGAAGATCCAATCGCCAAATCCAACTACCCAAGAAATTTGATGATTTTGTCATGTGACAATGTTAGTTATCAAACTGAAGTGAAATATGAATTTATTAGAATTTCAATGACACTTCATTATGTTTAGTTACTCACTCAGTTACTGTTAGAATCAAGAGTTCCTGTTGAACTGTTCATTCTTTTCAAACTTGCATTTTATCTCCGGTATCAACACTCGGTATTTAAAAAAAAAAAAATTTTTCATTGGTTTTCCATGTATCAATTTATAAATTTTGTGCACCAAACTTCATTTGAACAAGTAATTCAAAAGTCTACATTAACTTTGCTACCATCTTGGAGAGGAGAAGGAGGAAAGAGTTACAAGTATAGCTGATGAATTAAGAAGTTGAACAATTTATTTAGAATATCATCATCTCAGATTCAAATGTTAGAATATCATCCATCAAATGTTATTGGAAAATTATCTGATTATCTCCGTTCAATTTTTCAACCA
This sequence comes from Rapana venosa, assembly GCA_028751875.1. NCBI lineage: Eukaryota > Metazoa > Mollusca > Gastropoda > Neogastropoda > Muricidae > Rapana > Rapana venosa. The sequence continues at coordinate 30,816,985 of CM054139.1, forward strand.
TTTTTCATCCGAGGAAGGAGGTGATGTAGTGTTTCATAGATTAGTTTGTATTCAAGAGAAACAACTGTCACGTGGTCATTATTATTCATCTTTATGAGTTACATACCTTTTTACGGTTACTATGGTATTCGATCATAAAGCTAACGAACGATCATTAAACTTTGGTCGCTCTATCATAACTGAGTTTGTTTACATCTATCGATGTAGCGAATGAATCGGATCACAAACACTACAAACATCACACTTAATAGATAAACAACATATAGATAATCAATTAACAGGGTAAGCTATACAACATTGGTAGCATTCTTATTTTCTAAGATGGAAACTGCTTGCTCCTTACCTGAATACCTCTCTGAGTTGTTAAAACCATGATAGATCTTGAAGCTGCCTGCACCCACTTGGCCTGTGTAAACAAGAATACAGTTCTGAATCTCAGCACATCTGTTTTCTTACCCATATCAAGCAATGAGACAACTTAAATAGCAAACCATTCTGACAGTGTGGGGTCATTCTGTCTAAATCAATGCCATCAGCAAGAAAAGGCATCACAAAAACTCTCACTTTCTTAGGATCATTAGGATTGAAAACAGATAACTCCCCAAAACAGCCAAAAATCATAGAGAAAGAACTTTCACCTGCATGTGTCAATCTTCTGCTAATTTACCACATACCCTCCATCTCCTATTCAAGTAATAAGCTTAGGGTGCCTCTTCCTCCCCACCCCCCTCTCTCTCTGTTAATCCCTAAAAAAGAGCAGGGGCGGGGCATAAAAAATGCGCTTCTGTGCTAATCTAATATTTGCAATATAATGAATTTTGCCTTGCCTTTCTTTGCCCTCACACATGCATGTGCGCATATGCACACATATACATTTTTTAAAACCCAGTAGCTGCTTCAATCATGTGTCTGTGCAATAGTTGAAAAAAAAATTGTATCCATGCTTATTTTGTGGGAACACATGATCACCAGGTTGTTTGGTTTGAGTAACTAAAACGGCTGTCCCTGACTATTCTCTTCTGAGGTTTTGAAACTTCAAAAATTAACAGGCTCTTCTTCTATCTGTGTGATAGTTTGGTAAACACTAAATTCAAAACTAAATCTGCCAGTGAAACCTCTCAAAATCGACGAAAACATACAAATAAAAAAGATAGGTACAGGTCCAATGATTGTCAGATAAAATGAAAAGTCAGACAACAAAACATGCCTCCATGAGAAAAGGGTTTCCCTGGGTTGCTGAGGGTTCCTTGCAGATGACCTGGCGAGCCGTCACGCTGCTGCCGTCTGTTGAAGCCGTGATGACGTTGACGGCATATTTATGCACGACTGCATAACTGATCTGTCGTTTGTCTGGCATCACAAGAACTGATAAGTTATTGCACAAGGAAGACGCACTTCCTTTGACAACGATCGGCTTTTCACGTCGGTACATGATAGCAATCAACGACCAGTTTCAGTAATGCACACCTGCCCTGGATTCTTGTTGCCGAGAACGCTTCTTCGACGCATGCGTTTTAGCAACATCCGCTCTCTGCTTTTCTTCCCTCCTTAATTAAAGAGCAAAGTACTGGCCAATCCACAGGTGCTAATTAAAGCCAAGTTTTTTTCTTTATCATAATCACACCATACCCTCCTGCATGTGCGACCCATATTTTTATGTTTGGTTTTTTATTGTCTTAGAGATATAGTCATCACAGAGCAGTCTGTTTTAAAGGATCAGCTTGAACCTTTTATTCCTTGTAAAATTATCCTTTTTTTTTCTCTCCCTGAGATATTTCTAGAATTCATTTTCTGAGATGATAGAGGTAGTTAAACATACTTTGCTCCACATGTTGCAGTTCTATCATCTCTTTAATGAAAACAATATAAACTGTCAATGAACCCATCATCATGTAAAAATCACTATTTTTTTATCATGTGCATGTCTATTATTATTTCAAATTAAGACCCACATTGATTTTCTTTTACATCTGTGCTGAAAGCATATGATCCAGGTTTTGAATCTATGCAGAGAAATTTATTTTTGATAGAAAGTCCACCATACTAATTTTCACATAAAAATGGTACAGGTTGTGTTTTGCCTTTTAAAAGTACATTCAAAGTGGCTGACTTCAGTAAATATGCCTTCAAGTAGATATCTTTATATGTATAAGTCAGATGTTTTACACACACACACACACACACACACACATACACACATGAGTGTGTGCGCATTTACACATGTGTGCGTAAGTGTGCATGCCTGGCTGGATTGATCATCACGGAAAGAAAGCAGTGTAATTATTTTTTAAATAATCATGTGAAGTGTTGGGTTGGTTGTTTTTTTTTATATTACCTTTGTCCATTGTAACAAAGTGAGAGCAAGGAGCCATAGAACAGCAGTTTTTCAGTCTCAAGTAATTTTGACTGTTGATGTGTGTGTGTGCACGTACATGCACACACACTCACTTATATATATGTACTTCAGGAGATAGTTGTATTTTTTCAATGCACAATTGTTTGACATTTATTTTGCTGGTGGGGAGAAGGGTGGGGGTAAGGATTTTGTTGTTTTCAATTAGGAGATGGTCATCAATCTTGATGGAACTGGTTGTTACTTTAAAATGATTACATTTCACTGATTCGTGTGAACGATTGAGGAAAAGAGCTGCACCTTATGCAATACTGATTTTATAATATATTCACTCTTAGTGGCCCCAGCTGTGGCATGGGGATGCGGATGGGTTACTGATAGATTCAAACCAAGGGGCTGCAGATAGTTTGATGCCAGAAATAAACTGTTCAAATTTTGACAATCAGATTTTTAAAAAATATTTTTAAAATATATATATATATATATATATATATATATGGTCAAACCTTAAAACCATTTATCTACTGTGCAAGGATATACAAGACCATCTAAGGAGATTTGTCTCCCATTGCTTGAGGTGCTGCAGATATGTACCTTTGTCATTTAGTAAATTATTATGTCCAAATTATTCTCTCTAGATAGAGGATTTTGTGCAGATTCAGTGCCATGGTTTTATTTTTTAACATTGTGTTCACATGTCTTCAACAGGCATTTTATACCATTCATTTTCTGGCAGATTTTTTTGTTTTTCTCTTCCTCAGCTAGAGCTTGGGGGTTCACCAATGGTGAGATTTTTGCATATGTGACCATTTTTGGTGGTTTTCTTTTTTTTACCCACAACTAAAGTAGCTGTATTCCGACTTTGGGGATAAAGTTGGGAATTGAAACTTCCAATTCTGCCATGACAGTTGGGAGGTACCTCCCAGCTATTTCTTATCTTCAACTGCTGTGGGTTCTTCAGATGTGCACAAATCCATAAGCACACAGATCCCACTGCTTTAGAGTCTCCTTAGAAAGACTTGGCATTTAGTTACATTTCCCCATCAAACTGGGAAGAAAAAGGCAAAGCTATGAATCAAACCCAGAACCTCACAGTTTACTTTTTAGACAGGTGAACGTCTAAACCAGCCTGCCGGCTTCCTTCTTTATGTTTAAGATGTGATCTTGAGGTGTGCATAGCCTTCAAGTTTTGACTTCAATCAAGTGATTCTTACAGCTCCTTCCATATTTTGAAACTGAAGAGTTGGAGTGACATACATGTCTTCACCGATCTACAACGGAAATATCCATTGATACTGATTCAAGATGAAACAACCTTTAAATATAAGTTTATCATACATGTCAGTTCAGTAGAATTGTAGTGTGGTGTGGTGTAGTGCAGAGTAGTGTAGTGTAATGCAGTGAAGTGAAGTGAAGTGATCACAGATTTATCAGCTGGTCTCCCTGTAGAGAGCTCATAGCAACAAAAACAGCGCCACTTTTTTCTTCCTTTTTAAATTTTCCTGTGTGCCTTTGTTTCCACATGAGTAGCTTTTTTCTATAGAATTTTGCGAATTCTCTTGTGCCCCTCTCTATCTCACACACACACACACACACACACACACACACACACACACACACATGCATGTATACACACACATGCTTGCGCACACACAAAACACACAGACACATGCTTGCGTTACAAGTGACAAATCACAAACTTTCAGTCAGACACAAGCATCTGCTTTTCTTCTTTTCTCCCTGTCTCCTTTTCTCTAATATCATGGACAGTGAAAAGACGTAAAATCTTAAGAACGAACAAACAAACCACTACATATTAAAGTATGCAACATTTTGGTTTTTCTTTTAAAAAAATAACATGTAGCTATAACATCTGCAATGATTAACAAATTGCAGATCATTACACAGATTTACATTGATTTTCCTCCTAAACATAAAATAAAAAACAAACAAACCAAATATTTCATAAAATTAACTGTATACTACACACGCACACACACTCTCTCTCTCTTTCTTTCTTTATCGTTTTTTTTTGCACTCGGACTTCCCTTGCTTGGCTACCAGCAAGACGCTCTCTCCTGCAGTGTGGTGAATTTTTTTCCGTTTTCACGTGTGCTGACTTTCAAAATGCCAGTGACAGGGCTTCCAACAATGTTAGAGTGTCTGCTAAACTCTGCTTTAAAAGAAATGGCGATTTCTTCATTCAAAGTAGATAGCAGGAGAACAAACTGTAGTCGTGCTCAGACTGGGTAGTAAAACTACCGGCTATACCCCTGTCACTCCACTTCAAAATGCAACGTTTCGAAGGAAGTGTCCATCTCAGGTTAACAGAAACAGAAAAAGAGCAGAAACGCACAGAAGTAACCGACAGGAAAAGGCAAGCAATGTGATGCAGTCTCCCTCAGGTTTGTTTCTACCAACACCCCCCAGTTTATTTTATGCTGCTGACCCAACTGAAGGTGACACTGTTATGAACACTCCAGCTTGTGATGATCAATGTGCTTCAAATCATTATCAGTGCAGTCAGCAAATTGACATGAGGCAACAATTTGAGAGAGAGACTGGCCACATTGTACAATGACGCAGCTGAGTGACCTATGTGGTAAAGATGGAAATGAACTAAATGACTCTGAGTATGATTGTAATGATGTGAATGAGGCAATGGATTATGTCTGTGACAGTGTGAATGAGATAAACGACAACAATTCTGAAGTGGGTGCAGAGTGTGCAGGAAATGCTGAGACTGAGGCAGAATCTGGAGAGTGAGTTGAAGATGTATTGAGTATTTCCAGTGAGAGAGAGCCTGAAGTTACTTGTAGAGACGTTATTGATTGTATTCAGTCAATGATAGATAACATGAAACAGTAAAAAGGTAAAGGTAAAGGAGTCCCATAACCTATAAGGTCGTAGGGGAGCAAGGCGTCAGAGACCTCACTTCTCTAGGGCCAGCATATTGAGGGCGGCGCCCATCTCCTCTCCCTCACTGCTTTACCTTCCCTGACCCTAAAGAGGGCAGGTACCCATTTACAGCTGGGTGAACTGGGGGAACTGTACTGAAGCCAAGGCGCGCAAACGGTCACCCATCCAACTGGTAACCACGCTCGACGCTGCTTAACTTGGCTGGGGGAAAGCGAGTGCTCCGACCACTGAGCTATCCTGTCCCCTTTTTTTATGAAACAGTACTTGCCTGGTCCTTTGAGAATTATAAAAAAGAAACAAGACTATACACACACACACACACATGTACAGTTACTCATCACAGCATATGAAATGATACAGCATTTTTTCATAATATAGATGGTGCTTATTTAAGATGTGTTGCTGTAAAATCTGTCATAATCTACAAATCGTAAATAAGTCCAGATTTGACAGCTGCACAAACAAATGGCCATTCATGCTGATATCAAAGACCATCACTGCACCTTGGGTGGTTTTTTTTCAAGGTTAAGAACATATATCCCCCCCCCAAAAAAAAACCACCAAAAAAACCAACCAACAACAACAACAAAAAAACAATAACCAAAAAACCCCAAATCAAACGCAAACAAAGTATCAACAAACAACAAAATTGAGAGTTTCACAAAGTAAAACATTCAGATTTAGCTAACATTTTTACTACAAACTTTTCCTCACACGCACACATCTCAAATACAAATTCATGAACCCTGCTCACTCAAGCAATGTCCCACTCTCTAATACATACACAGCCCCCCCACCTTCCTCCCCAACACACACACACTTTTTAAAGCCCAATGATCCAGGATATTTTTTTTTTAAAAGGTGAAGTCCAATAATTCTTTATTTGTAGTATGTAAGTATTCAACTATATCTTCTGATGTCAGGATTTCTTTCCATGTTACTTTGAAATATCCAGTTTAGTTTATTAACTCTTAACTTGTCCCTCTCTCAAATTTTCTTCTTTGTAAGTATAAAATCACTTGCTTGTGAATAGATGAAATGAAGATATCACGCACAAAGTCCCAAATCACTAGATGTAATAGACCATTAAAGTAAACCGAAGATATCACACACTTAAAAAATACAATATAGAGAATACAAGTAAATATTGTAAACCTTATACAAAACATCCATTATTCATGTGTCAAGATGTCATCTGAAATACATGAACACAAAATATTCAGGCATTCAAAACTTCTGTACTTTAAATAAACATTTAAATCATAAACAAATACTTCAACATCAAAGGTGATTTCAGTGACTTTTTATAATTGAAAAAAGCAACCAAACTACAATCCATCAGGCAGGCTTTTGATTCAGAACCTTTCTTACTGCAAAGAAATCCAGCACTATCAACATTTACATTTTTTTCAAGTTCTTTAAATTACTACAACAAAATCAGTTCAGTCACTGTCAAAGAATATTTCTGAATATTTTGATCTGATAGAAAACAAAGACCTAAAAACAACAACAACAAACTAAATAATTAACGCATTCTCTAAATTAGCAATCCATCCTCTCATTTCTCACTATCCTGATAATGCATTCTATCCTCCTTATACATTGCTCCAACCTCGCCCCCCATCCTTCATCACCCCTATCCCCTCCAAAAACACCCCACACAAATCAACCTATCGCTCTTACCTCTTTCCTCTCTCTAACACACACACACACACTATCTCTCTCTCTCTTACATCATCATTATCAAAACCATAAGGCATTCAAATTTGACAGATTTTCTTTAGTGAATTTCTGTGTTGTAAAAAGATTTAAACTCTCTCTCACACACACTCACAACAACAAACAGTACAGCTACAAGATATATCTGTTATCAGGACTTTTTCAACTCTAGTAGCAAAAACAAAACAAGAAAACCAAGAGAAGCATCACATTTCAGAATCTTTTCTGAATTACTTTTTTTAAATTGTTAAAAATTCAGTCCAGACATCAGATTATTTCAGGAAATAACTCTCTTAATAAATTTTTAGTCTTGCTAAAAGCGGGTATAAATGTGATATCAGAACCAAATATTTCATTATTTGTGACATCTGAATGATTTCATTAACAATGTAATCTTTCTATCAGCATCTCATCTTTCTTGCAATCCCACTTATCTCAACATGCATCTCCCAAATCCACACCCTCCTCAATAAAAGAAATAACATGCATAAAAAAATCCACCCCCACATAATTATGTACTCTTACACATCCTTTACACACCATCACACATCCTGAATTCGTCTGTTTTTCAAGCCCCAATTGACTATCATTGAAGGAATTCAACACGTTTGTCTTCTAAAAAATTATCATATGTATGAAATCTACAACACTTTCTTACAGATTTGCCTGTAGTTTGTCTTCTAAAAAAATTATATGTATGAAATCTACAAAAGACTTTCTTACAGATTTGCCTGTAGTTTGTCTTCTAAAAAGTTATATGTATGAAATATACAAAAGACTTCCTTACAGATTAGTCTGTAGTTTGTCTTCTAAAAAGTTATATGTATGAAATCTACAACCGACTTTCTTACAGATTTGTCTGTAGTGTCTTCTAAAAAATTATATGTATGACATCTATAACCGACTTTCTTACAGATTTGTCTGCAGTTTTCTATAAAAATTTAAAAAATGTAATCATGATATGTATGAAATCTACAACAGACTTTCTTTCAGATTTGTCTGTAGCACACACAAACTACATACTATTACCAGTCATGCTATAATCAGGACCAGAATTTAAGACCAATATTTTTCAGAAAAAAACACAACAAAAAATAATCCACTATACACAGATATCCAGATATAACTGAAAACCATACAATAACCATATTTTTGGAATTGCCTTTCCACTTTCAACAGACATGCGCAAGTGCATCCACACACATACAGTATGCAGATTTTGTATTTGTTACATAAAAACATCTTTGTGATGAATTATCATTGGTTAACCATTGCATGGATTTGCCTGTGGCTTTAGTCATTCCTCAACTCTTTCACTGCCAACCAATCTGTAATACAGCAGTTCCAGGTGCCAGCTGATTTTACACAGACTACATGAAAATTACACCTCACCTTAACTTCACCTTAAAAAAAAATTTGTAATCTCACCAGCTGATTTTACACAGACTTCATGAAAATTAACCTCACCTTAACTTCACCTTTAAAAAAAAAATTTAATCTCACCTGCTGATTTTACACAGACTACATGAAAATTGCACCTACCAACTTCAAATGGTATGCAAACAAGAATGGCCTTTAAAAATAGCTTTTGGGGTCCCTTGTAATATGAATAATAGATGGCCTTTCCTAACTCCCAAAACAAAGAGTAGTGGGTCAAAGGGTAACCAACCATGCCCTCATTGCATTAATGCAACATCTATGCTCAGCTAGGGTGTCACAAATGTTTATTTCATTATTTATTATTTCATTCTTTTATTTCGATGATAATGGAATAAGCACTCGTGTGCTTTTTTACAGCCAGTCCCCATGTGTATGCAGTTTTGTAAAATTTGTCATCCATTCCCATCAGTGCACACAATGGCCTACACTTTTGAAAAGTGGAACAGGTTCTAATATGTGCGCAAGATATTCTGCGTGCATTTGCACTCGAGATCTCAGCTTATAGTCTCATCTGAAGGACTTTTAGGGGGTGGAGTTGGCACTAATGTTTACTCCAGAGGAAAAATCCTCTTGAACAAGATCTGAACCCATGTCAGCAAATAAGCGCAATGCACATCACTTGAACCACCAGGCTATCCCGCCCCCAATTATGAAACAGCAGTGTAAGAGTTAAATCTAATTGACACACACATAAATATACATTATAGCAGACCTCTTTTTTTCTCCTCACTGGCCTGAGTAAGCTCCCCCACATGAACATACCTTTCCTAAAAAGATCCTAACTCATTTAAAACTTTCTCTCTCTGTTTATTCCCCCTAATAAGACACCTCTCTGTTCCACATACACACACACACTCTTCCACCGTTTCCCTATTCCTAGATATCATACACTTAAAAATTTACTCCTGCGCTTCATCTCAATATCCAAAATGAATATCTCTCACCCTTAGGTTAAGATTCTTCTTCTCCCTCCCCCATTTTTTCCCCTAAAATACCGTTCTCCTCAATCCATCCCTACATATTTGGTTTAGGCCTATGGACTAGTACTAGCAATCAGTCCCTTCTTCCTTACATCTTTCCTAAAAATGCTACCCTCCCACATTCCATCTTTCCTTCAGTCCTTGTCTAGAGCCAGCCATCGGTCCCACCTTCTGAACATTTTATGTAAAATACCGCCCCCATCCCCAAGAAATGTAGATTACTAGTGTGTCAGCATGTACCACAGCATCAATCTGCCTTTGTGTCCACAGGTGGGGCTAGAGGTTAGATTACAGTTAGTATCATTAGGGTTAGTGTTAGTATTGAAGTAAACACTGGGGTAGGGATTGTCAGTCAGTCTGTATGTATGAAGGCATATGGACACAATGGCAAATAGACTGAATGGTCTAGCTGAATTTTAATTAAAAACTACTAGTTCAACCTACAGCAAAGGTGGTTATTTCCACTTAACATTCATATTTTTCATTACAGATCTCCAGCTATTCACTCACTAAAGCAACTTTGATCTTACCGCTTTTTTGGGGGTACAAACTGCATCTGTTTCTTTTAAAAATGGAAATACAGGATTATGCCCAAACAAACCATGTTAGACCAAAACTTCTGGTCTGTAGATGAATTTACATTTAAAATTACTTTCAAGTTCAATCTACAGAAAAGGTGGTTATTTGAAAGTACATTCAGATTTTTCATGAGAGATGTCCAGCTCTGCAATCATCAAAATGACTTTGATCCTACTTTTTTGTACAAACTGCATCCATCTTTTAAAAATTTGAAATAGAGGATTATGCCCAAAACCAACCATAATTATTAGACCAAACCTTCCTAACCCTGTTTTGTTTTCATTCCTACCGATCTGAACATGCATACCCTACCCCTTCCTAAACACCCCTTTTTCTTACACCGATACAAATCTAATACCCCTTCCTTCCCATCACCCTCACTACCCCTCACACACACACACACACAGGGGACAGGATAGCTTGGTGGTTAGAGTGATGTATTCGTGATCTGCTGACCCAGGTTCGATTCTTGTTCAAGAGGATTTTTCCTCTGGAATTATCAGTGCCGACTCCACTCTCCCCAAAAGTCTTTCAGATGAGACTATAGACCAAGGTCTAGTGTGCGAACACACGCAGAAATCTTGCGCACACCCATTCCGCTTTTCAAAAGAGTAGGCCATTGTGTGCGCTGGTGGAACTGCATACACACAGGGACTTGATGAAAAAAAGCACATGAGTGCTTATTCCATTAAGGTAAAGGTAAAGGTGTCCCATAGCCTATAAGGTCGTAGGGGAGCGAGACGTCAGAGACCTCACTTCTCTAGGGCCAGCGTATTGAGGGCGGCGCCCATCTCCTCTCCCTCGCTGCTTTACCTTCCCTGACCCTAAAGAGGGCAGGTACCCATTTACAGCTGGGTGAACTGGGGGAACTGTACTGAAGCCAAGGTGCGCAAACGGTCACCCATCCAACTGGTAACCACGCTCGACGCTGCTTAACTTGGCTGGAGGAAAGCGAGTGCTCCAACCACTGAGCTATCCCGTCCCCTCGAATAAAAGAAAATAAGAAAAAATAAACACACACACAGAGGATAGCCTGGTGGATAGAGTGATGCACAAGTGATCTAATGACCTGAGTTCGAATCTCATTCAAGAGGATTTTTCCTTTGGAGTTAACATCAGTGCCAACTCCCCTTCCCTCCAAGTCCTTCGGGTAAGGCTATAAACCAAGGTCCAGTGTGCAAACGAATGCAGAACATCTAATGCACATGTTAAAACCTGTTCCACTGTTTGGAAGAGTAGGCCATTGTGTGACGATGGGAATGGATAACAAAATTGACAAAACTGCATACATATGGGGATTGGATGTAAAAAAACCACACAGTGTGCAAACGAATGCAGAACATCTAATGCACATGTTAAAACCTGTTCCACTGTTTGGAAGAGTAGGCCATTGTGTGACGATGGGAATGGATAGCAAAATTGACAAAACTGCATAATATGGGGATTGGATGTAAAAAAACCACACAAGTGCTTATTCTATTATCCTCAAAATAACATAACACACTCACTCACTCACATGCACACATATGGAGACTATAAACCTAGGTCCTGTATGAACACATTATCTTATGCATGTATTAAAACCCATTCTGTCTTTTGGATGAGTAGACCATCATGTGCTGGTGGGAAAGAACAATGACATTTACAAAGTAGCATGCATATCGGGGCTAAATATGAAAAAAAAAACACATGTGCTTATTATTCTTGACATTATAAGAATTTAAATTAAAAAGTTGAACAAACTTGACAGCTTAATGGAAAAAAGCAAGGGCTTACTTAATGTACCATCAGGAAACAAAAATTTCACTTTGATTTTGACTATACACCTTTTCTCTGAAAATTACACATTGCTTGTGTTTTAGAATGTTAAATAGATTCATTTAAAAAATGTATTTCATAAATCATTTCTTTCTAATTTTGTTTACACCACAGTAAAATATTCAATGGTAACCAGTGGTAAGCCAGCACAAAGACTTGTTTACAGGACAGTAAAAGCAAATCAGTCCCTTTAGCCTAGAGAACTAACTACATTGGGACCAAAATAGTTTTAAACAAACTCACACAGCAAAAAACCATAAAACACAAATACTGCAGATCATATCACACCTGAAATAATTGTTCTGGTAACAGTACTTTTCACTTAAAAAAAATCTAGGACATAAATAATCCCACTCTCTTTTTCTAAATAACCTTTCCCTTGCAATCCATTTTTCAAATAATTTATGTTTATCTACTATCACTTACAGCGAACAGACGTTGAATCAAAGAAACAACAGCAAAATTTCTAGTTCATTTACCAGCTATGGTTATTTCAGAACTTACATTTATTGTACAACTAATTTCCAGCCCTACCAGCAGCAAACATGATTTGGAGGCTGCAGTATATTTCTTAACAAAGCTTTTATTTTTAAAGGGTAAAACTAGGAAAATATAAAGCCTGCTAGCAAAAGAATGGAAAAAAAAACCCTTTTTTTCTAATATGGGGTGCTTAATATTTATCTTCAAAGCAAACAAAAAAACAAAACAAAAAACCCTGGCAATCAGTTGTGTATGGTGATTAGCAAAAAGCCCCACCCCTAGTTGATGCACAGTTTATGTCCACATGACTCGTGCTTGATATTCAACCATTTACATGATCTACTGTCTTACAATGAATTTGTCTTCTAGTGTCAAGAGGTGCAATATAATCTGATTTTCAGATGATGCAGTCACAAAAACCAAAGTCATAGGTCACTCACTGGGACTGATTAGGTCACACAAAAAGTCCAGGTAGTGTAATCCAGTCTTTGCCAGGTGAATAAGTCCATGCCTCCATTTAGGTGATACTATCTACAATGATCTCCACTCAGGTGATACAGTTCACAATGCCCATTCTGGTGTCAGTTTAAGATTATGTATATCCAGATCACAATGTCCACCCTGACATTACAGTCCAAGGTGAGGTTTATCCACGTGATTTCCTTCATGATGATGTCTATTCAGGCATCACAGTCCATGTCGTTCACTACGGTTCCTGACGATGTCTATTCAGTGTCACAGTTCCCAATGATGCCTATTCAGTGCCAAAGCACTTTGATTTGTTTGTTTTTACAAGATTCAGCGCTATATAAATTCCATATATTATTATTAAAGTCCATGGTGATGCCCCTCCAGGTGATCCAGTTCACAATAATGTCCATCCATATGTCACAGTCAATGATGTCTGTCCAGGAGTCAGATGTTGCAGTCCATGATGATGCCCATTCAAGCATCACAGTCCATGATATCCATACAGATGTCATAGTCTACAATAATCTCAAGTGATGAAGTCCACCACGGTCACCCCATTCAGGCCAGGCAGTTGATGACGTCCATTCAGGCAATGCAGTTCACAATGATCTGCTACAGGTGACAAAGTCAATGACGTCCTTTCAGGTGATGAAGTCTGTGATGTCCTTCCAGGCAAGGCAGTCCCTGACAATCTACTCCAGGTAATGCAGACCATGATGTCAGGTCAGGTGAGGCAGCCCATGAAGAAGTCCAGGTGATCCCATTTGCTATACATAAAGGGGAAAAAATGAAAAGGGGTTTGGTATATATGCTTTTATTTTTATTATTTTAACTCTGTTGTTTTATTGTAATGCATTGCACTGTGTCATACTGCAATGTATCCATACCACTTCAGTCACAGCAAATTTCTCTAAAATTCTGTCTGCCCTCACTAGGCAAAGTGCACAGCCACAAGAGCACCATCACCTTTTTTGTAACTTTCTCTCTCCATATGTATTTTCTCCCCTATGAGTAGCTTTTTTTTTTTTTAAACAGAATTTTGTCAAACACAACACTTTTGTTACCATAGAAATTGTGCACTTATGCATGTTGCACATGGGATCTCAGTTTATCGTCTCATCCAAAAGACAAGCACCCAGACCACCATTCAAGATCTAGTGGACTAAGAGAAAGTTAGGGTTCAAATATGGATCAAGGCCACATGTCTTACTTTCTAAACGGGTGCACTACCTCTAGACTTTCAATCCACTATTGACTGATCAGTTACATATCTTTGTAGAATGTGCAGCTCCAACAAGACTACACACACATGCACACAATATATGTGTGTGTGTGTGTGTGTGTGTGTGTGTGTGTGTGTGTGTGTGTGTGTGTGTGTGTGTGTGTGTTCCCATCATTTTAAAAATAAATACTACTATTTTCTGGATAATACATTTTTTTCTCCCCTTCCTCAGCTAGAGCATCAAGTTTCATCAATGGTTAGATTTTTACACAGGCAACCATTTTTGCCCACCGTTAATGTAGCTGATTTCAGACTTTAAGGGATGATGTCTAAACGTGACAATAGTGTGCATGTTTTCTTTTAATTCTGCCATACAGTCCCACCAGAGCAAGAACAGGTTTTAACATGTATGCAAGATAGTCTGCATGAGTTTGCACAAGGGACCTTGGTTTATAGTCTCATCCAAGACTTTCAGGGGGAGAAGGGTTAGTACTCCAGGGCAAAAAAATCCCCTAGAATAGGTGCCTGGATGGGACATTTATCATCTGAGAGAATTAAAGCCCTCACCCCCTCCCCTCTCATCCCACCCAACTCTCTCTCTCTTTAGATCATGTAAGATGTATAAAAATTTCAAAGCGGTGTCATCAAGAGATGATAAAATCATCTTTATATCTAAACTTACTTCTATATAAATAAGCTCTTGCTTTCAACCTGCTTTCTGCTTCTTTGTAAATCTCCTGAAGTGCGCAAATCAGAATTAATTAGCATGAAAATATTCTCCCTCAAGCTATTTGGCACCCAAAAAATTCCCTCCATGTGCATCTTCCCCCCTTGGTTTTAATATGAATTTCATTAGCAAATAATTTTTGTTATACTTTAAACTCAGTACTCTTGTTCCTAAAAATTCATGAGTGGGTAGGCCTGAAACAGAAATTAACAAATGTGCAAAAACCAAAAAAAAAAAGTACCAAAGATGGGCAGGAGCCACACAGATAAGGCTGAGAAAGAATCTAAAGGACTGTTGTTGTTTTTTAAAGAACTATAATTGTTTCACAATTTTACAAATTTCTTCCATACATTTCTACTAACAGAAATCTCTTCAACTTCTTTACAGTATTTAGAGCATCAGTCTAAACAATCTACAAGAGCAGTGTCATCAGGGTACTTAATCAACAGATTGTATCAGATCTAGTACAATTAAAGTTCTTTGTATAAAGCATGAACAGGAAAGGTGTCAGAACCATACCTTGAAGGGAAGCAATCAAAGTTGGCTTTTCAAGTCCTAGCAATGGTGGTGTTGCAATGAGGAAGTCCTTGTGACAATGAAGAAGTCTTATGAAGTTATTCTGGCAAAGACAAAGTCCTTGCAGTGATGAAGAAGTCTTGTGAAATTATACTGGAGAAGACAAAGTCCTTACGATGAGGAAAAAGTCCCTGTGATCAATAAAGTCTGGTAAAGAGTCTGCAATCAAACAGATAGGAATACACTATTATCTAAAACAAAACAAACAAAAAAAGACAAATCTGTGAAGGTGATGAGCAAGCTATTAAAAAATTTTTTAAATTTAAAATATCAAGAATCATCACAGAATGTAGTACACTACTACACTAATGTATCATGACTTTCATTCTACATATTTTTTTATAACTTTAATCTCTAAATTTTAATTCCCCCCCCCCTCTCCCCCCAAGCTTTAGAATATACATAATGTAAATATAAAAAATCTCCAAGAGCAGTATCATCAAAGAACTTTTATCACACACAGTGCTATCACATCCACTACAAGACTTAACTGTTTGTAGCAAAACAAACAAACAAAAAAGAAAAAAATGAATACAATGGGTGACAAAACCATACCCTGCTGGTATAAGTTGACTTCTGAAGCCCTGGTGTTTATGGAAGCCTGGTGTTGATGAAGACCTCAGGGTGATAAAGTTCAGGTCATGATGATGACTGAAGTCAGAGATGATGGAAGTTCTTGCAATGATGAGATTCTGTCAAAACAAAAAATAACAATACACCGTTACCTCAAAAGAGAAAACAGCTTATAAGCAAAGCTATCAAGAAGAAATTTTTTTTAAAACCTAACTTATCACAGACTGTAGCACAGTATAACAATAACACACCCTGACTTCATGGAGTCTACTGTCTTGCTACAGATTTTAAAACACTTTTATTCAGAACATTTCTATCTGCAGAAAACTCCTCAACCTATTTAGAATATACACAGCATCAATTTCATTAACCTCCAAGAGCCCCGTTATCGAGGTACTTTATCACCAGGGTCTTATTTGATCCAACACAATTAAAAATAATATACAGAATGAAGAGGACAGGCGGCAGAACTATACCTTACAGAGAACCAGTATAAGATGATGTCTGAAGTCCTGTATGAATAAGGAAGGCATAATGAAGGCGTCCCTGCAGTGATGAAGAAGTCTTTGAACCACGAAGATGTCTTTGTGGCAATGAAGAAAACCTTGCAATGATGAAGAGGTCCTGTGCTGAAGATGTCCTTGCGACCAAGAAATTCTGGCAAATATGAAGACCTGGCAATCATACCAACAGGATTACATTACCTGAAAACAGTCCCCATGGGTGATAAGCAAGCCATTTAAAAATAACAGTAAAATAACATCCCAAAAGAACAATAAATCATCAAACAATATAATACAGGGTAACATTAATGCATCATGACTTCATGCTGCCCTCTATCTTGCTTTTTTTCTGTTTCGAGATCAGATTTCAGTTTTTCCTGTCATCAACTACGAAGTGATACAATTACTTACATAGTCTCAAGGCCCTTTGTCTTGCTACATATTTTTACCATTTTCATCAGTAAAAAAACAAAAACCCTCTTCACTTTCCTTACAATACACAGTGTCAATGTCACACATCTTCATCAGCAGTATCTTCAGAGAACTTAATAGGGATTTTTCGGACTCCGGCCGGCTTCTACCCAGAGTGAGTGTGCTGTGGGCTCAGTGGGAAGACTGGGACCACATAATCAAGTTTCATCCACTTAACGGATGCGAGTTTGAGAGTGTTGCTCAAATTACCCCGTTTGGTCCCGAAACTTTTCTCCCATCCATCAGACCATGAGTGGTGGTCTGGGCACTAGTCTTTCGGATGAGACGATAAACTGAGGTCCCGTGTGTTACACAAAATTATTCAGCGCAAGTAAAATAACCCACAGCAACAAGAGAGTTGTCCCTGGCAAAATTCTTAGGAAAAAGCCACTCTGATAGGGAAACAAATACAGTTGCAGACACAAAAAAGGGGTGGCGCTGCTTTTGCGGCGACGTGCTCTCCCCAGAGAGAGCAGCCCGAATTTCACGCATAGAAAGCTCGTGACTTAAAGTGGTATAAATAAATAAATAAGTACCTGACCAACATGCAGGTGTCTGTATCTCTTGGGCCCGGTTGACGCCGGGATATATTATGATAGTAAGCGTAGAGTACAACCCTGTCAAGTAGTCTCAAAGCATACGCACTTCCACAGCAGCATAATTATGTCATCCTCATTGTCATTGATCATCATGCAATAAAAAAAAAAAAAAATTTAAAAAAAGGCCTCTGATTCGGTGGTCCCATTTGCTCTTTTCTCATGGTGACCTCAGATTCGGTTTGCCCATACACTTCTGTGCCTGTGGAGAGTTTTTGTCAGGGCCTTTGGGGTTGAAGTTTCCCTGGAGAGAGTCGTTGGCAGCCTGATAGTGATGGGCTCCCTGTGGACCTCTGACTCTGAGGATGAGACATAACAAAACATGGGTATGGCTGTGGCGGGGAGATTGGAATGAGCGGCATGGGAACAGCAGGACAGGGGACGTCACAGAAGATGAGGCATCAAAAAAAAAAAACAACTTTATCAACACAGTGATTTCAGATCCAGTACTGTTTAAACTGTAAAAAGAGTAAAGACGATAGACAACAGAACTATACCTTGCAGAGAGCAAGCAAAGGTTGACTTTAAAAGTCTTGCTGATGATGAAGACTGCAGTTCTGATGATGTTAAAGTCCTGGTGGTGATTAAGACTTAAGTTATGGTGATGATGAATGCTGAAGTCATGGTGATGATGAAGACTGACGTCCTGGCAATAATAGAACTTGGGCAATGGTGAAGTTCTTGTAATAATGAATTTCTGTGGAAGACACAAAAAGGAATACAGATTTATCTCAAAAGAAAAACTGCAGCAACTCATGAGAAGGCCCAAGTTATTTAAAGGAATTTTTTTTTTAATCAAAAAGGAAGAATCAAATGATCACAGAACATAGCACAGTATAACGCAATGCATCATGATTTCATGCAGCCTTCTTTTCTGCTACAAATTTGCACAATTTTTGTGAGAACACTTAAGAAGAAAGGTGGCAGGACGGTATAGATGTCCACCTGCCTAACAAGTAAACCACGAGGTTTCTGGGTTCAATTCCCAGCTTGACAGAAAATTTTGAAATGAATGTCAAGTCTTTCCCAGGAGACCCTAAACCAGTTGGACCCATGTGCTTACAGACTTAAGTAAGTCAAAAGAACTCACCACAACTGAAAACAGGAAAGAGCAGGGAAGTTTCTCCCAACTGTCCTGGCAAATTAGTAGGTTCAATTCCCAACAGTATTTATTTTATTCTTTTATCTATCTACTCTTTTATTTTGAGGATAATGGAATAAGCACTCGTGTGAAAAAGTCACATGCGCAAAACTATAAGCATTGGTAAACATCTTTACCCAATGAAAGAAGAAAACCCCCAGAAAATTGATATTCACCAAGAACTCCTGACCTTGTTCACAATAGAAACAGCGTCAATTTCACAAACCTTCACAGCAGTGTCATCAGGGCACTTCATCAACAGGGTGGTATCAAAAAATATAATTGAAATCATTTATATAAGTATAGAGCACAGGTGACAGTCTTACCTTGAAAGGAACCAATGAATGCTGACTTCGAAGTCCTGGCAATGGAGAAGTGCTTGCAGTGATGAAGTAGTCCTTGCAGTGAGGAGAATCTTGCAGCAATGGAAAAGTTCTTGCAACAATAAAGAAGTCCTTGCAGCAATGACATCCTTGCAGCAATGAAGAAGTCCAATTAAGACCTAAATCAATACATGGATTATCAGCCAGAAACACGGACTACACTGCCATCTTAAGACCATGATTTTTTTCCCCATTGGATAAATGAACAGAGATTATTACTTGAAATATTCTTTTCAAACTCAATACCCCCCAAAAATTTCTTCACACATTTTCATTTTTTCCCTCTCTTCTTTTTATGTGTGGGGCCACCAACCACCTTTTCTTTTCCCCTTTTTATTTATCTTTTTTATTTCTTTTTCTCTCAATCCTCCTCTTTTTTTCCCAATTTCTTTTCTAGTTTCAGTCATCCAAAATTTATGTCACTTACTTACAACACTCATATCAACAACCAAAATGAAAAACTATTAAAGAAAATGATATAACAAATAACAGGATTTTTTAAAAAGCAAAACATACACACACACACAAATTATACAAACTAAATAGCATCATTAAGACAGAAGCATTATCTTGAAAAACCATGTACATCAATAATCCAATTGTGGTACTGGATTTATAACAGAACCAAGAGTGTTACTTCAAATACATCATGGCTACATACCCATGAGAATCTGTGATAACCCTAGTTTACTGATTTGCTTCTCTCTCTATAATATGTGAAAGAATTTATTTTTTTTAATGAATTGAAAAAATTTCTCTCTCACACAAAAACTACAAATCATACAGTACCTATTAGTTAGGTAATTGTCAATTTCACACACAAAACCATACCCAAAGTTTCATGCTTTGACATCTGTGTTGCAGTCAAATCTGCCATGGCATTATCAGTCGTAAGGCCACAGCATGGATTTTTCCCAGAACACAATTTATTCTGTTCCTGCCAACATCAACACTGACTTCAGGATCAGAATCTTTTATCAATAGATTAAAAAAAAACCAACCCAACCTCCCCATTCTTTTTGGCCTCTAACCACCCCCCATCCTTCTCTTTTTCCCCACTTTTTCTTCTATTTTCATTTTCTGACATCCCAAAATCATGTCATCTACATAAACACTCATTAAAAAGGCAAAAAGAAAAAACATCAAACAAAGTGATGTATCAAACTACAGGATTAAACAAAACATACCATGAAATATCCATCAAAACTTACTAGTTCCATTATCAAGGCGGGAGCAGTTAGTCAGTAATACCACTTTGCTGCTGGTTTTATGACAGAATCAAGAATGTTGTTTCAAATATGTTATGGCTACATATTCATGATAATCTGTGGTAACACCAGTACAAAGATTTGCTTGCTCTCACACACACACACACACACACACTGGGATAGCACACACGTATACACAAATACAAACTAAAAATCATACAGCACCTCCTGACAGCTACCTGCCAATTCCACACACAAAATCATACCCCGAAATTCATGTTGGTTTTACATGTGTGTTGCAGACAAATGTGCCAAGGATTATCAGTCACAACGCTTGCTCACAATGCAGTTCATTCTGTCCCATATGATTTCAATTGAATACTAAAAACAGCAGTTCAGTCTTGTTCAAATAACAAAAAAAACTTCAAACCAGAAAGGCAGTTTGATCAAAATGGAAAAAAAAGCACCACCTACTTACGTAATTTTTTTCCCCTTAAAACATCACACACAAATAAAGATAAATGTAAGGCTACAATATACAATAATACAAACAAGTACTAGACCTTTGGTGCTGCCCTCACAAAGTACAAACATCAAATCTAGCCAGTCAACAACAATGGTTCACTTAAACAGTTTTAACAATTTACAGTATGATTTTAGAACTCCTGTAAAATGTATAGATGGTGACATAAATACTAACCCATACACAAGACTCAGACTCTCTCTCTCTTGGTGGGGCCTCCAACCTCCTTTTTTTTTCCCCCACATTAACTTTTTTCTCTTTTTTCTGCTTTTTTTTTTTTTTTGGGGGGGGGGGGGGGGTGGGGGGGGGAGGGGTGGGGTGGGGCCTCCAGCCACCTTTTCTTTTCCCCATTTCTTTTTCTTTGTGGGGCCTTCAACCTCCTATTTTTTTTTTTATTTTTTTTTTTTTTTTTGGGGGGGGGGGGGGGGGGGGGGGGGGGGGGGGGGGGGGCACTCCAACCACCTTTCTTTTCCACATTTCTTCTTTTTGTGGGTCCTACATCCTACTCTTTTTTTCTCACTTCTATTTTTGTTTTCTGACATTCAAAATTCTTCTCTCCTACATATACATCAATTTTTTTAAAATCCAACCCCCCCAAAAAAAGCATCAAAGTGATGCACCAAAGAAAGGGATCATAAAGAATAAAAAAAATTTTAAAAAAGACTCATACAAAGTGACTTGGAAGCACTCGGTCTTGAAGAAGCATGTACATATGTCAATGCAGCTGTGGTACTAAGTTTTACAACAGAACCAAGGGTATTGCTTCAAATATGTCATGGCAACATGTCCATGACATTCCCTGATAACCAGTACAATTATTTGCTTGCAGAACAAACAATTCCCCGTGTATACACACACACACACACACACACTCACAGCATACCTCCCTTGTTTACCACATTCCCTCTGACCTGAAGGTGCATGACCTGTCTTCCTGAACACCCCTTTCCCTAAACTTTCCCCAGCCCTCACCCCTCTACCAACTGCATACATGCATAGTCATCCCTCTGGCTGTCTCCCCATGTTTAACTGAAATAAATATATATCCACATTTTTTTATCGTATACAAACTAACTTTTTTTGTAAATTCCCTCTGTCCCTTCTTTCAACAAACAAAAAAGCTAGCTCATCCTCCTAAAAAACACACATTCTTCAGATGAGACTAAACCGAGGTCCCATGTGTGACCACACATAGAGCATTTTGAGCACATGTTAAACCTGTTTTGCCTTTTGGAAGAGTAGGCCATTGTGTGCCGGTGGGAACAGATGACAAAATTGCAGGCACATGGGGACTACATAACAAAAATCAAACAAAAAAAAAAGCCATATGATTGTTTATTCACTGTCTTCGAAATAAAAGAAATCTTTTCTTTATTCTAAAAAAAAGATTTAAACCCTCTTTGCTATGGACCTAAAGAAATACCCTATTCCTTTCTCTTAAATATTCAATTTTCTCAAATTTCACTCCTCCCCAAATCTCTTTATTGGTTTCCAATCAGAAAAGTTACCATTATGTCCATTTACCATTGCATCTATCTGCCAGTGTGTTCACATGCTGGGTTAAGGATCAGAGTAAGTGTAAAGAGTTAGTATCAGGTTATATGGTTAAAGGTTAGTAGTTGGAACTGGGCTGGTCAGTCTGTATGTATGCACAAATGTATGCACATGGATACAATGGCATGTGGACACCATGGTTTTAGACCTTTTTCCTTTTATGCACAAAATACCATTCCAACCAAAAGCATATGGAATTTCTATTACTTTTTAAAAATTTTATTCCCACTTTGAACCCCAACAGCAAAAATAAAGGCTTCGGGGCTTAAGATGTTTTCATAAAGAAAGTAGTTGGATGGATTAGACATTCACCTGCTTAACAAGTAAACCGTGAGATTTTGGATTTAAATTCCCTGCCTTGCCCTTTCTTCCCAGTTTTACAGGAAAATAAAAAATGAATGTTGAATATTCAGAGAACCCACAACTGCTGAAAATCGGAAAGAACAGGGAGATACCTCCTGACTGTCCTGGCAAAATTGGAAGATTCAATAATCAACTTTACCTCTGAAGTTGGAATGTGGCTACCTTAATGATGGGGGACAAAATGGTCTTGTACGCAAAATCTTACCATTGGTAACCCTGGAGTTGTAGCTAAGAAATGAAATTTTTAAAAATGTTTTCATAGAAAAAAAAATTTTCAAAACAGAAGATTAAGTATATAAAAAAATCACTTTCCCAAACTGATGTGAACATGCAACCTAACCCCTCCTCTCTTAATAGCCCTTTACCTTGTTGTGCAATAAAATCACAAGCATACATACGCCCACTTTCCTAACCCCATTTAACTGATAACCATGTTGTACTCAGGGGTGGGATCGCCTAGTGGTTAGATTTACACTTGTGACCTGATGGCCTGGGTTCAACCCATCACAAAGGCACCTAATTTTAGGGGATTTTCCCCTGAAATAACTTTCTCCATACCCCCTTTGGAGACTATAAAATCAAGACCCTGCATATGAATGCAAGCAGAACATCTTGCACACAGTTTTAAAAATCCATTCCGCCTTTCGTAAGAGTAGGTCATTTCATGCCAGTAGGAATGGACAGCAAAATTCTAACACACCATGCTTAACACATACACACACATTTTCTGCACACATACACATATTTTTCCTCCATATTACCAGAATTACCCACAGGAAAAAATAACATCCTACACACACTAATCTCTCTGTTGTGCTTGTCATGGTGACTGACCATTGCATGGATTTGCCAATAATACCTAGTGCTGCTGTAAAATAGGCAATGGCGTACCAACACAAAATCTATCAGCCCTAGTCTTTTCCAGTCCTGACAACATCAAAATCTGATCTGAGTTTCATTTAAAAAGAGTAACAAACCATGTAAACAACACAAAATTTAATGCATTTCTTACACAAACTATACTAAAAACTGTGTAACTCAACTTTTGAGTCATTTTTTAATTCATCCCTTACTGAGATCATATTGTGTTTTCAATGGCCCTATGATCTTAAAAAACAAAGACCCAAGGTACATTACATACATACATATTTTGTTTCTTTCTATGAGGGCTCCAACTTTCTCTTTCATGGGTGGCAGGGGAGGGGGAGAATAGTGTTTTGGTGAGGGGTGGGGTGGTGGGGGCTTTTTGTTAAGGTCTCTCATCTATTTTTGTCTCAATATCACTTGATTTTTTGTTTCTCGGGGGGTGTTCTTCCTTAAAAAAAGAACTGGTAGAGACAAAGTCCTAGTGCTGAAGAAGTCCTCATGATGATGAAGCCCCAATACTATGGCAATGAAGATTATTCAAGTGATGATGCAAGTACTGTGGAGATAATTTTGAGATGGTTAAGTCTTAACGATGATGAAGTCTTGGTGTTGCTGAACTCTGAACGACAATGAAATCGTTGCATTAAAAAAGTTCCAGTAGTGATGAAATCTTGGTGATGATGAGGTCTTGGCACAGATGAAGTTTTCACACTGATGAAGACCCAGTGATGATGAAGTCTTTGTGTTGAAGAATTCTTGCTTTTGATGAAGTCTTGGCATTGAGGAAGTTCTGAAGCTGATGAAGTCTTGGTGATGATGAAGTCGGCATTGAAGAAGTCTCAGTGATGGCATAGCTTTTGTGTTCAAGTCTTAGTGTTGAAGTTCTGGTGTTGATGAAGTCTTGATGCTGATAAAGTCTTTGCGTTGAAAAATTCTTGGTGTTGAAAGTCTCAAGATGATGAAGTCTTGATGTTGAAGAAGTCTTGGTGTTAAAAGTCTTGTGATGAAGAAGTCTTGATGTTCAAGAAGTATGGGTGATGATGAAGTCTTAGTATTGAAGAGGTCTCAGTGATGATGAAGTCTTGGTATTGAAGAAGTCTTGGTGTTGAGAGCCTTGTGATAAACACGTCTTGGCGCTGAAGGACTCTCGGCATTGCTGATGTCTCAGTGATGATGCAGTCTCAGCAGAGATGAAGTCCTGGCAACAATGCTGGTGTTGAGGACTTGGCTAAGATGAAGGCAATGGTAAAGTTTTGAAGGCCTTGTCCTAAGGATGATAAAAATCATGAATATGTTATCTCAAAACAGAGAAAATGTGCATTAATCATAAAGCAAAAAATAATATTTCTAGGAATAAGGAAAAAATCACCACAGAAAATGGTGCACTACAGCATTAATGTATCACTACTTCTATGCAGGAAACACTTTTTTTATTCACAGAGATGTTTATGTATAAAAATGTATATAGATACTATCACGGGGTAGAACAGCCTAGTGGCTAGACCATTGCACTCGTGATCTGTTGGTCTGGGAAAGAGTCACCATGGAGACTCTTATTTCAGGGGGATCTTACCCTGGGGTTAACATCAGTACGGGCTCCTTTCCCTCAAAAGTCCTTAGGATGAGACTATAAACCAAAGTTTTCAAAGCTTACAATTTTTTTTTTTTTTTTTATTAATGACTAACACCATATTTATCTGATTTGTGTTTGCAGTTACAGTTATAACATGACAGTTCCTAAATATCTATAGGGGGGAAACTACAGGAAAAAACATAGTAAAGCACATAAAGAGTTTTTGGATTGGCACAAAATAATAGTAACATCACTTGTATCCCTGCACACACTCCTCTTTTACTCCATCTTTGGAAACATCAGGAACAGAGTCTGGGTCCTTACAGAAATCACCCGACTCTTCTTTCTGATTTCTAACATTTTGATCCAACTAGTTCCGTGAGCACAACAGAGAAATAACATATTGAATACAGAGAGAGTCATTTTCCCTAATCTTCAACAGCAGTGTCATCAGAGAACTTTATAAACCAACAGAGTGGTATCAGATCTAATACGTCTAGTGGTTAGAACATTGAGCTCACAATCTGAGGGTTACCACCACCAAGACGCCCATTTGATGAAATTTTCCCCTGGAGTCAACACAAATACCGACTCCACTACCCAAATATTCCTTCAGATTAGACTATAAGCTGAAGTCCCATGAATGAATGCATGCGTAACATCTTGTGCACATATTAAACATGTTCTGCTTTTCCAAAGAGTAGGCCATAGAGTGCCGGTCAAAACATGATAAAATTTACAAAACTGCATACACACAGGGACTGGCTGTAAAAAAGCACATAGGTGCTTATTCCATTATCCTTGAAATAAAAGAATAAATAATAAACACAGTCTTACTTTCCTGCCACACATTTTTACAATTACCTTCCATACATTTCTACTGATAGAGGAATCTTCAACTTGCTTAGAGTATTCAGAGCTTCAATTTAAACAATCTTCAAGAGCAGTGTCATCAGGGTACTTAACAGGTAGTATCAGATCAAGTACAGTTCAACTTCTTTGTATAAGGAATGAACAGGAAAGGTGTCAGAACCATACCTTGAAGGGAAGGAATTAATTAAAGTTGGCTTTTCAAGTCCTGGTGATGAAAGCATTGTTGAGATGAAGTCCTTGTGGCAGTGAAGAAGTCCTTGTGGCAGTGAAGAGGTCCTTGTGGCAGTGAAGAGGTCCTTGTGGCAGTGAAGAAGTCTTGTGAAGTTATACTTGTGAAGACGAAGTCCTTGCAATGACAAAGAAGTCTTGTGAAGATACTGGTGAAGACAAAGTCCTTGCAATGATGAAGAAGTCCTTGTGGCAGTGAAGAAGTCTTGTGAAGTTATACTGGTGAAGACAAAGTCCTTGCAATGATGAAGAAGTCCTTGTGGCAGTGAAGAAGTCTTGTGAAGTTAAACTAGTGAAGACAAAGTCCTTGCGGTGAGGAAAGAACTCCCTGCAATCAAGAAATTATAGTGAAGAGTCTGGCAATCCTATAAATAGAAATAAGTTATCTCAAAAAAGATAAATCTGTGTATGTGATGAGTTAGCTATTCAAAAATAAATGAACAAACAGATCTTGAGAAAGAAATCATCACAGACTGTAACATGATACTACATTAATGTGTTGTAACTTTCATTCTGCCCACTATCTTGCAACACACTTTTTGCAATTTTAATCTCTACATTTTTATTTACACCCCCCCCCCCCCCACTACCCCTTTCCACAAACATTACAATATCCAGAATGTAAATCTAAAAAATCTCCAATAGCAATATCATCGGAGAAATTTCATCATAGTACTATCAGATCCACTACAAGTCTTAACTGTTTGTATAAAAAATGAATAGATAACAGTACCATGCCTTGCAGGGAAGAAGTAAAAGTTCACTTCTGAAGCCCTGGTGTTGATGAAGCCCTGGTGTTGATGAAGCCCTGGTGTTGAAGTCCTGGTGTTGATGAAGTCCTGGTGTTGATGAAGTCCTGGTGCTGATGAAGCCCTGGTGTTGAAGTCCTGAGGGTGATCAAGTTCAGGTGATGATGACAAAGGCTGAAGTCAGCGAGATGATGAAAGTTCTTGCAATAATGAAATTCTGTCAAAACAACATATAACAACAAGGCATTATTACCTCAAGATAGAAAATTGGAGCAGGTTGTCAGTTAATGCAATTAAAAAGAAATAAGACACAAATCCTTACAGTATAGTATAAAATTAATGCATCCTGACTTCATGCAGTCTACTTTCTTGTAACATTTTTACAATTTTATTCAGTGCATAACTACATTTCTATCTACAGAAAACTCCTCAACTAGTTTAGAATTTCCCCAGTGGGGATGCTGGGGGCCTCTCCGTATAAACAGCACCCCCAGCTGGAACATCTGTGCTAGAAATTCCCTCTCTTCAATCTCTTTGTTTCTTCCTTGTTCCTTTTCTTCCTGTCATTTCTTTCTTGTCTATTTTCTGCCTTCTTGGCCCATTCTCCCAATTTTTTGCCACAAAGACTTAAAAGATAATTCTCTCCTGGATCCCATGCTGCAGTCGGATGTGCTGGGCCCGACTTGCCAAGCGCTTAATAGCAACACAATGCATTTTGACTCATATTAAAGGCAATGGTAATAGTTGTTTTAGCATTTGACAAAGAAGTTTAGAATTAACACAGCATCAATTTCACTAACCTCCAAGAGCTTTTTTATTTAAAATTATTTTATTTTATTTTATTCTTTTAAATGGAGGATAATGGAATTAGTACTTATGTGCTTTTTTACATCCAGTCCCTGTGTGTATGCGGATTTGTGAATTCTGTCATCTGTTCCCACTGGCACACAATGGCCTACCCTTATGAAAAGCGGAACAGAATTTAACGTGTGCACAAGATGTTCTGCATGCATTCGCACACGGGACCTTGGTTTATAGTCTCAATCGAAGGACTTTGGGGGAGAGTGGAGTCTGCACTGATGTTAACTCCAGAGGAAAATATCCCCTTGAACGGGAATCGAACGCGGGTCGTCAGGTTGTGAGCGCAAAGTTCTGACCACTAGGCTGTCCCCCCAGCTGAGCTGTGTCACCAAGGCACTTTATCAACAGATCAATATTTTATCAACAGTGGTATCAGATCCAGTACAATAAAAATTGCATGAAGAATGAAGAGGACAGGCAACAGAACCATACCTTGCAGGGAAGCACTGAAAGATGATTTCTTAAGTCCTCGCAATGATAGCGCTCTAGTATGATGAAGATTTTGCAATGAAGATGTCCTTGCAGTGATGAAGAAGTCATTGCAATGATAGATCCTTGGGCAATGAAGAAGTCCAGATTGAAGTTGAAGTCCTTGCGGTGTTGAAGAAGTCAATACAGTAATGAAAAAGTCCTTGTGATAAAAAAAAATTCCTGGCAAATATGAGGATCTGGCAATCATACAAAAAGGAATACAGTATCTCAATATAGACAAATCTCTGCAGGTGATGAGCAAGCCATTTAAAAATAAACAATAAAATAATACAAAGAAAGAACAAATAAATCATCACAAAATATGATACAGGATGATATTAATGCATCATGACTTTATTCTGCCAGCTATCTTGCTACATACTTTTACCATTTTTACCAGTAGAGAAAACTCTTCAACTTCTTTACAATGCACACAGTGTCAATGTCACACATCACAGTCAGCAGTATCCTCAGAGAATGTTATCAACACGGTGCTATCAGATCCAGTACCGTTTAAACTGTATAAAGAATAAAGACATAAGATGACAGAACCATACC
>CM054139.1:30846263-30896438 GCA_028751875.1 Rapana venosa
GTTTTTAAATAAATTCCTTGGTGATGAAGTCGCAGTGTTGAAGTTTGGCATTGGTACATATAGTCCTGGTGTTCAAGAAGTCCTGGTGATGATGAAGTCTTGGCACTGAAACATTCTTGGTGTTGAAAGTCTCATGATGATGAAGTCTTTGCGTCAAAACATTCTTGGCGTTGAAAGTTTCTTGATGATGAAGTCTGCGTTGAAACATTCTTGCAGTTATAAAAACATCTTTGTGGTGATGAGGTCTTTGCAGTGATCAAGAACTCCTTGCAACAATGAACAAGACTTTGCAACAATGAACAAGACTTTGCAGCAATGAAGTAGTCATTGCAGTGACAAAGAAGTCTGTGTGCCAATGAAAACGCCATTGCAGAGATGAAGTCCTTGCAGTGTTGGACAAGTCCTAGCAGCAATTAACAAGTCTGTGGTGATGAAGAAGCCCTTGCAACAATGAAGTCATTGCAACAATGAAGAAATACTACACCTTTGGTGCTACTTTCACAACTTATAAACAATCAATCTAGCCTGTCAACAACAAAGGTTCAATGGACAATTGAACAGTTTTTTACAATTTGAAGTATAATTTTAGAACTGTAAAATATATAGATGGCAACATTAATACAAACACATAACACAGGGTCAGACTTTTTTCTTTTTTGCAAGGGCCTCCAACCTCCTAATTTTTTTCCAAAATTACCTTTTATCCTTTTTTTTCAGCTCTTTGTTTTCTTTTTTTGGTGTGTTTCTTTATGGGGCCTCTAACCACCTTATCTTTTCTCCATTTCTTGTTTTTTTAATATTTTTTTTAAACTTTTTTTTCAAAGTAGGGCCTCCAACCACCTTTTCTTTACCCATTTCTTTTTTTGTCCTTTTTTTTTCTTTTTTTTTTTGAGTTGGGCCTCCAACCACCTTTTCTTTCCCATTTCTTTTTTTGTCCTTTTTCTTTCTTTTTTTACTTTTTTTTTTTTGAGTGGGGCCTCCAACCACCTTTTCTTTTCCCCATTTCTTTTCTTGTCCTTTTTCTTTCCTTTTTTTTTGAGCGGGGCCTCCAAACATCTTTTCTTTTCCCCCGTTCTTTTTTTTGGGCCTTTTTTTCTTTCTTTTTTTTTAAGTGGGGCCTACAACCACCTTTTTTTCCCCCATTTCTTTTTTTGTCCTTTTTCCTTTTCTTTGGGGCCTCCAACCACCTTTTCTTTTCCCCCATTTCTTTTTTTTATCCTTTTTTTTTCTTTTCTTTTTTTTTGTTGAGTGGGGCCTCCAACCACCTATTCTTTTTCCCATTTTTTTTTTGTCCTTTTCTTCTTTTATTTTTGAGTGGGGCCTCCAACCACCTTTTCTTTTCCCCATTCTTTTATTTTTTAAAATTATTATTTGTTGTTACTTTCCTCCACCCCACCCCCCCACCTTTTTTTTTTGTTTCTCCCCTTTTTGTTCTTTTTCCTTTAAGTCTCAACGTTGATTAAGTCTTGGTGTTGTTGAACACTTAACAACAATTAAATCTTTGCATTAAAATGTTCCAGTGTGATGAAATCTCGTTGATGATGAGGTCTTTGCATTGATCAGGTCTCTGCGTTGATGAAGTCTTTGCACTGATGAAGTCTTTATGTTGAATTCTTGTTTTGGATAAAGTCTTGGCATTAAAAAAGTCTTTATACAGAAGAAGTCTTGGTGTTGAAGGAGTCTTGGTGTAGAATAAGTCTTGGGTTGAAGGAGTCTTGGTGTAGAATAAGTCTTGGGTTGAAGGAATCTTGGTGTAGAAGAAGTCTTGGTGTTGAAGAAATCTTGGTGTTGAAAGAATCTTGGTGTAGAAGAAGTCTTGGTGTTGAAGAAGTCTTGGGTTGAAGGAATCTTGGTGTTGAAGTCTTGGTGTTGAAGGAATCTTGGTGTAGAAGAAGTCTTGGTGTTGAAGGAATCTTGGTGTAGAAGAAGTCTTGGGTTGAAGGAATCTTGGTGTAGAAGAAGTCTTGGCGTTGAAGGAGTCTCAGTGTTGATGAAGTTTCAGCATAAATGAAGCCTCAGTGATGAAGTCGCAAAATTGAAGTCTGGGCATTGGTATAGTCCTGGAGTTGAAGAAGTCCTGGTGTAGAAGACGTCTTAGCATTGAAACATTCTTGGCGCTGATAGTTTCATGACAATAAAGTCTTTGCATTGAAACATTCTTGGTGTTGAAAGTCTCTTGATGATGAATTTTTGGCCCTGAAACATTCTTGGTGTTGAAAGTCTCTTGATGATGAAGTTTTGGCACTGAAACATTCTTGGTGTTGAAAGTCTCTTGATGATGACGAAGTTTTGGCACTGAAACATTCTTGGTGTTGAAAGTCTCTTGATGATGAAGTTTTGGCATTGAAACATTCTTGGTGTTGAAAGTCTCTTGATGATGAAGTTTTGACGCTGAAGAAGTCTTGGTGATGATGAAGTCTTGGCATTGAAGGAGTCTCAGTGTTGATGAAGTTTCAGCATAAATAAAGCCTCAGTGATGAAGTCGCAAAATTGAAGTCTGGGCATTGGTATAGTCCTGGAATTGAAGAAGTCCTGGTGTTGATGAAGTCTTAGCATTGAAACATTCTTGGCGTTGATAGTTTCATGACAATAAAGTCTTTGCATTGAAACATTCTTGGTGTTGAAAGTCTCTTGATGATGAAGTTTTGGCCCTGAAACATTCTTGGTGTTGAAAGTCTCTTGATGATGAAGTCTTTGCACTGAAACATTCTTGGTGTTGAAAGTCTCTTGATGATGAAGTTTTGGCACTGAAACATTCTTGGTGTTGAAAGTCTCTTGATCATGAAGTTTTGGTACTGAAACATTCTTGGTGTTGAAAGTCTCTTGATGATGAAGTTTTGACGCTGAAGAAGTCTTGGTGATGATGAAGTCTTGGCATTGAAGGACTCTCGGTGTTGATGATGTCTTGATGATGATGAAGTCTTGGTGAAGATGAAGTCCTGGCCTGAGGTCTGGTGCCCAATGCTGGAGTTGAGGACTTGGCAAAGATGATGCCCTTGGCACTGGTTAAGTTCCGAAGTCCTGGTGGTAAGTCCTGAGGATAATAAAAATCAAGAATTAATATCTCAAAACAAAAAAAATGTGAAATCATATTAAAGCAAAAAAAACCATTTTTAAAATGTGAAAAAATCACCGCCGTGTTGAAACCACCACCCAAGATGCCCATTTGATGAAATTTTTCCCTGGAGTCAACACAAGTACCGACTCCACTCCCCCAAAATTCCTTCACATTCGACTATAAAAGCTGAAGTTCTACTTATAAACACACGCATAACATCTTGTGAACATATTAAAGCCTGTGCCATCATTTAAAAGAGTACGTCATTGCATGCAGGTAGGAACACATGACAAAATATTTTGAAGAATGCTTGCACATTGGTGTGTTTATACATCAGCTGCAGCTACCTTAGAAACAAATACACGGCTGAATACACAAAATCTCACCACTGTTGGAAACAAATACACGGCTGAATACACAAAATCTCACCACTGTTGAACCTTGGTGAGCTGGTCAAAGAACTCCCCCCAAAATCCTGCACATTAATAATCATTTGCATTAAAAAATCAAGATGGTAAGGGACAGAATTTACCTTGCAGGGAACCAGTAAATGACTTTTGAAGTTCAGGCAATGACGATAACCTTCCAGAAGTGAAGTCCTTGAAGCAATGAAAAAGTGCTTGCAACGATGAACAAGTCCTTGCAATGACGAAGAAGTCCTTGCTGTGATGAAAGTCTTTTGAAATCCTGATGTGATGACTCATGGTGATGAAGTATATCCAGGAGTCCTTTTGGTGGCGAAAAAAGTCCAGGTGATTGATGAAGAACCAAGCGTCCTGTGATGATGAAGACCTGAAGAAAATTACGTTCAGGATTACACTGACAGATGAGGGGCAGCGGGTTATGAGCAAGGCATTCAAAATGTAAATAATGAAAACATCAGAAATCAATTCTAACAAAAACAGCAAACTAGGATAACATCAATGCACCATGACCTTTTGTTCCTACTGTCTACCACACATTTTTACAATTTTTATCAAGTACATTTCGTTCATAAAAACAAACTTAACTTCTTTTAGATATCACAGAATGTGGAATGTCACTAATCTTTCAAGGAGCTGTTATAAGGCACTTTATTAAAACAAAACATAAACAAAAAAAAAAATGGCTTCGTTTCAGATCCCTGTACAATTAATAATCATTTATACACAGAACGAAAAGGTAGGCGACAGAACCATACCTTGACAACCAGTATGAACTAGACTGAGTCCCTGCAATGAAGTATCCTTAGATGTAAAAGTCCTTGTAGTATGAAGCAGTCCTCCCGAAGAAGTGTGGCGATGTGGAAGTTCTTGCGGCAATGATGAAAGTCCTTGTGGTGAGATGAAAGTTATAATGTGGCAATGATGTAGTCTTGCAGTGATGAAGAAGTCCTTTCAGCATTGATGAAGTCCTTGTGGTGATGTGGTAGTCTTGTGGGCAATGAGGGGGAAGTCCTTGCAGCGATGAAGAAGTCCTTGCTGCGATGAGAAAGTCCTTCTGCAGGCGATTAGAAATCTTCAGGTGATTGTGGAGTTCTTGTGGCAATGAGAAGTCCTTGCGGGGATGAAAAGTTCTTGTGGTGATGTCGGAAGTCCTTGAGGGCAATGAAAAGTCCTTGCCATCAAAAAATTCTGGATGGAGATGATGACCTGGTAAAATATTAAATAGGAATACTGATTTCTGAAACAAAGAGCTCTGTGTAGCTGATAGCAAGCCATTTAAAAATAAATGAATATAGGTTAAGGGAGGAAAAACATTTCATAAAAAATGAAATCTCTCCGACCGATTTGAAATTTTAATAATAATAATCTATGGAATTTATATGCGCTGAATCTTGTAAAGCACCAAATCAAGTGCTCAGATGACTTGCTTTTTTTTTTTTTAATATATATCGAGGATAATGGATAAGCAATCATGTCTTTTTTTACATTCCAGTCCCTGTGTGTATGCGGTTTGTAATTTTGTCCAATCTGGTTACCACGGCAAACAATGGGCCTTACTCTTTAGAAAAGTGGAACAGGATTTAACGATTGTGCGCAAGATGTTCATATCATGTTCGCACAGGGCCCTGGGTTTTATAGTCTCATCAGAGTAGATTGTCACAAAATCTCCAAAGAGCATGTCCCAGTGAAGGACTATTCGACATGTGTATCTGATCATGCTGGCCTTATACGCCCCTGTACCCCCCCCGCCCTACCCACCCCCCCCCCCCCCCGCGCTCCCCCCCCCCCCCCCCCCCCCCCAAAGACCCCATCACCCACCCCCCCAGCCTCAACTCCAGGCACCCATGAATTCCTGACTTCAAATTCAGGACAGATCTGGTGAAAGTAAGGGTGGGCTTGTGGGTTGGTTTGGTTGTTACATCTCCACCTTTACGCATACTGCATGTCCTTTATTCCCTTCACTTAAGATCCCATAAATCATATCAGAGTTATGTGGAATACAGAAATATGAAACATACACCAGCATGCATCATGTACAAAAATGAGCTTTGCTCTGAGATGACATGTGTTGCTGAAACCAGCAGAGAGGAGGACCAGGTTGGTACTATACATCCACATCCGGCAGGGAACCACAAAAGCAGGTGAGGAGTGGGGGGTGAGGGGGGAGGTGAGAAGAGAAGGAGGGAGGAGAGGTCAGAGCGACAGAGACTGGGAGAGAATTAGATCCAGTACAATTTAAACTGTTTGCATAAAAAATAAATTAAACGGGTGACAGAACCATACCTTGTTTGCAGCGAGTAAAAGTTGACTTCTGAAGTCGTGGAGTTGGTGAAGCTTGATGAGTTTGTGGTGTTGATGAAGTTGTGGTGTTGATGAAGTTGTGGTGTTGATGAATTCCTGGTGTTGATAAACTCGTGGTGTTGCTGAAGACCTGGTGTTGAGTAAGCCCTGAGATGTAGTTCTGGCAATAATGAAGTCCTGGTGTTGATGAAGTCCTGGTATTGATGAAGTCCTGAGGGTGTTGTAGTTCTGGCAATGATGAAGTCCTGGTGTTGAAGTCCTGAGGGTGATGTATTTCTTGCAATGATAAAGTCCTGGTGTTAGATGTCCTAAGGGTGATGTAGTTCTGGCAACTGATGAAGTCCCTGGTGTTGATGAAGACTGGTATTGTGAAGCCTGAGGGTGTTGTTGTTCTGCAATGATGAAGTACTGGTGTTGAAGTCCTGAGGGTGATGTAGTTCTGGCCAATGATAAAGTCATGGGTGTTTAGAAGTCCGAAGGGTGAATGTAGTTCTGGCAATGATGAAGTTTAGTGTGATGAAGTACTGAGGGTGTTGTAGTTCTGGCATGTTGAAGTTCCTAGGTGTTGATGAAGTCTGAGGGTGTTGTAGTCTTGCAATGATGAAGTCCTTCGGTTTGATTGAAGTCCTGAGGGTGAGGTTAGTGTTGTGCATTGATAAAGTCCTGGTGTTGATGAAGTCCTGGGGGTGTGTAGTTCTGGCAATGATGAAGTCCGGTGTTGTGAAGTCTGTGGATGAGCTAGTTCTGGGCAATGATGAAGTCTGGTGTTGATGAAGTCCGTCTGGGTGAGTATTTCTGAATGAGAAGTCCTGGTGTTGATGAAGTCCTGAGGGTGTTTTGTAGTTCTGGCATTGATGAGTCATGGTGTTGATGAAGTCCTGAGAGTAATTAAGTTCTGGCATTGATGAAGTCCTGTGTTGATGATATCCTGCGGTGGACAAAGGTCTGCTATGTCAGACAGTCCTGGTGTTTTTTATATCCTGAGGATGATGTATTTCAGGACGATGCTCTTGCAACAAGAAATTCTAAAGGAAAAACACAAATAGGAATACTTCTAATCTTTTCAAAAAGAAAGTTGCAAGGAGGATTAAAAAGAAGGATGCTTACATCAAGAACGAAGAAACATAGACAAATCACAACGAACACTGAGCATTAATGATTTAGTAAGCCAATTTTTTTTTCCGGCTCATCTTCTGATGTGCTGTACTTCGGCTCCCATACCACTCATTCCAATCTATTTGTCCCAGCCATACCAAGATTAGTTGTCACATCCTCAAAGTCAGAAGTCCACAAAGAGTCCATCAATGTCAGGCTGCAGTAGGACCAACAGCCAGAGAGGCCCTACACTACTGCTGGGTCACTTTGGTGGTGTTTAGTGGTGCCTGATCTGAGCTAACATTACGTGGGACACCACCTCCTAAGCCCCTTTTACTTCAACTAGTATTAGCTCAGTCCACAGAGCAAGACTAAGTGAGCCACCCACCTGAGGTAGCGACCACCACAATATCCCTCCAATGACCCTCTCCTGTGAACCTCTACCCAAAGGCTTTGACACAAACTCAACACAGGCACAGAACTGTATAAGGAAACTGAAAGTGGGGTCAAGATTACACCAAAGCTACCAGAGCCACCAAATCAGAAACAGTTATTGTGTTTTTAATTGCACGATGATCAATTCGATAAGATGATGCAAGGATACTGCTATGGAAGTGCATGTGCTTTGAGACACGTGACAGGGTTGTACTCTATGCTTTTTATCATGATATATCCTAGCACAGTTAAAGTTCTGGAATGAAAGCAATAAAAGTTACCTTGAAGGAAAGCAATAGAAGTTACCTTGAAGGGAAGAAATAAAAGTTGGTTTTTCAAGTCCTGGTGATGAAGGTGTCACTGGCATGAGGAAGTCCTTGCAGCGATGAAGAGGTCCTTGTGATGATGAACAAGTCTTGTGAAGTTATACTGGCAAAGACAAAGTCATTGCAGTGATGAAGAAGTCTTGTGAAGTTAAATTGGTGAAGATAAAGTCCTTGTGATGATGAAGTCTTGTGAAGTTATACTTGCAAAGACAAAGTCATTGCAGTGATGAAGAAGTCTTGTGAAGTTAAATTGGCAAAGACAAAGTCCTTGCGGTGATGAAGAGGTCCTGAATTTCAAAAAATCTGTATATGGTCTGGCAATCATAAAACAGGAATTCATGTATCTAAACAATTTTTTGTTAAATCTTGGTAACAGAAATCATACCGTTCATAGCACAGTACAAAACATTAATGCTATCAATGACTTGATTTCTGCCCACTATCTTGCTACACATGTTTTGCCAATTTAAATCCCTACATTTTCATTTACATCACCCCCCCCCTCCCTTTCCACAATACTTTAGTACATACAGAATGTAAATTAAACAATTCTCCAAACGGCAATTTCATCAAGAGAACTTTCATCACAAGAGGTGCTATCAGATCCACTACAAGTCTCGACTCTTTGTATAAAATTGAATACCATGTGACAATCCCACTTGCTTGGAAACAGTATTTAGTTCAAAATCTGAAGCCCCCTGGTGTCTCTGGATTGCGAGGTAACGACCAAGCCATTTAAAAATAAATAATATATCATAGAAAGAAAAATAAACCATCCAAAATATATTACATGGTAATATTAATGCATCATGACTTCATTTCTGCCAACTATCTTGCTACACATTCTTTACCAGTTTCATCAGTATAGAAAAAAATCGTCAAACTTCCTTACAATGCACACTGTGTAATGTCACACATCACAAACAGCAGTATCCTCAGAGAAACTTTTTCAACACGGCACTTCTGATCCAGTACCGTGTAAACTGTATAAAGAATAAAGACATAAGATGACAGAACCATACCTGGCAGACAGCAAGTCAAAGTTCATTTGACAAGTCCTGCTGATGATGAAGACAGCAGTTCTGGTCATCTTAAAGTCCTGGTGATGATGAATGCTGAAGTCCTGGCGATGATGAATACTGAAGTCCTGGTGATGAAGAAGACTGAAGTCCTGGTGATGAAGAATGCTGAAGTCCTGGTGATGAAGAATGCTGAAGTCCTGATGATGATCAATGCTGAAGTCCTGGTGATGAAGAATGCTGAAGTCCTGGCGATGATGAATACTGAAGTCCTGGTGATGATGAATGCTGAAGTCCTGGCAATGATGGAGACTGAAGTCCTGGTGATGATCAATGCTGAAGTCCTGGTAATGATGAAGACTGAAGTCCTGGTGATGATAAAGACTGGAGTCCTTGGTGATGAAGAAGATGATGTCTGGTGTTGATAAAATTTGGGCCATTGTGAAGCTCTTGTAGTGGCGACTTTTCTGGTGAAGGCACAATAAGGTATACAGTACTTATATCAAAGAAAACTGGAGTAACTCATGGAGCAAGAATACGTTATGTAAAAAAAAAATATATATATATCTATAAGGAGGAATCATAATTGTGACATACTTAGCACACTAAAACATTAATGCATCATTGATTTTATGCCTAGTCAACTTTCCTGTTACAAAACGTGCACATTTTAGTCCAGAACATTTTAGAGGATGGTGGGACACAATGTATAGAGTCCCCCTGTCTAACAAGTAACCCATGAGGGCCCTGGGCTCAATTACCCAGCCTTGCCTTTCTTCCCAGTTGACAATATCCTTGAAGAATGTCAAGTCTTTTCTGAGGAGACTAGACCAGTTGGACCTATGTGCTTAGACTTGTGCAATCAAAAAGAACCCACTACAATTAAAAATTAAAGAGTGCAACGAGGTTTCTTCCAACTGTCCTGATTGAAATTAGTGGCTCAATCCAACAATATTATTAATCAGAATGCAGCTACATTTAATGGGCGGGCTGGGGATGGGGGGGGGGGGGATTCTGGACAAAAATCTCACCATTGGTAAACTTTCTGAGATCAAGCTGAAGGACGGGAAAAAATTACAACACCCCAAAAATATACGTTCAGGAGAAAATCCTGAACTTGTTCACACTATACATTGATTGATTTCACAAAATCTTCACTGCAGGTGTTTCCTTTTCCCAGTGCACTTTTGGACCAGGGCCAAAAACAAAAGCTGTGTCAGTGATTGATGCCAGCTTAATTGCCTAAGAGCCTACATCAAATGTTGTTATGTTTAAATGTTGTGTTGGATTGCCTTCAGCCATGGACAAGCTTCTTAAACTAACAACCTGACACTCTCCTTTATAGGAGAAAAAATACTTCTGATCTTTTTAGTCGGAGTATATGGCTTGCTTATGTGGCGTGGTACTTGAAAGGTCATACACGCAAACTTCTCACCGGGGCTTGTTATTTCACTTCACAGTGATTCCCGGTGGGATGAGTTGTGTCAGAGTGCATGTTGTGGGTGACACAGGTGTAAAGCTGGGAACGCCAATCACAACCAAACAATATCAGTTGCACTTGTTCAACTGAGTGGGGGTCAAAATCCACTACAATTAAAATAATTTATATAAAGAATGAAAAGCATAGGTGACAGAACCATACCTTGAAGGGAACCAGCGAGAGCTAACTTTCAATGATGAGGTCCTTGTGGCAATGAGCTCCTGGCAATGAAGAAGTCCTGACAATGAAGAAGTCCTGACAATGAAGAAATCCTGGCAATGAAGAAATACTAGCAATGAAGAAATCCTAGCAATGAAGAAATCCTTGCAGTGATGAGATCCTAAGTATTTACAATGAAGACGCAGCAATGAAGTAGTCCTTGTGTCAATGAAAAAGTCATTGCAGTGATGAAGAACTTGCAGCATCATGAACCAAGTCCTTGCGATTGAATAAGTACTTGCAGCAATGAAGTAGTCCTTGTGGCAATGAAAAAGTCATTGCAGTGTTGAAAGAATTTGCAGCAATAAACAAGTCCTCTGCAGCAATGAACAAGTCCTTGCAGCAATGAAGTAGTCTTTGTGGCAATGAAAAAGTATTGCATGTGATGAAAGAATCCTTGCAGCTACTGAACAAAGTCTTGCAATAATGAAGAGTCCTTGTGGCAATTGATGCAGTGTTGAAGACTTGCAGCAATGCTACAGTCTTGCTAGAAATGAAGTAGTCCTTTGTGGCAATGAAAAAGTCATTGCAGTGGTGAAGAAACATGCAGCAATCAACAAGTCCTTTACAGCAATGAACAGTCCTTGCAGTAGCAATGAAGTAGTCCTTGTGGCATGAAAAAGTCATTGCAGTGATGACGATACTTGCTAGCAATAAACAAGATCATTGCAGCAATGAACAAGTCTTGCAGCAGTGAAGATAGTCTGTTGCTTGAAAAAGTTATTGCAGTGATGAAGAATCTCACCTTGCAGCTATGAACTAGCCCTTGCAGCAATGATGTAGTCATTGCAGTAGCAAAGAAGTCCTTGTGCAATGAAAAGTCATTTGCAGAGATGAGTCCTTGCAGTGGGTAAAGTCTTAGCAGCAATTAAAAGTCTTGGTCGACAAAGAGTCCTTTCAATTAATGAAGTCCCTTGCAACATTGATGAAGTACTTGACTTTGGTGCTACTTTCACAAAGTACAAAACAATCAATCTAGTCTGTCAACAACAAAGGTTCAATGACAATTGAACAGTTTCTTACATTCAAAGTATGATTTTAGAACTCTGTTAAACTGTATAGATGGTGTCATAGATACAAAACACATAAACACTGAGTCAGACTTTTTCCTTTTTGAAAGGGCTCCATCCTCGTATTTTTTTCCCACATCACCTTTTATCTTATCTTTTTTCAGCTCGGTTTTCTTACTTTTCTTCTTTTTTTTTTTGAATGGGCCTCAATACCTTTTCTTTCCCTCATTTCTTTCTCTTTTTATTATTTTTTTTTTTATGTGGGGCCTCACGCCCTTTTCTTTTCCATTTCTTTTTTTCTTCTTTTTTTATTCTCTTTTTTTTAAAGTGGGCCGCCAACCACCTTTTCTTTTCCCACGTCTTTTTTTGCTCTTTTTTTTTAAGTGGGGCCTCCCCAACCACCTTTTCTTTTCACCATGTCTTTTTTTGTCTTTTTTTTTTAAGTGGGTGCCACAGCGACCTTTATCTTTTACCCGGTCTTTTTTTTTCTTCTTTTTTTTTTAGTGGGGGACTCCAGCCACCTTTCTTTTCCCATGTCTATTTTTTTTTCTTTTTTTTTTTTTAGTGGGGCCTCAGCCACCTTTTTTTTTTTCCCCATGTCTTTGTTTTCTTCTTTTTTATGTGGGGCCTCCAACCACTTTTCTTTTCCCCCATCTTTTTTTTGTGTTTTTGTTTTCTTTTCCCCTTTTTTCATTTTAAGTCTCAACGTGATAAAGTCTTTGGTTGTGTTGAAACATTCACAACAATGAAATTCTTTGCATTAAAATGTTCAGTAGTGGTGGTGAAATATTGAGTGATGATGAGGTCTTTGCATCGTTAAGGTCTCTTTCAATGTGAAGTCTTTGCACTGATGAAGTCTTTATGTTGAAGAATTCTTGTTTTTGATAAAGTCTTTGCATTAAGAAGTCTTGATGTTGAAGAACTCTTGGTGTTGAGGTGTCTTGTGGGTTGTAGAAGTCTTGGGTTGAACGAGTCTCAGTGTTGATGATGTTTAGCATAAATAAAGTCTCAGTGATGATGATAGTCGCAGTGTGTTGAAGTCTAGGCATTGGTATGTCATAGAATTGAAGAAAGTCCTGATGGTGCAATGATTGAAGTTTGGTGTTGAAAGGTTTCACATGATGATGAAGGCTTTGCCTTGAATCTCTCGATGGTGAAAGTCTCTTGCTAATGAAGTTTTAGCACTGAACATCTTGGTGTTGAAACTTCTCTGATGATGAAGTTTTGGCATTGAAAATTCTTGGTGTTGAAAGTCTCTGATGATTGAAAGTTTTGCCATTTGAAAATTCTTGGTGTTGAAAAGTCTCATGACCATGACAGTCTTTGCACTGTACATTCTTGGTGTTGAAAGTTCTAGATGATGAAGTCTTTGCATTGAAAAATTCTTGGTCGTTGTAAGTCTCTTGATGATGAAGTATTTGGATTGAAACTGTCTTGGTGTTGAAAGTCTCGTGATAATGAAGTTTTGGCATGTGCAAACATTCTTGGTATGTTGAAAGTTTCTCAGGACCATGAAGTTTGGCCTGCAACATTATTGGTGTTGAAAGTTTCATGACATTGAAGTCTTTGCACTGAACATTCTTGTGTTTGAAAGTCTCTTGAGTGAAGCTTTGGCACTAAAAAACATTCTTGATGTTGAATAGTCTATTGAATGAAGTTTGGACTGAAACATTCTTGGTGTTTTGAAAGATCTCTTGATACTGAAGTTTTGGCACTGAAAAACATTCTTTGGTGTTGAAAGCACTTCTTGATATGAATGTTTTTGCACTGAAATTTTCTTGGTGTTGGAAAGTCTCTTGATGATGAAGTTTTGACGTTGAAGAAGTCTTGGTGATGATGAAGTTCTTGGCATGAAGGATTCTTGGTGTTGAGATGTCTTGATGATGTTGAAGTCTTGGGAAGATGAAGTACTGGCCTTGAGGTCTTGGCTGACAATGTGGTTGAGGACTTGGCAAAAGATGATGTCTTGGCACTGGTTAAGTTCGAAGTTCTGGTGGTAAGTCCTGAGGATAATAAAAACCAAGAATGTAAATATCTCAAACAGAAAAAATGTGCATCATATTAAGCAAAAAAAAACAACATATTTTAAATGTGAAAAAATCGCGCCGCTAGGTTGGGAACACACAGAGCCCATATTTGATTAAAATTTTTCCCTGAAGTCAACACAACTGCTGACTCACTCCAAATTCCTTACATTAGACTATAAAAAGCTGAATTCTACTGATAAACACATGCATAACTTCTTGTGAACATTTATTAACGCCTGTGCATTCATTTAAAGGTTGGTTATTGCAAGAAAGTAGGAAAAATGACAAAAATATTTTGAAGAATGCTGCACATGATGTGTTTTAGACATCAGCTGCAGCTACCTTAGAAACAAATACACGGCTGGCCACTGTTGAACCTTGATGAGCTGGTCAAAGAACTCCCCCAATTCCTGCACATTAATAATCATTTGCATTAAAAAAAATCAAGATGGTTTAAGGGACAGAATTTACTTGCAGGGAACCAGTAACTGATTTTGAAGTTCAGGCAATGACGATAACTTCCAGAAGTGAAAGTCCTTGAAGCATGAAACATAGTCGTGCAACATATGAAGAAAAGTCCTTGCAGTGGGGGGGGAGAAGAAGTTCTTGCTGTGAATGTGAAGAGCTTTTTGAATCCTAATGGTGATGAACTCCTGGTGATGAAGAACTCCAGGAGACCTGGGGTGGCGGATAAGTCCAGGTGATGAAGAACCAACAAGTCACTGTGATGATGAAGGTCCTGGAGAAATATGTCAGGAAATAAACTATCTGAGAAGGCAGTGGGTTTTGAGCAAATGGCATTTCAAAATGAAAAATGAAGCCATCAAGAAACAATACTAACAAAAACAGAACACAGTATAACATCAATGCACCATGACCATTTGCATCCTACTTACCTACTACACATTTTTACAATTTTATTAAGTCCATTTCCGTTTATAAAAAAACCAACTTAACTTCTTTAGACTATACAGATTGTGAATGTCACTTATCTTCAAGAGCTGTGTTATAAGGCACTTTATTAAACGGCAATTATAATTATTTCTACAAAAACTGAAAAGGATAAGTGGACAGAAATACCTTGACAACCAGATAAAATCTGGCTCGAAGTCCTGGCAATGAAGTATTCCTTATGTTGTAAAAGTCCTTGTAGTCATAAAGCAGTCATTCCCAGTAATGAAGTGTGGTGATGTGGCAATTCTTGTGGCAGATGATGAAGTCTTGTGGTGATGTTGCAGTTCTTGTGGCACTGAGGAAGATCCATGCAGTGGATGAAGAAGTGCCTTGCAGCGTGAGAAATCCTTGAGGTGATGTTGGAAGTTCTTGTGGCAATGAAGAAGTCCTTGCTGGGCGATGATATGTTCTTGTGTGATGTGGAAGTCCTTGAGACAATGGAGAAGTTCCTTGCCATCAAAAAATTCGGGTGGAGCTGAAGGACCTGGTATATAAGATATAAATAGAATACATGATTAGATCAAAACACATAGCTCTGTGTAGCTGATGAGGGCAAGCCATTTAAAAATAAATGAATAACAATAGGTTAAGGGAGAAAAAAATTTCATAAAAAATGAAATCCCTCCAACCTGTTTGAAATATACATAGTGTGAATGTCACAAATCTCCAAGAGCAGTGTCCCCAGAGAACACTATCAACAATGGGGTATCAGATCCATGATGGACAGCTGAGTGGTTAAGACCATCACACTTCAATCCTAGGCACCCAATAAGTCCTGACTTCAAATCTCAGGATAATAATAATAAAATATATGGAATTTTATTAACGCTGAATCTGTAAGCAAAACAAATTCAAAGCATCTGGTGGATAATGGTTTGCTTTTGGGTTTCGTTTGGTTTTTTACAATCTCCACTTCATCAGATACCTGCCAGACCTTTATTCCCTCACTTATAGATTCCCATAATTCATATCAGAGTTCTGTGGATACCAGAAATTGAACATACCCAGCATGCATCATGTACAAAAATAAGCTGCTCTGAAGATGAAATGTGTTTGGCTGAAAACCAGCCATGGCTGTCCTGCAAAATCACAAGCAGAAAGGTAGGACCAGGTAACTATACACCACATCCTGCAAGGGAACACAAATGCGGGCGAGGGGGTGGGGGGATGGGGGGAGGAGTAGAGAGGGAGGAGAGAGAGTCAGAGCGAGAGACAGGAAGGATGAATTACTCCAGTACAGTTTAAACTGTTTGCATAAAAAATAAATTAAACGGGTGACAGAA
Source organism: Rapana venosa (assembly GCA_028751875.1). Taxonomy (NCBI): domain Eukaryota; kingdom Metazoa; phylum Mollusca; class Gastropoda; order Neogastropoda; family Muricidae; genus Rapana; species Rapana venosa. The sequence goes on from CM054139.1 coordinate 30,861,896, forward strand.
CCATACCTTGTTTGCAACGAGTAAAAGTTGACTTCTAAAGTCGTGGAGTTGGTGAAGATTGATGAGGTTGTTGTGTTGATGAAGTCGTGGTGTTGATCAAGTTGTAGTGTTTATGAATTCCTGGTGTTGATAAACTCGTGGTGCTGCTGAAGACCTGGTGTTTGAGTAAAGCCCTGAGGATGATGTAGTTTGGCAAGATGATGTCCCCCATGGTGTTGATGATGCCTGAGGGTTGATGTTGTTCTGGCAATGATGATGTCCTGGTGTTGAAGTCCTGAGGAGGATGTAAGTTCTGGCAATGATGAAGTCCAGGTGTTGAATCCTGAGGTGATGTGTTCTGGCTATGATGAAGTCCTGTGTTGAAGAAGCCTGGGGAGATGTAGTTACTGGCAATGTTGAAGTCAGGTGTTGAAGAAGTCTGAGGTTGGTGTAGTTCTGGCAAATGATGAAGTCCAGGTGTTGAAGAAGTCCTGGAGGATGGTGTAGTTTGGCCAATGAGAAGTCCAGGTGTTGATGAGTTACCTGGTTTGAAGGAAGTCCTGAGAGTGTTGTAGTTCTGGCAATGATGAAGTCCAGGTGTTGATGAAGTCCTGAGGGTAATGTAGTTCTGGCAATGATGAAGTCCTGGTGTTGAAGAAGTCCTCAGGGTGATGTAGTTCTGGCAATGATGAAGTCCTGGTGTTGATGAACTCCTGAGGGTGACGTAGGTCTGGCAATGATCAGAAGTCCTGGTGTATTTGAAATCCTGAGGATGATGTAGCTCAGGTGATGCTCTTGCAACAATGAAATTCTAAGAAAAAACACAAATAGGAATACATCATAATCTCAAAAAAGAAAGTAGCAAGGAAATTAGAAAGAAAGAAGGAAGCTAACATCAAGAAAGAAGAAACATAGACAAATCATCACAGAACACTGAACACATCATGATTTTATGCAGCCAATTTTTTTTGCTGCCTCATCTTCTGATGTTCCTGTACTTCGGATCCCATACCACTCATTCCAATCTATTTGTCCCAGCCATACCCAGATTTGTTATGTCACATCCTCAAAGTCAGAAGTCCACAAGGAGTCCATCAATGTCAGGCTGCAGTAGGACCAACAGCCAGAGGCCCTACACTACTGCTGGGTCACTTTGGTGGTGTTTAGTGGTGCCTGATCTGAGCTAACATACGCAGGACACCATCTACTAAGCCCCATTACTTACAACAGTATTGCTTCTCCTATCATGGAGCAAGGACTGAGTGAGCCACCCCCCCTGAGGTAGCGGATACCAAACATCCTCCAATGACCCTCTCCTGTGAACTTCCAGCCCAAAGGCTTTGACACAAACTCAACACAGGCACAGAACTGTATAAGGAAACTGAAAGTGGGGTCAAGATTACACCAAAGCTACCAGGGCCACCAAATCAGAAAGTTTTTGTGTTTTTAATTGCACAATGATCAATTCCAATAAAGATGATGCAAGGATGCTGCTATGGAAGTGCATGTGCTTTGAGACACGTGACAGGGGTTGTTTTTTTAAAACCTCTATGCTTTTTATCTGATATTTCCTGCACAGTTAATGTTCTAGAATGAAAGCAAACAAAGTTACCTTGAAGGAAGGAAATAGAAGTTAGCCATTGAAGGAAGAAATATTAAAGTTGGTTTTTTCAAGTCCTGGTGATGAAGGTGTCACTGGCATGAGGAAGTCCTTGCGGCGATGAAGAGGTCCTTGTGATGATGAACAAGTCTTGTGAAGTTATACTGGCAAAGACAAAGTCATTGCAATGATGAAGAAGTTTTGTGAAGTTATACTGGCAAAGACAAAGTCATTGCAGTGATGAAGAAGTTTTGTGAAGTTATACTGGCAAAGACAAAGTCCTTACAGTTATGAAGAAGTCTTGTGAAGTTATACTGGCAAAGACAAAGTCCTTGCAGTGATGAAGAAGTCTTGTGAAGTTATACTGGCAAAGTCCTTGCAGTGATGAAGAAGTCTTGTGAAGTTATACTGACAAAGACAAAGTCCTTGCAGTGATGAAGAGGTCTTGTGAAGTTATACTGGTGAAGATAAAGTCCTTGCAGTGTTGAAGAGGTCTTGTGAAGTTAAAATGGCAAAGACAAAGTCCTTGCGGTGATGAAGAAGTCCCTGAAATTTAAAAAAAATCTGGTAATGAGTCTGGCAATCATACAAACAGGAATACATATTATCTAAACAATTTTTTTTGTTAAATCTTGATAACAAAAATCATCACAGATCGTAGCACATCATCATCATCATCATCATTAGCCATACAACCAGCGGTTTCATATGTGTAGGGCACCAACAAAGCGCTTCCATTCCTGCCTATCCTGGGCCAACCTAGTCACTGATTGTAGCACAGTACAACATTAATGTATCATGACTTTAAGTCTGCTCACTATCTTGCTACACATGTTTTGCAATTTTAATCCCTACATTTTCATTTACATCCCCCCCCTCCCTTTCCACACACTTTAGATTATACAGATTGTAAATGTAAACAATCTCCAAAAGCAATATCATCAGAGAACTTTCATCACAAACGGTGCTTTCAGATCCACTACAAGTCTTGACTCTTTGTATATAAATAAATACAATAGTGACAAACCCATACCTTGCTTGGAACGAGTATAAGTTCACTTCTGAAGCACTGGTGTTTATGGAAAACCTGGGTGTGTTGATGATGACTTGAGGGTGATAAAGTTCAGGTCATGATGATGACAGAAGTTGGAGAGATGGTGAAAGTTCTTCCGATAATGAGATTCTGTCAAAGCAACAAATAACAATGCATTATTACTCCGACAGAAAATTGGAGCAGCTTATCAGTAAGGCAATTAAAAAGAAATAAGACACAAATAATCACAGTACAGTATATCATTAACACATCCTGACTTCTTGCCATTTACTGGTCTTGTAGCATATTTTACAATTTATTCGTGCATTACTCCATGTCTCTCTACAGAAACTCCCCTCAACTAGTTTAGAATTTCCCAAGTGGGATGCGGGGGCCTCTCGGTATAACCAGCACCCCCAGATGGAACATCTGTGCTAGAGACTATTCCCTCTCTTTGTTCTTCTTGTTCCTTTTTCTTCCCGTAATTTCCTTTCTTGTCTATTTTACACTTCTTGGTCATTCTCCTGACTTTTTTGCCAGAAATATTAAAGATAATTCTCTCCCTACAGTGGAGTGCCAGGCTGACATCAGGCGTTTTATAACAGCACCGCATATGCATTTTCTAATCTCTAACAAATGAAAATAACTTGCTGTTTGTTGAAGAAAGTTTAGAATTATCACAACAGGGGTTTCATTAACCTCCAAGAACGGTGTAATCAAGGACTTTATCAACGGATCAATAATTTATCTACAAGATCACCATCAGTAATTTTAAACTGTATGAAGAACAAAAGAGGAAAAGGCACACAGACCCATCCTTGAAGGAGCAGTAAAAGATTCTGAAAGACCTGGCAATGAGGACTTCCCTGGCATGATGAAGTTTTGGCATGAGATGTCCTTGCGATGATGAATAGTCCTTGCGATGATGGAGAAGTCCAGGTTGTAATAAAGAAGTCCAGATGAAGTTGAAGTCTTGCAATGAAGATGTCTTTGTGGTGATGAAGGCCTTGTGATGGAGTGAGGAGGTCCTTGTGGTGATGAGGAAGTCCAGTTGAAGTTGAAGTTTGTGCAATGAAGCCGTTTTGTGGTGATGATGAGTCCCTCTGCATCTAAAATAAAATCCTGGCTCAAATATGACGATTCTGGCAATCATACAACAGGAAAACATTTTCTTCATATAGACAAATCTATGCTGGTAACGACCAAGCATTAAAAATAAAGTAATAATATTCAAGAAAGATTAAAACCATCACAAAATACATTAAGGGTCAATATTATGCATCATGAATCATTTTTGCATACTATCTTGCTATCACATGACCTCCACTCCCAAATTCCTTCACTTACGGACTATAAAAGCTGAAGTTCTACTTATAAAACACACGCCAGCATAACATCTTTGTGATAACTTTATTAAAGCACTGTGCCATAATTTTAAAAGGTACGTCATTGCATGCAGGTAGGAAACACTGACAAAATTTTTTGAAGAATGCTTGCACATTGGTGTGTTGATACATCAGCTGCAGCTACCTTAGAAACAAATACACGGCTGAATACACAAAATCTCACCACTGTTGGAAACAAATACACGGCTGAATACACAAAATCTCACCACTGTTGAACCTTGGTGAGCTGGTCAAAGAACTCCTCCCAAAATTCCTGCACATTGATCTCATTTGCATTAAAAATCAAGATGGTAAGGGACAGAATTACCTGGAAGGGAACCATGTAAATGACTTTTGGAAGTTCAGGCAATGACGATTACCTTCCAGAAGTGAACTCCTTGAAGCAATGAAAAAGTCCTGGCAACGATGATGAAGTCCTTGATGACGAAGAAGTCCTTGCTGTGATGAAAGTCTTTTGAAATCCTGATGTGATGACTCATGGTGATGAAGTATATCCAGGAGTCCTTTTGGTGGCGAAAAAAGTCCAGGTGATTGATGAAGAACCAAGCGTCCTGTGATGATGAAGACCTGAAGAAAATTACGTTCAGGATTACACTGACAGATGAGGGGCAGCGGGTTATGAGCAAGGCATTCAAAATGTAAATAATGAAAACATCAGAAATCAATTCTAACAAAAACAGCAAACTAGGATAACATCAATGCACCATGACCTTTTGTTCCTACTGTCTACCACACATTTTTACAATTTTTATCAAGTACATTTCGTTCATAAAAACAAACTTAACTTCTTTTAGATATCACAGAATGTGGAATGTCACTAATCTTTCAAGGAGCTGTTATAAGGCACTTTATTAAAACAAAACATAAACAAAAAAAAAAATGGCTTCGTTTCAGATCCCTGTACAATTAATAATCATTTATACACAGAACGAAAAGGTAGGCGACAGAACCATACCTTGACAACCAGTATGAACTAGACTGAGTCCCTGCAATGAAGTATCCTTAGATGTAAAAGTCCTTGTAGTATGAAGCAGTCCTCCCGAAGAAGTGTGGCGATGTGGAAGTTCTTGCGGCAATGATGAAAGTCCTTGTGGTGAGATGAAAGTTATAATGTGGCAATGATGTAGTCTTGCAGTGATGAAGAAGTCCTTTCAGCATTGATGAAGTCCTTGTGGTGATGTGGTAGTCTTGTGGGCAATGAGGGGGAAGTCCTTGCAGCGATGAAGAAGTCCTTGCTGCGATGAGAAAGTCCTTCTGCAGGCGATTAGAAATCTTCAGGTGATTGTGGAGTTCTTGTGGCAATGAGAAGTCCTTGCGGGGATGAAAAGTTCTTGTGGTGATGTCGGAAGTCCTTGAGGGCAATGAAAAGTCCTTGCCATCAAAAAATTCTGGATGGAGATGATGACCTGGTAAAATATTAAATAGGAATACTGATTTCTGAAACACAGAGCTCTGTGTAGCTGATGAGCAAGCCATTTAAAAATAAATGAATAATAGGTTAAGGGAGAAAAACATTTCATAAAAAAATGAAATCTCTCCAACCGTTTTGAAATATAATAATAATAATCTATGGAATTTATATGCGATGAATCTTGTAAAGCACCAAATCAAGTGCTCAGATGACTTGCTTTTTTTTTTTTTAATATATATCGAGGATAATGGATAAGCAATCATGTCTTTTTTTACATTCCAGTCCCTGTGTGTATGCGGTTTGTAATTTTGTCCAATCTGGTTACCACGGCAAACAATGGGCCTTACTCTTTAGAAAAGTGGAACAGGATTTAACGATTGTGCGCAAGATGTTCATATCATGTTCGCACAGGGCCCTGGGTTTTATAGTCTCATCAGAGTAGATTGTCACAAAATCTCCAAAGAGCATGTCCCAGTGAAGGACTATTCGACATGTGTATCTGATCATGCTGGCCTTATACGCCCCTGTACCCCCCCCGCCCTACCCACCCCCCCCCCCCCCCGCGCTCCCCCCCCCCCCCCCCCCCCCCCAAAGACCCCATCACCCACCCCCCCAGCCTCAACTCCAGGCACCCATGAATTCCTGACTTCAAATTCAGGACAGATCTGGTGAAAGTAAGGGTGGGCTTGTGGGTTGGTTTGGTTGTTACATCTCCACCTTTACGCATACTGCATGTCCTTTATTCCCTTCACTTAAGATCCCATAAATCATATCAGAGTTATGTGGAATACAGAAATATGAAACATACACCAGCATGCATCATGTACAAAAATGAGCTTTGCTCTGAGATGACATGTGTTGCTGAAACCAGCAGAGAGGAGGACCAGGTTGGTACTATACATCCACATCCGGCAGGGAACCACAAAAGCAGGTGAGGAGTGGGGGGTGAGGGGGGAGGTGAGAAGAGAAGGAGGGAGGAGAGGTCAGAGCGACAGAGACTGGGAGAGAATTTAGATCCAGTACAATTTAAACTGTTTTGCATAAAAAATAAATTAAACGGGTGACAGAACCATACCTTGTTTGCAGCGAGTAAAAGTTGACTTCTGAAGTCGTGGAGTTGGTGAAGCTTGATGAGTTTGTGGTGTTGATGAAGTTGTGGTGTTGATGAAGTTGTGGTGTTGATGAATTCCTGGTGTTGATAAACTCGTGGTGTTGCTGAAGACCTTGGTGTTGAGTAGCCTGAGATGTAGTTCTGGCCAATAATGAAGTCCTGGTGTTGTTGAAGTCCTGGTATTTGATGAAGTCCTCGAGGGTGTTGTAGTTCTGGCAATGATGAAGTTCCTGGTGTTGAAGTCCTGTGGACGTGATGTTTTCTTGCACATGATTAAAGTCCTGGTGTTAGATGTCCTAAGGGTGATGTAGTTCTGGCAACTGATGAAGTCCCTGGTGTTGATGAAGACTGGTATTGTGAAGCCTGAGGGTGTTGTTGTTCTGCAATGATGAAGTACTGGTGTTGAAGTCCTGAGGGTGATGTAGTTCTGGCCAATGATAAAGTCATGGGTGTTTAGAAGTCCGAAGGGTGAATGTAGTTCTGGCAATGATGAAGTTTAGTGTGATGAAGTACTGAGGGTGTTGTAGTTCTGGCATGTTGAAGTTCCTAGGTGTTGATGAAGTCTGAGGGTGTTGTAGTCTTGCAATGATGAAGTCCTTCGGTTTGATTGAAGTCCTGAGGGTGAGGTTAGTGTTGTGCATTGATAAAGTCCTGGTGTTGATGAAGTCCTGGGGGTGTGTAGTTCTGGCAATGATGAAGTCCGGTGTTGTGAAGTCTGTGGATGAGCTAGTTCTGGGCAATGATGAAGTCTGGTGTTGATGAAGTCCGTCTGGGTGAGTATTTCTGAATGAGAAGTCCTGGTGTTGATGAAGTCCTGAGGGTGTTTTGTAGTTCTGGCATTGATGAGTCATGGTGTTGATGAAGTCCTGAGAGTAATTAAGTTCTGGCATTGATGAAGTCCTGTGTTGATGATATCCTGCGGTGGACAAAGGTCTGCTATGTCAGACAGTCCTGGTGTTTTTTATATCCTGAGGATGATGTATTTCAGGACGATGCTCTTGCAACAAGAAATTCTAAAGGAAAAACACAAATAGGAATACTTCTAATCTTTTCAAAAAGAAAGTTGCAAGGAGGATTAAAAAGAAGGATGCTTACATCAAGAACGAAGAAACATAGACAAATCACAACGAACACTGAGCATTAATGATTTAGTAAGCCAATTTTTTTTTCCGGCTCATCTTCTGATGTGCTGTACTTCGGCTCCCATACCACTCATTCCAATCTATTTGTCCCAGCCATACCAAGATTAGTTGTCACATCCTCAAAGTCAGAAGTCCACAAAGAGTCCATCAATGTCAGGCTGCAGTAGGACCAACAGCCAGAGAGGCCCTACACTACTGCTGGGTCACTTTGGTGGTGTTTAGTGGTGCATGATTGAGCTAACATTACGTGGGACACCACCTCCTAAGCCCCTTTTACTTCAACTAGTATTAGCTCCGTCACAGAGCAAGACTAAGTGAGCCACCCACCTGAGGTAGCGACCACCACAATATCCCTCCAATGACCCTCTCCTGTGAACCTCTACCCAAAGGCTTTGACACAAACTCAACACAGGCACAGAACTGTATAAGGAAACTGAAAGTGGGGTCAAGATTACACCAAAGCTACCAGAGCCACCAAATCAGAAACAGTTATTGTGTTTTTAATTGCACGATGATCAATTCGATAAGATGATGCAAGGATACTGCTATGGAAGTGCATGTGCTTTGAGACACGTGACAGGGTTGTACTCTATGCTTTTTATCATGATATATCCTAGCACAGTTAAAGTTCTGGAATGAAAGCAATAAAAGTTACCTTGAAGGAAAGCAATAGAAGTTACCTTGAAGGGAAGAAATAAAAGTTGGTTTTTCAAGTCCTGGTGATGAAGGTGTCACTGGCATGAGGAAGTCCTTGCAGCGTGAAGAGGTCCTTGTGATGATGAAACAAGTCTTGTGAAGTTATACTGGCAAAGACAAAGTCATTGCAGTGATGAAGAAGTCTTGTGAAGTTAAATTGGTGAAGATAAAGTCCTTGTGATGATGAAGTCTTGTGGAAGTTATATGCAAAGACAAAGTCATTGCAGTGATGAAGAAGTCTTGTGAAGTTAAATTGGCAAGGACAAAAGTCCTTGCGGTGATGAAGAGGTCCTGAATTTCAAAAAATCTGTATATGGTCTGGCAATCATAAAACAGGAATTCATGTATCTAAACAATTTTTTGTTAAATCTTGGTAACAGAAATCATACCGTTCATAGCACAGTACAAAACATTAATGCTATCAATGACTTGATTTCTGCCCACTATCTTGCTACACATGTTTTGCCAATTTAAATCCCTACATTTTCATTTACATCACCCCCCCCCTCCCTTTCCACAATACTTTAGTACATACAGAATGTAAATTAAACAATTCTCCAAACGGCAATTTCATCAAGAGAACTTTCATCACAAGAGGTGCTATCAGATCCACTACAAGTCTCGACTCTTTGTATAAAATTGAATACCATGTGACAATCCCACTTGCTTGGAAACAGTATTTAGTTCAAAATCTGAAGCCCCCTGGTGTCTCTGGATTGCGAGGTAACGACCAAGCCATTTAAAAATAAATAATATATCATAGAAAGAAAAATAAACCATCCAAAATATATTACATGGTAATATTAATGCATCATGACTTCATTTCTGCCAACTATCTTGCTACACATTCTTTACCAGTTTCATCAGTATAGAAAAAAATCGTCAAACTTCCTTACAATGCACACTGTGTAATGTCACACATCACAAACAGCAGTATCCTCAGAGAAACTTTTTCAACACGGCACTTCTGATCCAGTACCGTGTAAACTGTATAAAGAATATAGACTATATGATGACAGAACCATACCTGGCATGACGCAAGTCAAAGTTCATTTGACAAGTTCCTGCTGATGATGAAGACAGCAGTTCTGGTCATCTTAACAGTCCTGGTGATGAGAATGTGAAGTCCTGGCGATGTATGAAACTGAAGTCCTGGTGTTGAAGAATACTGAAGTCCTGGTGATGAAGAATGCTGAAGTCCTGGTGATGAAGAATGCTGAAGTCCTGGTGATGATCAATGCTGAAGTCCTGGTGATGAAGAATGCTGAAGTCCTGGCGATGATGAATACTGAAGTCCTGGTGATGATGAATGCTGAAGTCCTGGCAATGATGGAGACTGAAGTCCTGGTGATGATCAATGCTGAAGTCCTGGTAATGATTGAAGACTGAAGTCCTGGTGATGATAAAGACTGGAGTCCTTGGTGATGAAGAAGATGATGTCTGGTGTTGATAAAATTTGGGCCATTGTGAAGCTCTTGTAGTGGCGACTTTTCTGGTGAAGGCACAATAAGGAATACAGTACTTATATCAAAGAAAACTGGAGTAACTCATGGAGCAAGAATACGTTATGTAAAAAAAAAATATATATATATCTATAAGGAGGAATCATAATTGTGACATACTTAGCACACTAAAACATTAATGCATCATTGATTTTATGCCTAGTCAACTTTCCTGTTACAAAACGTGCACATTTTAGTCCAGAACATTTTAGAGGATGGTGGGACACAATGTATAGAGTCCCCCTGTCTAACAAGTAACCCATGAGGGCCCTGGGCTCAATTACCCAGCCTTGCCTTTCTTCCCAGTTGACAATATCCTTGAAATGAATGTCAAGTCTTTCTGAGGAGACTAGACCAGTTGGACCTATGTGCTTAGACTTGTGCAAATCAAAAGAACCCACTACAATTAAAAATAAAAGAGTGCAACGAGGTTTCTTCCAACAGTCCTGATGAAATTAGTGGGCTCAATCCAACAATATTATTAATCAGAATGCAGCTACATTTAATGGGCGGGCTGGGGATGGGGGGGGGGGGGATTCTGGACAAAAATCTCACCATTGGTAAACTTTCTGAGATCAAGCTGAAGGACGGGAAAAAATTACAACACCCCAAAAATATACGTTCAGGAGAAAATCCTGAACTTGTTCACACTATACATTGATTGATTTCACAAAATCTTCACTGCAGGTGTTTCCTTTTCCCAGTGCACTTTTGGACCAGGGCCAAAAACAAAAGCTGTGTCAGTGATTGATGCCAGCTTAATTGCCTAAGAGCCTACATCAAATGTTGTTATGTTTAAATGTTGTGTTGGATTGCCTTCAGCCATGGACAAGCTTCTTAAACTAACAACCTGACACTCTCCTTTATAGGAGAAAAAATACTTCTGATCTTTTTAGTCGGAGTATATGGCTTGCTTATGTGGCGTGGTACTTGAAAGGTCATACACGCAAACTTCTCACCGGGGCTTGTTATTTCACTTCACAGTGATTCCCGGTGGGATGAGTTGTGTCAGAGTGCATGTTGTGGGTGACACAGGTGTAAAGCTGGGAACGCCAATCACAACCAAACAATATCAGTTGCACTTGTTCAACTGAGTGGGGGTCAAAATCCACTACAATTAAAATAATTTATATAAAGAATGAAAAGCATAGGTGACAGAACCATACCTTGAAGGGAACCAGCGAGAGCTAACTTTCAATGATGAGGTCCTTGTGGCAATGAGCTCCTGGCAATGAAGAAGTCCTGACAATGAAGAAGTCCTGACAATGAAGAAATCCTGGCAATGAAGAAATACTAGCAATGAAGAAATCCTAGCAATGAAGAAATCCTTGCAGTGATGAGATCCTAAGTATTTACAATGAAGACGCAGCAATGAAGTAGTCCTTGTGTCAATGAAAAAGTCATTGCAGTGATGAAGAACTTGCAGCAATGAACAAGTCCTTGCAGGAATGAATAAGTCCTTGCAGCAATGAAGTAGTCCTTGTGGCAATGAAAAAGTCATTGCAGTGTTGAAAGAATTTGCAGCAATAAACAAGTCCTCTGCAGCAATGAACAAGTCCTTGGCAGCAATGAAGTAGTCTTTGTGGCAATGAAACAGTATTGCATGTGATGAAAGAATCCTTGCAGCTACTGAACAAAGTCTTGCAATAATGAAGAGTCCTTGTGGCAATTGATGCAGTGTTGAAGACTTGCAGCAATGCTACAGTCTTGCTAGAAATGAAGTAGTCCTTTGTGGCAATGAAAAAGTCATTGCAGTGGTGAAGAAACATGCAGCAATCAACAAGTCCTTTACAGCAATGAACAGTCCTTGCAGTAGCAATGAAGTAGTCCTTGTGGCATGAAAAAGTCATTGCAGTGATGACGATACTTGCTAGCAATAAACAAGATCATTGCAGCAATGAACAAGTCTTGCAGCAGTGAAGATAGTCTGTTGCTTGAAAAAGTTATTGCAGTGATGAAGAATCTCACCTTGCAGCTATGAACTAGCCCTTGCAGCAATGATGTAGTCATTGCAGTAGCAAAGAAGTCCTTGTGCAATGAAAAGTCATTTGCAGAGATGAGTCCTTGCAGTGGGTAAAGTCTTAGCAGCAATTAAAAGTCTTGGTCGACAAAGAGTCCTTTCAATTAATGAAGTCCCTTGCAACATTGATGAAGTACTTGACTTTGGTGCTACTTTCACAAAGTACAAAACAATCAATCTAGTCTGTCAACAACAAAGGTTCAATGACAATTGAACAGTTTCTTACATTCAAAGTATGATTTTAGAACTCTGTTAAACTGTATAGATGGTGTCATAGATACAAAACACATAAACACTGAGTCAGACTTTTTCCTTTTTGAAAGGGCTCCATCCTCGTATTTTTTTCCCACATCACCTTTTATCTTATCTTTTTTCAGCTCGGTTTTCTTACTTTTCTTCTTTTTTTTTTTGAATGGGCCTCAATACCTTTTCTTTCCCTCATTTCTTTCTCTTTTTATTATTTTTTTTTTTATGTGGGGCCTCACGCCCTTTTCTTTTCCATTTCTTTTTTTCTTCTTTTTTTATTCTCTTTTTTTTAAAGTGGGCCGCCAACCACCTTTTCTTTTCCCACGTCTTTTTTTGCTCTTTTTTTTTAAGTGGGGCCTCCCCAACCACCTTTTCTTTTCACCATGTCTTTTTTTGTCTTTTTTTTTTAAGTGGGTGCCACAGCGACCTTTATCTTTTACCCGGTCTTTTTTTTTCTTCTTTTTTTTTTAGTGGGGGACTCCAGCCACCTTTCTTTTCCCATGTCTATTTTTTTTTCTTTTTTTTTTTTTAGTGGGGCCTCAGCCACCTTTTTTTTTTTCCCCATGTCTTTGTTTTCTTCTTTTTTATGTGGGGCCTCCAACCACTTTTCTTTTCCCCCATCTTTTTTTTGTGTTTTTGTTTTCTTTTCCCCTTTTTTCATTTTAAGTCTCAACGTGATAAAGTCTTTGGTTGTGTTGAAACATTCACAACAATGAAATTCTTTGCATTAAAATGTTCAGTAGTGGTGGTGAAATATTGAGTGATGATGAGGTCTTTGCATCGTTAAGGTCTCTTTCAATGTGAAGTCTTTGCACTGATGAAGTCTTTATGTTGAAGAATTCTTGTTTTTGATAAAGTCTTTGCATTAAGAAGTCTTGATGTTGAAGAACTCTTGGTGTTGAGGTGTCTTGTGGGTTGTAGAAGTCTTGGGTTGAACGAGTCTCAGTGTTGATGATGTTTAGCATAAATAAAGTCTCAGTGATGATGATAGTCGCAGTGTGTTGAAGTCTAGGCATTGGTATGTCATAGAATTGAAGAAAGTCCTGATGGTGCAATGATTGAAGTTTGGTGTTGAAAGGTTTCACATGATGATGAAGGCTTTGCCTTGAATCTCTCGATGGTGAAAGTCTCTTGCTAATGAAGTTTTAGCACTGAACATCTTGGTGTTGAAACTTCTCTGATGATGAAGTTTTGGCATTGAAAATTCTTGGTGTTGAAAGTCTCTGATGATTGAAAGTTTTGCCATTTGAAAATTCTTGGTGTTGAAAAGTCTCATGACCATGACAGTCTTTGCACTGTACATTCTTGGTGTTGAAAGTTCTAGATGATGAAGTCTTTGCATTGAAAAATTCTTGGTCGTTGTAAGTCTCTTGATGATGAAGTATTTGGATTGAAACTGTCTTGGTGTTGAAAGTCTCGTGATAATGAAGTTTTGGCATGTGCAAACATTCTTGGTATGTTGAAAGTTTCTCAGGACCATGAAGTTTGGCCTGCAACATTATTGGTGTTGAAAGTTTCATGACATTGAAGTCTTTGCACTGAACATTCTTGTGTTTGAAAGTCTCTTGAGTGAAGCTTTGGCACTAAAAAACATTCTTGATGTTGAATAGTCTATTGAATGAAGTTTGGACTGAAACATTCTTGGTGTTTTGAAAGATCTCTTGATACTGAAGTTTTGGCACTGAAAAACATTCTTTGGTGTTGAAAGCACTTCTTGATATGAATGTTTTTGCACTGAAATTTTCTTGGTGTTGGAAAGTCTCTTGATGATGAAGTTTTGACGTTGAAGAAGTCTTGGTGATGATGAAGTTCTTGGCATGAAGGATTCTTGGTGTTGAGATGTCTTGATGATGTTGAAGTCTTGGGAAGATGAAGTACTGGCCTTGAGGTCTTGGCTGACAATGTGGTTGAGGACTTGGCAAAAGATGATGTCTTGGCACTGGTTAAGTTCGAAGTTCTGGTGGTAAGTCCTGAGGATAATAAAAACCAAGAATGTAAATATCTCAAACAGAAAAAATGTGCATCATATTAAGCAAAAAAAAACAACATATTTTAAATGTGAAAAAATCGCGCCGCTAGGTTGGGAACACACAGAGCCCATATTTGATTAAAATTTTTCCCTGAAGTCAACACAACTGCTGACTCACTCCAAATTCCTTACATTAGACTATAAAAAGCTGAATTCTACTGATAAACACATGCATAACTTCTTGTGAACATTTATTAACGCCTGTGCATTCATTTAAAGGTTGGTTATTGCAAGAAAGTAGGAAAAATGACAAAAATATTTTGAAGAATGCTTGCACATTGATGTGTTTAGACATCAGCTGCAGCTACCTTAGAAACAAATACACGGCTGGCCACTGTTGAACCTTGATGAGCTGGTCAAAGAACTCCCCCCAAAATCCTGCACATTAATAATCATTTGCATTAAAAAAATCAAGATGGTTTAAGGGACAGAATTTACTTGCAGGGAACCAGTAACTGATTTTGAAGTTCAGGCAATGACGATAACTTCCAGAAGTGAAAGTCCTTGAAGCATGAAACATAGTCGTGCAACATATGAAGAAAAGTCCTTGCAGTGGGGGGGGAGAAGAAGTTCTTGCTGTGAATGTGAAGAGCTTTTTGAATCCTAATGGTGATGAACTCCTGGTGATGAAGAACTCCAGGAGACCTGGGGTGGCGGATAAGTCCAGGTGATGAAGAACCAACAAGTCACTGTGATGATGAAGGTCCTGGAGAAATATGTCAGGAAATAAACTATCTGAGAAGGCAGTGGGTTTTGAGCAAATGGCATTTCAAAATGAAAAATGAAGCCATCAAGAAACAATACTAACAAAAACAGAAAACAGTATAACATCAATGCACCATGACCATTTGCATCCTACTTACCTACTACACATTTTTACAATTTTATTAAGTCCATTTCCGTTTATAAAAAAACCAACTTAACTTCTTTAGACTATACAGATTGTGAATGTCACTTATCTTCAAGAGCTGTGTTATAAGGCACTTTATTAAACGGCAATTATAATTATTTCTACAAAAAATGAAAAGGATAAGTGGACAGAAATACCTTGACAACCAGATAAAATCTGGCTCGAAGTCCTGGCAATGAAGTATTCCTTATGTTGTAAAAGTCCTTGTAGTCATAAAGCAGTCATTCCCAGTAATGAAGTGTGGTGATGTGGCAATTCTTGTGGCAGATGATGAAGTCTTGTGGTGATGTTGCAGTTCTTGTGGCACTGAGGAAGATCCATGCAGTGGATGAAGAAGTGCCTTGCAGCGTGAGAAATCCTTGAGGTGATGTTGGAAGTTCTTGTGGCAATGAAGAAGTCCTTGCTGGGCGATGATATGTTCTTGTGTGATGTGGAAGTCCTTGAGACAATGGAGAAGTTCCTTGCCATCAAAAAATTCGGGTGGAGCTGAAGGACCTGGTATATAAGATATAAATAGAATACATGATTAGATCAAAACACATAGCTCTGTGTAGCTGATGAGGGCAAGCCATTTAAAAATAATTGTATATAACAATAGGTTTAAGGGAGAAAAAAATTTCATAAAAAATGAAATCCCTCCAACCTGTTTGAAATATACATAGTGTGAATGTCACAAATCTCCAAGAGCAGTGTCCCCAGAGAACACTATCAACAATGGGGTATCAGATCCATGATGGACAGCTGAGTGGTTAAGACCATCACACTTCAATCCTAGGCACCATAAGTTCTGACTTCAAATCTCAGGATAATAATAATAAAATATATGGAATTTTATTAACGCTGAATCTGTAAGCAAAACAAATTCAAAGCATCTGGTGGATAATGGTTTGCTTTTGGGTTTCGTTTGGTTTTTTACAATCTCCACTTCATCAGATACCTGCCAGACCTTTATTCCCTTCACTTATAGATCCCATAATTCATATCAGAGTTCTGTGGATACCAGAAATTGAACATACCCAGCATGCATCATGTACAAAAATAAGCTGCTCTGAAGATGAAATGTGTTTGGCTGAAAACCAGCCATGGCTGTCCTGCAAAATCACAAGCAGAAAGGTAGGACCAGGTAACTATACACCATATTTTCTGCCTTCTTGATCCATTCTCCTGACCTTTTTGCCAGAAATACTTAGAAGATAATTCTCTCCCTACAGTTGGATGTGGTAGGCCTGACGTCAGGCGTTTAACAGCACCGCAATGCATTTTCACTCATCTAACAAATGACCATACTTGCTGTTTGATGAAGAAGTTTAGAATTATCACAACATGGGTTTCATTAACCTCCAAGAACCGTGTAATCAAGGTACTTTATCAACAGATCAATACTTTATCAACAAATCACATCCAGTACAATTTAAACTGTATGAAGAACGAAGAGGAAAGGCAACAGAGCCATACCTTGAAGGGAAGCAGTAAAAGATTTCTGAAGTCCTGGCAATGAAGACATCCTAGCATGATGAAGAAGTTTTTGCAATGAAGATGTCCTTGCAATGATGAAGTCCTTGCGATGATGGAGAAGTCCATGTTGTAATAAAGAAGTCCAGATGAAGTTGAAGTCCTTGCAATGAAGATGTCCTTGTGGTGATGGAGGCCTTGTGATGAGGAGGAGGTCCTTGTGGTGATGAAGAAGTCCAGATGAAGTTGAAGTTTGTGCAATGAAGACGTCTTTGCGGTGATGAAGAAGTCCTTGCGATCAAAAAATCCTGGCAAATATGAAGATCTGGCAATCATACAAACAGGAAAACATTTTCTCAATAGACAAATCTCTGCAGGTAACGACCAAGCCATTTAAAAATAAATAAATAATATATCAAGAAAGAATAAACCATCACAAAATATATTACAGGGTAATATTAATGTATCATGACTTAATTTCTGCCAACTATCTTGCTACACATCTTTACCATTTTCATCAGTAGAGAAAACTCTTCAACTTCTTTACAATGCACACAGTGTCAATGTCACACATCACAAACAGCAGTTTCTTCAGAGAATTTTATCAACACGATGCTATCAGATCCAGTACTGTTTAAACTGTAAAAAGAATAAAGACATAAGATGACAGAACCATACCTGGCAGACAGCAAGTCAAAGTTAATTTGACAAGTCCTGCTGGTGATGAAGACAGCAGTTCTGGTCATGTTAAAGTCCTGGTGATGATGAAGATTGAAGTCCTGGTGACGATGAATGGTGAAGTCCTGATGATGATGAAGATTGAAGTCATGGTGATGATGAAGACTGAAGTCCTGGTGACGATGAATGCTGAAGTCCTGATGATGAAGATTGAAGTCCTGGTGATGATGAAGACTGAAGTCCTGGTGATGATGAAGACTGGAGTCCTGGTGATGAAGAAGACAGAAGTCCTGGTTTTGATAAAATGTGGGCCATTGTGAAGCTCTTGTGACGATGAATTTCTGTCGAAGACACAAAAAGGAATATAGTATTATCTCAAAAGTAAAACTGGAGTAACTCATGAGCAAGACAAAATTATGTTTAAAAAAATTGTTTAATCTAAAAGAACAGCACAGTTAAACATTGATGCATCAGGATTTCATGCAGCCTACTTTCCTGTTACAAACTTGCAACATTTTGTCAGAACATCTAAGAAGGAACGTGGCAGAATGGTATAGATGTCCCCCTGCCTAACAAGTTAACCATGAGGCTCTGGGCTCAATTCCCAGCCTTGCCATTTCTTCCCAGTTTGACAAGAAATTTGAAATGAATGTGAAGTGTTGAGGAGACTTTAAACCATTTGGACCTATGTGCTTACAGACTTGTGCAAGTCAAAAGAACCCACCACAATTAAAACTAGAAAAGAGCAGGGAGGTTTCTCACGACTGTCCTGGCAAAATTAGTGGGCTCAATTCCCAACATAAACCTCAAATCAGAATGCAGCTTCCTTAATCATTGGGGAGTGGGGAGAGGGGGGGGGCGGAGAGGGAGTCATACTATGGACAAAATCTTGTCATAGTCAAAGCATGTTTTTATTTATTTTTAAAATTTATCGAGGATAATTGGAATAAGCACTAGTGCTTTTACATCAGATCCCCTTGATAAGTGTTGTTCTTTGTAAAGTTGCGTCAACTGTTCCCCACCGCACACAATGTCCTACTCCTTTCAAAAAGCGGAACAGTATTCAACACGTACGCAAGATGTTTTGTGTCATGTGTTTGCACACGGGTCCTCGGTTTCATAGACTCATCCAAGTGACTTCAGAGGTCTAGCTGAAGAACAGAGAGGAAAAAAAAACACCCCAAAAATGTATTACATAGAGACTACTAAAGTTTCTTGTTGTCACAATATACACACATCAATTTCACATATCTCAACAGCAATGTCAAAGGCACTTTAACAGGTGAGGTATCAAACCAATACAATTAAAAATGATTAATATAAACATTGGAAAAGCAAATGGGAAGGACACTATAACCTCTTTTAAGGGAACCCATTGAATGCTGACTTTCAATGTTTGAGATTCCTGAGGCACTGATGAAGTTCCTTGCAATTAAGAGTCCTTTTGCAGTGAGTAAGCAGCCCTTGCAGAGATGAATTCGCAGCAATTAATAAATTCTTACGATGTAAAGACATCCGGCAATAACACGTCCTTGCAGTTATGAAGACGTCTTTGTGGTGATGAAGCCATTGACAGTGATGAAAAACTCCTTGCAGATGTGAACAAGACTTTGCAGCAAGGAACAAGCTTTGCGCATGGAAGTAGTCACTGCAGTGGACAAAGAAGGTCCTTTGTGCCAATGAAAAATCAATGCATAGTATGAAGTCCATGACAGTGATGGACAAGTCCAAGCAGCAATTAATAAATCTGTGGTGTGAATGAAGTCCTTGCAACGAGGGAAGTAAATATTTACACCTTGGTGCTACTTTGCAAAAAGTACCAACACAATCTACCTGTCCAACAACAAAGGTTCAATGAACAACTGAACAGTTTTTTTTTTATTTTAAAAAAAGAGTATGATTTAAGAAAACCTGTAAAATATATAGATAGGTGACATAACCCAAACATAACACAGATCAGATTTTTTGTACCCAATTCCCCTTCTTTTTTTCTGCCGTTTATTGTTTATTTTTAGTGGGGCTCCAACCACCGTTTGTTTTCCCCATTACTTTTCTTTTTTGTGCTATTTTATTTTTCTTTTGCTTTTTTTCTTAGTGGTGCTCCAACTGCTTTCCCCCCTATCTTTTAAAAACTTTCGTTTGTTCTGGAGGTGGGGCCGTCCAACACTTCTTTTTTTCTCTTTCTTTTTCTTTTTTTTTTTTTTTGAGTGGGCCTCCAACCCACCTCATCCCCCCCCCCCCCCCCATCTTTTTGTTGTTGTTTTTTCGTTCAATACAATGATTAAGTTCTTGGTGTTGTTGAAACTCCAACAATGAAACCTTTGCCCTAAAAATGATCCAGTGGTGGAGGAAATCTTGGTGACGACGAAAGGTCTCTCACTGAACAGTATCCTGCATTGATACTTTTTATGTGAAGAATTCTTTGTTTTTCTGAAGAAGTCTTAGGCAAAGAAAAAGTCTTGAGTCTACAATCGAGTTGGTGTTTTGATAGATTCTTTGTATAAAATAAGTTTTGGCATTGAAGGAGTCTCTGTGTTAATGAAGTTTCAGCATAAATGAAGTCTCAGTGATGATGAAGTCGCAGTGTTGAAGTTTGGGCATTGGTACGTATAGTCCTGGTGTTCAAGAAGTCCTGGTGATGATGAAGTCTTGGCATTGAAACATTCTTGGTGTTGAAAGTCTCATGATGATGAAGTCTTTGCGTCGAACATTCTTGGCGTGGAAAGTTCTTGATGATGAAGTCGCATTTAAACATTTCTTGCAGTTTATAAAAACAATATTTGTGTGATGAGGTATTTCGCAGTGACAAGACCTCCTTGCAACAATGAACAAGACTTTGCAACAATGAAACAAGACTAGTAGCAATGAAGTAGTCATTGCAGTGACCAAGATGTCCGTGTCCAATGAAAACGTCATTGCAGAGATGAAGTCCATGCAGTATTGGACAAGTCCTAGCAGCAATTAACAAGTCTCTGTTGAACGAAGAAGACCTTGCAACAATGAATTCTTGAACAAGAAGATATAATAGACCAATGGTGCTAACTTTCACAACTTATAAACAACCACTCTAGCCTTGTCAACAACAAATTCAATGACAATTTGAACAGATTTTTTACAATTTAAAGTATAATTTTAGAACTGTAAAATGTATAGATGGCAACATTATACAAAACACATAACACAGTCGAGACTGTTTTCCTTTTTTGCAAAAGCCTTCAACCTCCTAATTTTTCATTCCAAAAAAAAGACTTTTTATCCTTTTTATTCCAGCTCTTTATTTTCCTGTTTGGTGTTTTTTTTATGGGGCCTCTAACCACCTTATCTTTGCACCCTTCTATTTTAATTTTTTTTTCTTTTCACAGTGGGCCTCCAACGCACCTTTTCTTTCTCCATTTCTTTTTTTCTCTTCCTTTTTGGTAGTGGGGGCCCCTCACAACACCTTTTCTTTTCCCCATAATTTTTATATTCCTTTTTTTTTCAATTTTCTTTTATCTATTTTTTTGAGAGGGAGCCACCACCCCACCCTTTTATCTTTTCCCCATTTCTTTTTTCGATCCTTTTTCTTTCTTTCTTTTCTTTTTTTTAGTGGGCCTCCAACCACCTTTCCTTTTCCCCATCTGGTTTTTTTTTCTCCCCCTTTTGTTCTAATTTCCTTTAAGTCTCAACGATGAAAAAGTCTTTGTGTTGTGGAACACTTAACAAACAATTAAATCTTTGCATTAAATTGTTCCAGTGTGGAGAAATCTTGTTGATATGAGGTCTTTGCATGATTCAGTCTCTGCGTTGATGGAAGTGTCTTTGCATCTGATGAAGTCTTTATGTTAATTCTAGTTTTTGACCTACAGTCTTGGCATTAAAAAATTCTTTAATCATGAAGAAATCTTGGTGTTGAAGAAGTCCTTGGCAGTTAGAAGAAGTTTCTTGGGTAGAAGGTGTCCTAGGTGCAGAAAAGTCCTTGGGTAGAAGGATCTTGGGTAGAAGTCTTGGGTTGACGAGAGAAGGAACTTGTGTGTAGAAGATCTGTGTAGAAGAAGCTTCTTGGGATTGAAGGAAATCTTGGTGTACGAAGAAGTCTTTGTGTGTAGAAAAATTCTTGGTGTCTAGAAAAGTCTTGGTTTGAAGGAATCGTAGTGTTGAAGGAATCTATGGTGTAGAAGAAGTCATGGTAGAGAGGAGATCTTGGTGTCGTAGAAGTCAAGGGTAGAAGGAACTCATGCGGTGTTGATAGAATCTGGTGTAGAAGAAGTCCTTGACGTCTGAAGGAGAGTCTTGGTGTATACGGAAGTCCTTGGTTTTGAAGAAGTCTTTTGGGGTAGAAGAAGTCTTGGGTTGAAGGAATCTAGGTTGAAGAATCTTGGAGATAGAGAGAATCATTTGGTGTTGAAGGAAATCTAGGTTGTAGCAAGAGTCTTTGTGTTTGAAGAAGACATGTGAATAGGAGGCTTGGTGTTGAAGGAAACTTGTGTAAAGAAGTCTTGGTGTTGATGGAAACTTAGGTGTAGAAGAAGTCTTGGTGTGAAAGGAATCTTCTGGATGTAGAAAAAGTCTTGGCGATTAAGGAGTCCTCAGTGTTGATGAAGTTTTCCAGCATATCAAATGACGCCTCAGTGATGATGAAATCGCAAATTTGAAGATCTGGGCAGTGGTATAGCGTGATAGACGCCTGGATAATTGAGAAGTCTGGTGTGATGAAGTCTTAGCATTGAGGAAAACATTCTTGAGTCGTTGATAGTTTCATGACAATAAAGTCCTTGCAATGAACGATCTTAGTTGTTGAAAAGTCTCTTGAATGATAGAATTACTTTTACACTGGAACAGTTCTTGGCGTTGAAAGTGCTCTTGATGAAGAAGTTATTGGCATTGAAACATTCTTGGAGTTGAAAGGTTCTCATGACAATTAAGTCTTTGCATTGAAATCAATCATGGTGTTGACAGTCCATGATGAAGGATTTGGCATTGAAACATCTTAGTGTATGAAAGTACTCTTGATGTGAAGTTTTGGCAACTGAACATTCTTAGGTGAGTTGAAAAGTCTCATGATGAAGTTTTGTGCATTGAACAACTTCCTTGGTGTTGAAAGTCTCTGTGATGATAAGTTGTTTAGACGCTGGAGAAGTCATTGGTGATGATGAAGTCTAGGCATTGAAAGACTCTCGTGTTATTGTTTCCTTGATGATCATAAAGCCTTGGTGCACTATGAAGTCCTGGCGTTGAGGTCTTTGGTGACATGCTGGGAGTTGAGGACTAGCAAAGAATGGATGTCTTGCACTGGTTAATGTTCCCGAAGCTCCTGGTGGTAAGTCCTGCAGAATAATAAAACCCAAGAAAGTAATATCTCAAAACAGAAAAAATGTCAATCAAAATAAAGCAAAAATAAAACTATTTTTATAAAATGTCTAAAAAAAACACCGCCGTAGTTTGAACCCCCCCAAATGCAATCAACAAATTTCCATGAATACAACACTAGTAACCGACTCCACTCCCACAAATTCCTCACATTAGACTATAAAAGCTGAAGTTCTACTATAAACACATGCATAACATCTGTGAACAAGGAAGCCTGTGGCCATCATTTAAAAGAATACGTAATTGCATGCAGGTAGAACACATGACAAAAATACTTTTCAAGAAAGCTTGCACATTGTGTGCCTCATACATCAGCTGCAGCACTCTTAGAAACAAAAACACGGCTGAAATACACAAAATCACACACAGTGTGAACCTTGATGAGCTGTCAAGAACTCCCACCCCAAAATCCTGCACATTACTAATCTCATTTGCATTAAAAAATCAAGATGGTAAGGGACAGAATTTACCTGCCAGGGAACCAGTAAATGACTTCTGCAAAAAAAAAAAAGAGTTCAGGCAATGACGATACCCTCCCAGAAGTGAAGTCTCTTGAGCAATGAAAAAATCCTTGCAACGATTGCACAAGTCCTTGCAGTGACGAAGACGTCCTTGCTGAGATGAAGTCCTTTTGAAATCCTGAAGGTGATGAACTCCCTGTTGATGAATAACCTCCCGGAGTCCTGGTGGCGGATAAGCCAGGTGATGAAGAACCAACAAATCACTGTCGATGATTGAAGAACCAGGAGAAAATATGTTCAGGAATACACTATCAAGAGGGCCGCGGATATGAGCAAGGCATTCAAACAGAAATAATGAAACATCAAGAAACAATACACACAAAACCGAAAAAACAGTATAACATCAATGCACCATGACCTTTTGCATCCTACTTACCTACCACACATTTTTACAATTTTATCAAGTACATTTCCGTTCATAAAAAACAACTTAACTTCTTTAGACTATACAGAATGTGAATATCACTTATCTTCAAGAGCTGTTATAAGGCACTTTATTAAAATGGCAGCATCAGATCCTGTACATTTATAATCATTTATACACAGAATGAAAAGGATAGGTGACAGAACCATACCTTGACAACCAGTAAAACTGGACTGAAGTCCCAGCAATGAAGGTATCCTTATGATGTAAAAGTCCTTGTAGTCATGAAGTAGTCCTCCCAGTAATGAAGAAGTTGTTGTGATGATGTTGAAGTTCTTGCAGCAATGATGAAGTCCTTGTGGTGAGATGAAAGTTCTTGTGGCAATGAGGAAGTCCTTGCGGGGATGAACAGTTCTTGTGGTGATGTGGAAGTCCTTGAGGCAATTAAGAAGTCCTTGCCATCAAAAAAATCTGGTGGAGATGAAGACCTGGTAAAATATAAATAGGAATACAT
This sequence comes from Rapana venosa, assembly GCA_028751875.1. Classification (NCBI taxonomy): domain Eukaryota; kingdom Metazoa; phylum Mollusca; class Gastropoda; order Neogastropoda; family Muricidae; genus Rapana; species Rapana venosa. Next base: position 30,885,856 of record CM054139.1, read on the forward strand.
GATTATCTCAAAACACATAGCTCTGTGTAGCTGATGAGCAAGCCATTTAAAAATAAATGAATAACAATAGGTTAAGGGAGAAAAACATTTCATAAAAAATTAAATCTCTCCAACCTGTTTGAAATATAATAATAATAATAATGTATGGAATTTATAAAGCGCTGAATCTTGTACAACAAATCAAAGTGCTCAGATGACTTTTTTTTTTTTTTAAATATATATCGAGGATAATGGAATAAGCACTCATGTGCTTTTTCTTACATCCAGTCCCCGTGTGTATGCAGTTTTGTAAATATTGTCATCTGTTCCTACCAGCACCACAATAGGCCTACTCATTCGAAAGCAGAACAGGATAGACTCATGTGAGCAAGATCTTATTTCTAACATGCGGTTTGCACACGGTGCCTCGGATTATATAGTCTCATCAGAGTAAGATTGTCCACAAATCTCAAGAGACAGTGGTCCCCAGAGAGAACACTAATCAACACATGTGGTATCAGATCCATGATGACACTAATAGTGAGTGGTTAAGACCATCACACTTCAATCCCAGAGCACCCATGAAGTCCCTACCCGCAATCTCAGGACAGCATCCTGGTGAATTAAGGGTGGGCTGTGTGGGTTTTGTCTTTGAGGTATGTTTACAATCTCCACTTCAACAGCATACATCATCATACATCACATCAACCCGTAGAACCTTGGGCGGTCGTGGGGGAGACAGGAAGAGAGACGTTACCCGTGGTAAGCCACCTCCATCCATCTCGGTCCCTCTGCTCTGCGCAGTAGTGCCGAGTCATTCAACCGGCCATTCTGCTGATGTTGTCCTCCATGACTTGTTCTGTCTTCCCCCCTTCTGCCACCATCGAGTGCGTTCCCGCAGTACGTTTTGGCAGAGTGTTGTTGGCGGAGACGTGGCGAGAACTAAAAATAAAAAGAACATGTCCAGGTTTTTCTCTTGACGAGGAGAGTAAGGGTTCCTGAGGGACCTGCCAGCCGGTGATTATTTGATTCTTGAATAAGACGTTGGTCTTTCGTCTCTCCAGGAATATGCCCAAGTAGTAGTTCTCTATGGCAATGTTTCGAATGACTGGATGCCTTTAGCTGTTCACCGTCAATGTCCAGTGTTTCACTTCCGTATCAGCAGGATCGACTGAATTAGGGCTTTAGTAAGCTTTATTTTGATTGGACACTGATCTCTGTTACTTTATCATAGGGGGTGAGATTTTTCATGGAAAGATTTTGCCATGGGCTATTCTGACATTGATTTTCTGTCGTCGATTGCCCGCCTTTGTGAGTGGTAGCGCCGAGGTATTTAAAAGCTCTAACCTCCTCCAGATGTTGGCCTTCAGTAATTACATTAGCGGTTGGCATTGCGCTCGATGTATCTTGTTTTTATGTTGTATTTTATTTTTGTTGTGGTTGGTTGAGCTGTTCACAAGTAATTTACTTTATACTCGGGCGAGCTCACCTCCATCCCATATCTCCAGCTCTGTTCTCAAGTCCTGGTCGTAACGATCTGCAGCTCTGTGTTACTTCCCCCAGGAGCGTCGATGACATCGGCAAACCAAGTTGGTGAGGGTCTGCCGCCCAATGGAGATGGTAGGGTGGAAGTCCAACGAGAGGGTCTCTCTCATGAAGTTTTGCCCAAGAACAATTGAACAGACTGGAGCTAACAGCATCCTTGTCGCGGACCCCAACGTGGTTTTGAATAGATCTCCGACCTGATTTGTTCAGAAGGACTGCACTGACTTATGCAGTGTGAATAGTGCTTGAATGGTTTGCACTAGTCATTCTGCAAATGCGCAAACATTCTGAGACCTGCCCCAGGCCTTCGAGCCATACTCTGTCAAAAAGCCGTCTTGAAGTCCGATGAAGTATGTGGACCAGGTCTCTCTGAAGTTGAAGATGTTTTTTTCCATCATATGTGGCAGTAAAATCGTTCGACTAGCGTTCTCTGCTGCCCTGAACCCAGCTTGTTCCTCTGCAAGGTGTTCTTTGCCCTCCCTTCTTGAGTCGATTCAAAACACTTTGAGCAATGAACTTGCTGGCGTGGCTGATGAGGCTGATTGTTCTATAGTTTTTAGGCCATTGGGGGTATAATTTCCCCTTCTTGGGCATGGGTATGATGAGTGAATTGAGTGTCCATCTGTTGGCCACTGTTTTGTCCTCCCAATCTCTGACAGATAGCTTGTAACATATGTATAGACTGTTTCGCCCCGATTCGGACTTGAGCAGCTCTGTCTGTATATTGGATCTGCACCGGGGAACTTTCCTACTGTAAGCTGCGAGATGGCTTCTTCCACTTCTTCCCCTCATATAGGAAATGGCGAGGGTGCTCTTGCGATGTTGCTGCTTTGCTCTTCTAGTATGCTCTTGTCAGGTATTTATTGGCGAGGTAGTTGAACATCTTTGACAATAGTAAACCACACTGTTTCAATGCCAGCAGAGCTTTCTCTGGTGAGGATGGTATTCTCGGAGCTGTCTTCAATGACTGATTGATTTGGTTTGAAGTGGTTTTTGTGAGTTTCTTCAGGAGTCTTTTATGTATGCTTTTACTGATGCCCAACTTTCATGTTATTGTTCGATCTCATCACTTTGATCAATGATCCAATTCTCTCTGTCCTTTAAACATTGACTTCATCACGAGATTGGCCCCGTTATTCTTTAGGGTTTGGAACAGACCTGGTTGTATTCAGTGCGCTATCGTTGTATCGCACAGAGGACCAAGATGTCAATGTAGTCCATGGCTGGTGGTTTATTCTCTGACGACCGAGGTCCCTCCTCTGCAGTATTCTCGGACTGCCTCATAGAGAAGTTGTTGGAGAGGTCAATTGATGTCAATGCGTCCTAGGAGACAGGGTTTAATGCCGCAAACGTCCGTCAAGCTTAGCTTGCGAAAGATCTCCTCGACATCTGGATCATCTTTAGTTTTGTCCTCGTCAAACTTTGATCTGGGATTTGCAGGCTGTTTTGTTTTTCTCTATCAGCCTTCATTTTGAATACCAGCAGCACTAGGACGTTGGTCACTGCCTAAGTCGCTCCAGGCGTAGGTTCTTTGTTCTGGCTCGTGTGAGGCACTGCGATTTGAAGCGCCGTGGTGTTTAATATAAAATCTATTTGGTATCGGACTTGCCGTTAGCGGCGCATGCCAGATTGTCTCCTTGACTTAGGCTTGTGGGATAGAGGGAATAGCCAATGGTAAGCTCAGTGGTGCAGGCTAACTCCAGTAACAAGAAGTAGTCCCTGGCGTCTGCGTCTCCCCAGTTCAAAACTGCCCAACTGATCGCCCCAATTGGTTGTAAGAGTCAGGGCCTACTTTGGCGTTAAAATCCCCTTGGATGATGATGATGTCCCTTCTTGGGTATTTTCTTAATGGTCTACTTCAAGATACTTCATAAAATTCTTCTACTTCTTCATCTGTATGTCAGCATGATGGTGCATAGATTTGTATGCTGGTCGATGTTCTTGGAGGCTTGGCCGACACCCGGAGATGCGATAATCCTGCTGGAACCGGTGGAGCAGCTTGATAATGCAAAAAACAATGGCAAGCATTCACCGCCCCCTACACATTCCTTTCTGACAATAAATGCCACTCATGTTGGTAGATGTTTTCTCCTTGCCACTGTACCAGCACCTTGTAGCCTTCTTCATCAATGTCTCACCATACATGCAGTCCGTTATTCCCTCAACTTAAAGATCCCATAATTCTCATGTCAGAGTGTTCTGTGGGAATACAGAATATGAACATACCCACTTGCATCAATGTAGCAAAATGACTGCTGCTACCTGGAAGATGAAAGTGTCTGGCAGAAACAGCAGGCAACCTGCAAATGCGTCACAAGCGAGAAGAGGAGGACCCAGGTACTATACACCACATCCCTGGCAAGGGAACACCAAAAGTGTGCGAGGGGAGGGGGAGGTGAGAAAAGAGGCGGAGGTGAGAGAGACAGAGGACAGACTGGAGAGAATAGATCCAGTACAGTTTTAACGGTTGCCATAAAAAATAAATGAACGGTGACAGAACCCATACATTGTTGGCACGATAAAAGTTGACAACTGAAGTCTGGGGTTGGAAGGTTTCTGATGAGTTGGGTGCTGCTGAAGACCTGATTGTGAGTCTAAGCCTGAAGATGATGTAGTCTCTGGCAATGAGGAAGAGCCTGGAGTATGAAGCTCTGGTGATAATAAAAGATATCCTGAAGTGATGTAGTTCTGCAATGAGGAAAGTCAGGTTGTGTGATGAAGTCCTGTGTTGACGAAGTCCTGAGCGGTGATGTAAGTTCTGCAATGATGAAGTACACAGGGTTTTGATGAAGACCTGAGGTGATGGTATTCTGGCAATAATGTAGTCCTGGTGGTTTATGAAGATCTCTGAGGGTGGTGTAGTACCTGGCATTGAGGCAAGGGTCCTGGTGTCTTTGAAGGTCTATGAGGTGATGTAGTTCTTGGCAATAATGAAGTCCCTGGTGTCTTGATGAAGTCCTGAGGGTGGGGATAAAAACGTAGTTCTGCAATGATGCAGTCCAGGTGTTGATGAGTCCTCAGGGTGTGGTAGTCTGGCGCAATAATGAGTCCCTGGTGTTGAGTCCTGAGGGATTGAGTAGGTGATCAGCAATGAATCTGAAGCCCTGTTTTGAAAGAAGTCTCAGGTATGTATTTCTCTGGCAATTATGAAGTCACTGTGTTGAAGAAGTCCTCAGGGTGATGTAGTTCTGGCAATGATGAAGTCCTGGTGTTGAAGAACTCCTGAGGGTGACGTAGGTCTGGCAATGATCAGAAGTCCTGGTGTTTTTGAAATCCTGAGGATGGTGTATTTCAGGTGATGCTCTTGCAACAATGAAATTCTAACAAAAAACACAAATAGGAATACATCATAATCTCAAAAAAGAAAGTAGCAAGGAAATTAGAAAGAAAGAAGGAAACTAACATCAAGAAAGAAGAAACATAGACAAATCATCACAAAACACTGAACGCATCATGATTTTATGCAGCCTTATAACATTTTTACAGTTCTATTCAGTGCATAACTACATTTCTATCTATAGAAAACTCCTCAACTAGTTTAGAATTTTCCCTGTGGGGATGCTGGGGACCTCTCAGTATAAACAGCACCCCCAGCTGGAACATCTGTGCTAGAAATTCCCTCTCTTCAATCCCTCTCTTTGTTTCTTCCTTGTTCCTTTTCTTCCTGCCATTTCCTTCTTGTCTATATTCAGCCGTCTTGGTCCATTCTCCTGACTTTTTTGCCAGAAATACTTAAAAGAAAATTCTCTCCCATGCTACAGTTGGATGTGCAAGGCCTGACTTCTAAGGCGTTTAACGGCACCGCAATGCATTTTCGCTCATCTAATAAACGACAATACTTGCTGTTTGATGAAGAAGTTTAGAATTATCACAACATGGGTTTCATTAACCTCCAAGAACCATGTAATCAAGGCACTTTATCAACAGATCAATACTTTATCAATAGATCACATCCAGTACAATTTAAACTGTATGAAGAATGAAGAGGAAAGGCAACAGACCCATACCTTGAAGGGAAGCAGTAAAAGATTTCTGAAGTCCTGGCAATGGGACATCCTAGCATGATGAAGAAGTTTTTGCAATGAAGATGTCCTTGCGATGATGAAGTCCTTGCGATGATGGAGAAGTCCATGTTGTAATGAAGAAGTCCAGATGAATTTGAAGTCCTTGCAATGAAGATGTCCTTGTGGTGATGAAGGTCTTGTGATGAGGAGGTCCTTGTGGTGATGAAGAAGTCCAGATGAAGTTGAAGTTCTTGCAATGAAGACGTCTTTGCGGTGATGAAGTCCTTGCGATCAAAAAATCCTGGCACATATGAAGATCTGGCAATCATACAAACAGGAAAACATTTTCTCAATACAGAAAAATCTCTGCAGGTAACGACCAAGCCATTTAACAATAAATAAATAACATATCAAGAAAGAACAAATAAACCATCACAAAATATAACACAGGGTAATATTAATGCATCGTGACTTCATTTCTGCCAACTATCTTGCTATACATCTTTACCATTTTCATCAGTAGAGAAAGCTCTTCAAGTTCCTTACAATGCACACAGTGTCAATGTCACACATCACAAACAGCAGTATCCTCGGAGAACTTTATCAACACGGTGCTATCAGATCCAGTACCGTTTAAACTGTATAAAGAATAAAGACGATAGACAACAGAACCATACCTGGCAGAGAACAAGTCAAAGTTAATTTGACAAGTCCTGCTGATGACGAGAACAGCAGTTCTGGTGATGTTAAAGTCCTGGTGATGATGATTGCTGAAGTCCTGGCGATGATGAATACTGAAGTCATTGTGATGATGAATACTGAAGTCCTGACGATGATGAATACTGAAGTCCTGACGATGATGAATACTGAAGTCCTGGCGATGATGAATACTGAAGTCATGGTGATGATGAATACTGAAGTCCTGGCGATGATGAAGACTGAAGTCAGGGTGATGATGAATGCTGAAGTCCTGATGATGAAGACTGAAGTCCTGGTGATGATGAATGCTGAAGTCCTGGTGATAATGAAGACCGAAGTCCTGGTGATGATGAAGACTGAAGTCCTGGTGATGATGAATGCTGAAGTCATGGTGATGATGAATGCTGAACTCCTGATGATGATGACTGAAGTCCTGGTGATGATATACTGGAGTCGTGGTGATGAAGAAGACTGAAGACCTGGTGTTGATAAAATTTGGGCCATTGTGAAGCTCTTGTGATGGTGAATTTCTGTTGAAGACACAATAAGGAATACAGTATTATCTCAAAAGAAAAACTAGAGTAACTCATGAGCAAGACTAAGTTATGTAAAAAAAATAATATATATATATATATATCTTAAAGGAGGAATCAAATTGTTACAGAACATAGCACAGTATAACATTAATGCATCATTGATTTTATGCAGCCTACTTTCCTGTTACAAACTTGCACAGTTTTAGTCAGAACAGTTTAGAAGGAAGGTGGCAGAATGGTATAGATGTCCCCCTGTCTAACAAGTAGCCTATGGGGCTCTGGGCTCAATTCCCAGCCTTGCCCTTTCTTCCCAGTTTGACAATATCCTTGAAATGAATGTCAAGTCTTCCTGGGGAGACTAGACCAGTTGGACCTACGTGCTTAGACTTGTGCAAGTCAAAAGAACCCACTACAAATAAAAATAGGAAAGAGCAAGGAGATTTCTCCCAACAGTCCTGATGAAATTAGTGGGCTCAATTCCCAACAATATTCTTTAAGTCAGAGTGCAGCTACGTTAATGGCGGGCTTGGGGGAGGGGGGGTGGGGGAGAATATGGAAAAATCTCACTATTGGTAAACTTCAGAGCTCAAGCTAAGGACAACGGGGAAAAAAACACCAAAAAATATATGTTCAGAGAAATCCTGAACTTGTTCATAATATACATAGCAACGATTTGACAAATCTTCAACAGCAGTGTCATCAGCGCACTTGATCAACAGAGCAGTATCAAATCCACTACAATTAAAATAATCTATATAAAGAATGAAGAGCGTAGGTGACAGAACCATACCTTGAAGGGAACCAGTGAGAGCTAACTTTCAACGAGATCCTTGTGGCAATGAGCTCCTTGCAATGAAGAAGTCCTGGCAATGAAGAAGTCCTGGCAATGAAGAAGTCCTGGCAAAGAAGAAGTCCTGGCAATGAAGAAGTCCTGGCAATGAAGAAGTCCTGGCAAAGAAGAAGTCCTGGCAATGAAGAAGTCCTGGCAATGAAGAAGTCCTGGCAAAGAAGAAGTCCTGGCAAAGAAGAAGTCCTGGCAATGAAGAAGTCCTGGCAATGAAGAAGTCCTGGCAGTGAGGAAATAGTGCCTGCAGTGATGAGATCCTAAGTATTTACAATGAAGACGCAGCAATGAAGTAGTCCTTGTGTCAATGAAAAAATCATTGCAGTGATGAAGAACTTGCAGCAATGAACAAGTCCTTGCAGCAATGAACAAGTCCTTGCAGCAATGAAGTAGTCCTTGTGGCAATAAAAAAAGTCATTGCAGTGATGAAGAACTCCTTGCAGCAATCAACAAGACTTTGCAGCAATGAAGTAGTCATTGCATTGACAAAGAAGTCCTTGTGGCAATGAAAAAGTCATTGCAGAGATGAAGTCCTTGCAGTGATGGACAAGTCTTAGCAGCAATTAACAAGTCTGTACTAGACCTTTGGTGCTACTTTCACAAAGTACAAACATCCAATCTAGTCTGTCAACAACAAAGGTTCAATGGACAACTGAACACTTTTTACAATTTCAAGTATGATTTTAGAACTTCGGTAAAATGTATAGAGGGTGACATAAATACAAACACATAACACAGAGTCAGACTTTTTCCTTTTTTGCAAGGGCCTCCAACCTCGTGTATTTTTTCCCACATCACCTTTTTTATCCTTTTTTTTCAGCTGTTTTTTCTTTCTTTTCTTTTTTTTGTTGTTTTGATGGGGCCTCCAACCACCTTTTCTTTTCCCCATTTCTTTTTTGGTCCTTTTTTTCTTTTCTTTTTTTTTTGAGTGGGGCCTCCCAACCATCTTTTCTTTTCCCCATTTCTTTTTTGTCCTTTTTTTTTTTTTTTTTTTTTTTGAGTGGGGCCACCAACCACCTTTTCTTTTCCCATTTTTTTTTATCCTTTTTTTCTTTTCCCTTTTTTTTTTGAGTGGGGACTCCCAAACCCCCTTTTCTTTTCCCCTTTTTTTTTTTTGTTCTTTTCTTTTCTCTTTTGAGTGGGGCCTCCAACCACCTTTTCTTTTCCCATTCTTTTTTTGTTCTTTTTCTTTCTTTTTTGAGTGGGGCCTCAACCACCTTTTCTTTTCCCATATCTTTTTTTGTTCTTGTTCTTTTCTTTTCTTTTTTGAGTGGGGCCTTCAACCACCTTTTCTTTTCCCCATCTCTTTTTTTGTTTTTTTGTTTTTCCCTTTTTTCTTAAAAGTCTCAACAATGATAAAGTCTTGGTGTTGTTCAACACTTAACAACAATGAAATCTTTGCATTAAAATGTTCCAGTGGTGATGAAATCTTGGTGATGATGAGGTCTTCGCATTGATAAGGTCTCTGCGTTGATGAAGTCTTTGCACTGATGAAGTCTTTATGTTGAAGAATTCTTGTTTTTGATAAAGTCTTGGCGTTAAAGAAGTCTTCATGTAGAAGTCTTGGTGTTGAAGGAGTCTTGTGTGTTGTAGAAGTCTTGGGTTGAAGGAGTCTCAGTGTTGATGAAGTTTAAGCATAAATAAAGTCTCAGTGATGATGAAGTCGCAGTGTTGAAGTCTAGGCATTGGTATGTCCTAGAATTGAAGAAGTCCTGGTGTTGATGAAGTCTTGGTGTTGAAAGTTTCATGATGATGAAGGCTTTGCCTTGAAACTCTCTCGATGTTGAAAGTCTCTTGATAATGGAAGTTTTGGCACTGAAACATTCTTGGTGTTGAAAGTCTCTTGATGATGAAGTTTTGGCATTGAAACATTCTTGGTGTTGAAAGTCTCTTGATGATGAAGTTTTGCCATTGAAACATTCTTGGTGTTGAAAGTCTCATGACCATGAAGTCTTTGCACTGAAACATTCTTGGTGTTGAAAGTCTCTTGATGATGAAGTCTTTGCATTGAAACATTCTTGGTGTTGAAAGTCTCTTGATGATGAAGTTTTGGCATTGAAACATTCTTGGTGTTGAAAGTCTCTTGATAATGAAGTTTTGGCATTGAAACATTCTTGGTGTTGAAAGTCTCAGGACCATGAAGTTTTGGCCTTGAAACATTCTTGGTGTTGAAAGTCTCATGACAATGAAGTCTTTGCACTGAAACATTCTTGGTGTTGAAAGTCTCTTGATGATGAAGCTTTGGCACTGAAACATTCTTGATGTTGAAAGTCTATTGATAATGAAGTTTTGGCACTGAAACATTCTTGGTGTTGAAAGTCTCTTGATAATGAAGTTTTTGGCACTGAAACATTCTTGGTGTTGAAAGTCTCTTGATAATGAAGTTTTAGCACTGAAATATTCTTGGTGTTGAAAGTCTCTTGATGATGAAGTTTTGACGTTGAAGAAGTCTTGGTGATGATGAAGTCTTGGCATTGAAGGATTCTCGGTGTTGATGTCTTGATGATGATGAAGTCTTGGTGAAGATGAAGTCCTGGCCTTGAGGTCTTGGCGACAATGCTGGAGTTGAGGACTTGGCAAAGATGATGTCTTGGCACTGGTTAAGTTCCGAAGTCCTGGTGGTAAGTCCTGAGGATAATAAAAATCAAGAATGTAATATCTCAAAACAGAAAAAATGTGCAATCATATTAAAGCAAAAAATAAACATTTTTTAAAATGTGAAAAAATCAGCGCCGTAGGTTGGAACCACCACCAAGATGCCCATTTGATGAAATTTTTCCCTGAAGTCAACACAAGTACCGACTCCACTCCCCCAAAATTCCTTCACATGAGACTATAAAAGCTGAAGTTCTACTTATAAACACACGCATAACATCTTGTGAACATATTAAAGCCTGTGCCATCATTTAAAAGAGTACGTCATTGCACAGGTAGGGGCAATGACAAAAAATTTTTTAAAAACTGCACCTTTTTTTT
>CM054139.1:30896938-30989438 GCA_028751875.1 Rapana venosa
AAGGTAATGGAATAAGCAATTATGTGCTTTTTTACATCCAGTCCCCCTGTGTATGCGGTTTTGTAAATTTTGTCATCTGTTCCCACCAGCACACAATGGCCGACTCTTTCGAAAAGCGGAACAGGATTCAACACGTACGCAAGATGTTTTGCATGTGTTTGCACACGGGGCCTCGGTTTATAGTCTCATCCGAAGGACTTCAGAGGTCTAGCTGAAGAACAGAGAGGAAAAAAACAACCCAAAAATGTATGTACATAGAGAACTACTAAACTTGTTCACAATATACACAGCATCAATTTCACATATCTTCAACAGCAATGTCAAGGCACTTAACAGGGTAGTATCAAACCCAATACAATTAAAAATGATTAATATAAACATTGAAAAGCATATGGGAAGGAACTATACCTTTAAGGGAACCCATGAATGCCGACTTTCAAAGTTGAGATTCCTGAGGCAGTGATGAAGTCCTTGCAATGAAGAAGTCCTTGCAGTGAGTAAGCAGCCCTTGCAGAGATGAGATTCTTGCAGCAATTAATAAGTCTTTACGATGAGAAGACATCCTTGCAATAACGAAGTCCTTGCAGTTATGAAGACGTCTTTGTGGTGATGAAGCCATTGCAGTGATGAAAAACTCCTTGCAGATATGAACAAGACTTTGCAGCTATGAAGTAGTCACTGCAGTGACAAAGAAGTCCTTGTGGCAATGAAAAAGTCATTGCATAGATGAAGTCCTTGCAGTATTGGACAAGTCCTAGCAGCAATTAACAAGTCTGTGGTGACGAAGAAGCCCTTGCAACAATGAAGTCATTGCAACAATGAAGAAATACTACACCTTTGGTGCTACTTTCACAACTTATAAACAACCAATCTAGCCTGTCAACAACAAAGGTTCAATGGACAATTGAACAGTTTTTTACAATTTAAAGTATAATTTTAGAACTGTAAAATGTATAGATGGCAACATTAATACAAACACATAACACAGGGTCAGACTTTTTCCTTTTTTGCAAGGGCCTCCAACCTCCTAATTTTTTTCAAAAATTACCTTTTATCCTTTTTTTCAGCTCTTTGTTTTCTTTTTTTGGTGTTTTTTTATGGGGCCTCTAACCACCTTATCTTTTCTCCATTTCTTTTTTAAAAAATTTTTTTTTTTCAAAGTGGGGCCTCCAACCACCTTTTCTTTTCCCCATTTCTTTTTTTGTACTTTTTTTCTTTTCTTTTCTTTTTTTTTTTGAATGGGGCCTCCAACCACCTTTTCTTTTCCCCATTTCTTTTTGTTTGTTTTGTTTGTCTTTTTTCTTTCTTTCTTTTTTAAAGTGGGGCCTCCAACCACCTTTTCTTTTCCCATTTCTTTTTTTTGTCCTTTTTTTTTTTTTTTTTTTGGAGTGGGGCCTCCAACCACCTTTTCTTTCCCCATTTCTTTTTTTGTCCTTTTTTCTTTTCTTTTTTTTGAGTGGGGCCTCCAACCACCTTTTCTTTCCCATTTCTTTTTCTTTTCTTTTTTTTGAGTGGGGCCTACAACCACCTTTTCTTTTCCCCATTTCTTTTTTGTCCTTTTTTTCTTTTCTTTTTTTTGAGTGGGGCCTCCAACCACCTTTTCTTTTCCCCATTTCTTTTTCTTTTCTTTTTTTTGAGTGGGGCCTACAACCACCTTTTCTTCTCCCATTTCTTTTTTTGTCCTTTTTTTTTTTTTTTTTTTTTTAGACTGGGGCCTCCAACCACCTTTTCTTTTCCCCATTTTCTTTTTTTGTCCTTTTTTCTTCTTTTTTTTTTGTAAGTGGGGCCTCCAACCACCTTTTCTCTTTCCCCATTTTTTGTGTGTGTGTGTCTTTTTTTCTTCTTTTTTTTTTTAAAGTGGGGCCTCCAACCACCTTTTTTTCTCCTTATTTCTTCTTTTACCTTTTTTTTTTCTTTTTTGGAGTGGGGCATTCAGCCACATTTTCTTTTCCCCATTTCTTTTTTGTCCTTTTTTTTTCTTCTTTTTTTTTGGAGTGGGGCCTCCAACCACCTTTTCTTTTCCCCATTTTTTTTTTTTTTTTTTTTTTTTTTTGAGTGGGCCCCAACCACCTTTTCTTTTCCCCATTTCTTTTTTTGTCCATTTTTTTTTTTTTAGTGGGGCCCCCAACCACCTTTTCTTTCTCCCATTTCTTTTTTTTGTTGGTCCTTTTCTTTCATTTTCTTTTTTTTTTTTTTGAGTGGGGCCTCCAACCACCTTTTCTTTTCCCCATTTTTTTTTTCCTTTTTTTTTTTTTTTGGAGTGGGGCCTCCAATCACCTTTTCTTTTCCCCATTCTTTTTATTTTATTTTAAATTATTATTTGTTGTTGTTGCTTTCCTCCCCTCCCCTCCCCCCCACCTTTTTTTTTGAGTGGGGCCTCCAACCACCTTTTCTTTTCCCCATCTGGTTTTTTTCTCCCCTTTTTGTTCTTTTTCCTTTAAGTCTCAACGATGATAAAGTCTTGGTGTTGTTGAACACTTAACAACAATTAAATCTTTGCATTAAAATGTTCCAGTGTGATGAAATCTTGTTGATGATGAGGTCTTTGCATTGATCAGGTCTCTGCGTTGATGAAGTCTTTGCACTGATGAAGTCTTTATGTTGAATTCTTGTTTTTGATAAAGTCTTGGCATTAAAAAAGTCTTTATGCAGAAGAAGTCTTGGTGTCGAAGAAGTCTTGGTGTAGAAGAAGTCTTGGTGTAGAAGAAGTCTTGGGTTGAGGGAGTCTTGGTGCAGAAGAAGTCTTGGGTTGAAGGAATCTTGGTGTAGAAGTAGTCTTGGTGTTGAAGAAGTCTTGGTGTTGAAGGAATCTTGGTGTAGAAGTAGTCTTGGTGTTGAAGAAGTCTTGGTGTTGAAGGAATCTTGGTGTAGAAGGAGTCTTGGTGTTGAAGAAGTCTTGGTGTTGAAGGAATCTTGGTGTAGAAGTCTTGGTGTTGAAGGAATCTTGGTGTTGAAGGAATCTTGGTGTAGAAGTCTTGGTGTTGAAGGAATCTTGGTGTTGAAGAATCTTGGTGTTGAAGAAGTCTTGGTGTAGAAGAAGTCTTGGTGTAGAAGAAGTCTTGGGTTGAAGGAATCTTGGTGTTGAAGGAATCTTGGTGTAGAAGAAGTCTTGGTGTTGAAGGAATATTGGTGTAGAAGAAGTCTTAGTGTAGAAGAAGTCTTGGTGTTGAAAGAATCTTGGTGTAGTAGAAGTCTTGGTGTTGAAGGAATCTTGGTGTAGGAGAAGTCTTGGTGTTGAAGAAGTCTTGGTGTAGGAGAAGTCTTGGTGTTGAAGGAATCTTGGTGTAGAAGAAGTCTTGGTGTTGAAGGAATCTTGGTGTAGAAGAAGTCTTGGTGTTGAAGGAATCTTGGTGTAGAAGAAGTCTTGGCGATGAAGGAGTCTCAGTGTTGATGAAGTTTCAGCGTAAATGAAGCCTCAGTGATGATGAAGTCACAAAATTGAAGTCTGGGCATTGGTATAGTCCTGGAATTGAAGAAGTCCTGGTGTTGATGAAGTCTTAGCATTGAAACATTCTTGGCGTTGATAGTTTCATGACAATGAAGTCTTTGCATTCAAACATTCTTGGTGTTGAAAGTCTCTTGATGATGAAGTTTTGGCACTGAAACATTCTTGGCGTTGAAAGTCTCATGACAATGAAGTCTTTGCACTGAAACATTCTTGGCGTTGAAAGTCTCTTGATGATGAAGTCTTTGCACTGTAACATTCTTGGTGTTGAAAGTCTCTTGATGATGAAGTTTTGGCACTAAAACATTCTTGGTGTTGAAAGTCTCTTGATCATGAAGTTTTGGCACTGAAACATTCTTGGTGTTGAAAGTCTTTTGATGATGAATTTTTGGCACTGAAACATTCTTGGTGTTGAAAGTCTCTTGATCATGAAGTTCTGGCATTGAAACATTCTTGGTGTTGAAAGACTCTTGATCATGAAATTTTGGCATTGAAACATTCTTGGTGTTGAAAGTCTCTTGATCATGAAGTTTTGACGCTGAAGAAGTCTTGGTGATGAAGTCTTGGCATTGAAGGACTCTTGGTGTTGATGATGTCTTGATGATGATGAAGTCTTGGTGAAGATGAAGTCCTGGCCTTGAGGTCTTGGCGACAATGCTGGAGTTGAGGACTTGGCAAAGATGATGTCTTGGCACTGGTTAAGTTCCGAAGTCCTGGTGGTAAGTCCTGAGGATAATAAAAATCAAGAAATGTAATATCTCAAAACAGAAAAAATGTGCAATCATATTAAAGGAAAAAATAAACATTTTTTAAAATGTGAAAAAATCAGCGCCGTAGGTTGGAACCACCACCAAGATGCCCATTTGATGAAATTTTTCCCTGAAGTCAACACAAGTACCGACTCCACTCCCCCAAAATTCCTTCACATTAGACTATAAAAGCTGAAGTTCTACTTATAAACACACGCATAACATCTTGTGAACATATTAAAGCCTGTGCCATCATTTAAAAGAGTACGTCATTGCATGCAGGTAGGAACACATGACAAAATATTTTGAAGAATGCTTGCACACTGGTGTGTTTATACATCAGCTGCAGCTACCTTAGAAACAAATACACGGCTGAATACACAAAATCTCACCACTGTTGAACCTTGGTGAGCTGGTCAAAGAACTCCCCCCAAAATCCTGCACATTAATAATCATTTGCATTAAAAAATCAAGATGGTAAGGGACAGAATTTACCTTGCAGGGAACCAGTAAATGACTTTTGAAGTTCAGGCAATGACGATAACCTTCCAGAAGTGAAGTCCTTGAAGCAATGAAAAAGTGCTTGCAACAATGAACAAGTCCTTGCAGTGACGAAGAAGTACTTGCTGTGATGAAGTCCTTTTGAAATCCTAATGGTGATGAACTCCTGGTGATGAAGAACTCCAGGAGTCCTGGTGGCGGATAAGTCCAGGTGATGAAGAACCAACAAGTCACTGTGATGATGAAGACCTGGAGAAAATATGATCAGGAATACAGTATCAGAGAGGGCAGCGGGTTATGAGCAAGGCATTCGAAATGAAATAATGAAACATCAAGAAACAATACTAACAACACAGAACACAGTATAACATCAATGCACCATGACCTTTTGCATCCTACTTACCTACCACACATTTTTACAATTTTATTAAGTACATTTCCGTTTTGTTTGTTTTTTTAAACTGAACTACTTTAGACTATACAGAATGTGAATGTCACTTAGCTTCAAGAGCTGTGTTATAAGGCACTTTATTTAAACGGCAGTATCCGATCCTGTACAATTATAATCATTTCTACAAAAAATGAAAAGGATAAGTGACAGAACCATACCTTGACAACCAGTAAATCTGAACTGAAGTCCTGGCAATGAAGGTATCCTTATGATGAAAAAGTCCTTGTAGTCATGAAGCAGTCCTCCCAGTAATGAAGAAGTTGTGGTGATGTGGAAGTTCTTGTGGCAATGATGAAGTCTTTGTGGTGATGTGGAAGTTCTTGTGGCAATGATGGAGTCCTTGCAGTGATGAAGAAGTCCTTGCAGCGATGAAGAAATCCTTGGGGTGATGTGGAAGTTCTTGTGGCAATGAAGAAGTCCTTGTGGGGATGAACAGTTCTTGTGGTGATGTGGAAGTCCTTGAGACAATGGAGAAGTCCTTGCCATCAAAAAATTCTGGTGGAGATGAAGACCTGGTAAAGATATAAAAAGGAATGCATGATTATCTCAAAATACATAGCTCTGTGTAGCTGATGAGCAAGCCATTTAAAAATAAATGAATAACAATAGGTTAAGGGATAAAAACATTTTATAAAAAATGAAATCTCTCCAATCTGTTTGAAATATACATAGTGTGAATGTCACAAATCTCCAAGAGCAGTGTCCCCAGAGAACACTATTGACAATGTGGTATCAGATCCATGATGGACACTATAGCTGAGTGGTTAAGACTGTCACACTTCAATCCCAGGCACCCATGAAGTCCTGACTTCAAATCTCGGGGACAGCATCTGGTGAATTAAGGGCGTGCTTTTGGGTTTTGTTTGGTTTGTTTACAATCTCCACTTCAACAGCATACCTGCCAGTCCTTTATTCCCTTCACTTAAAGATCCCATAATTCATGTCAGAGTTCTGTGGAATACAGAAATATGAACATACCCAGCATGCATCATGTACAAAAAATGAGCTGCTCTGAAGATGAAATGTGTTGGCTGAAACCAGCAGGCAGACCTGCAAAATCACAAGCAGAAGAGGAGGACCAGGTACTATACACCACATCCTGCAAGGGAACACAAAAGTGGGCAAGGGGTGGGGGGTGGGGTGAGGTGAGAAGAGAGGGAGGGAGATTTATTTATTTATTTATTCTTTTATATCGAGGATAATGGAATAAGCACTCATGTGCTTTTTCACATCCAGTCCCCATGTGTATGCAGTTTTGTCAATTTTGTCATCTGTTTCCACCGGCACACAATGGCCTACTCTTCCGAAAAGCGGAACAGGATTTAAGGTGTGCGCAAGATGTTCTGCATGCGTTCGAACATGGGGCCTCGGTTTAGAGTCTCATCCGAAGGACTTTGACACTCAGTTCAATTTTTTGTCCAACTGGGAAGAATCAAACCCAGAACCTCACGGTTTACTTGTTGGCAGGCGACCGTCTTAGCCATCCTGACACCTTCCTTCCTTCTTAAGGGAGAAAAACATTTCATAAAAAATGAAATCCCTCCAACCTGTAGACAAAGAGAGACAGAGAAACAGAGAGAGACAGATAGGGAGAGAATTAGATCCAGTACAGTTTAAACTGTTTGCATGAAAAATAAATGAAACGGGTGACAGAACCATACCTTGTTTGCAACGAGTAAAAGTTGACTTCTGAAGTCGTGGAGTTGGTCAAGCTTGTTGAGTTTGTGGTCTTGATGAAGTCATGGTGTTGATGAAGTCATGGTGTTGATGAAGTCCTGACAATGAAGTCCTGGTGTTGATAAACTCATGGTGCTGCTGAAGACCTGGTGTTGAGTAAACCCTGAGGATGATGTAGTCCTGGTGATGATGAATACTGAAGTCCTGGTGATGAAGAATGCTGAAGTCCTGGCAACGATGAATACTGAAGTCCTGGTGATGATCAATGCTGAAGTCCTGGCGATGATGAACACTGAAGTCCTGGGCGATGATGAATACTGAAGTCCTGGGCGATGATGAATACTGAAGTCCTGGGCGATGATCAATGCTGAAGTCCTGGTGATGATGAATACTGAAGTCCTGGTGATGATGAATACTGAAGCCCTGGCGATGAAGAATGCTGAAGTCCTGGCGATGATGAATGCTGAAGCCCTGGTGATGATCAATGCTGAAGCCCTGGTGATGATCAATGCTGAAGTCCTGGTGATGATGAATGCTGAAGTCCTGGCGATGATGAATACTGAAGTCCTGGTGATGATGAATACTGAAGTCCTGGTGATGATCAATGCTGAAGTCCTGGTGATGATCAATGCTGAAGTCCTGGTGATGATCAATGCTGAAGTCCTGGTGATAATGAAGACTGAAGTCCTGGTAATGATGAATGCTGAAGTCCTGACAATGATGAAGACTGGAGTCCTGGTGATGATGAAGACTGAAGTCCTGGTGTTGATAAAATTTGGGCCATTGTGAAGCTCTTGTGATGGTGAATTTCTGTTGAAGACACAAAAAGGAAAACAGTATTATCTCAAAAGAAAAACTGGAGTAACTCATGAGCAAGACTATGTTAAAAAAAAAAATTTCTAAAAGGAGGAATGAAATTGTTACAGATTATAGCACAGTATAACATTAATGCATTATGATTTTATGCAGTCTACTTTCCTGTTACAAACTTGCAAAATTTAGTCAGAACATTTTAGGAAGGTGGCAGAATGGTATAGAAGTCCCCCTGTCTAACGAAGTTAACCATGAGGCTCTGGGCTCAATTCCCAGCCTTGCCCTTTCTTCCCAGTTTGACAAGGAACTTGAAATGAAAGTCAAGCCTTCCTGAGGAGACTAGACCAGTTGGACCTATGTGCTCAGACTTGTGCAAGTCAAAAGAACCCACCACAATTAAAAATAGAAAAAGAGCAGGGAGGTTTCTCCCCACTGTTCTGGCGAAATTAGTGGGATCTATTCCCAACAATATTCTTTTAAGTCAGAATGCAGCTACCTTAATGGTGTGAGGTGGGGGGTGGGGGATGGGGAGGGGGGGGGGGGGGTAGGAGAGAGTCATATATGGACAAAGCTCACCATTGGTAAACTTCAGAGGTCTAGCTGAAAAACAGAAGAAAAAAAACCACACACAAAATGTATGTACATAGAGAACTCCTGACCTTTTTCACAATTTCACAAATCTTCAACAGCAGTGTTACCAGGGCTCTTGACAGGGTTGTGTCAAATCCAATTAAAATCATTTAAATAAACACGGAAGAGCATAGGTGACAGAACCATACCTTGATGGGAACCAAAAAACGCCGACTTTCAATGATGAGATTCTTGTGTCAATGAAGTCCTTGCAATGAAGAAGTCCTTGCAGTGATGAAGAAGTCCTGACGTTGAAGAAGTCCTTGCAGTGAGGAGATTCTTGCAGCCATAAAAACGTCTTTACGGTGAAGAAGCTCATGCAATGAAGACATCCTTGCAATGAGGAGGTCCTTGCAATCATGAAGAAGCCTTTGCAGTGATATGATTCTTGAGGCAATGTTAAAGTCTTTACATTGAAGAAACCTGTGTAATGAAGACATCCTTGCTATGAAGAAGTCCTTGCAGTAATGAAGACATCTTTGGGGTGATGAAGTATTTGCAGTGATGAAGAACTCCTTGCAGCAATGAAGTAGTAATTGCAGTGACAAAGAAGCCCTTGTGGCAATGAAAAAGTCATAGCAGAGATGAAGTCCTTGCAGTGATAAACAAGTCTTAGCAGCAATTAACAAGTCTGTGGTGACAAAGAAGTCCTTGCAACAATGAAGTCCTTGCAACAATGATGAAGTACTAGACCTTTGGTGCTACTTTCACAAATTACAAACATCCAATCTAGCCTGTCAACAACAAAGGTTCAATGGACAAATGAACAGTTTTTACAATTTAAAGTATGAATTTAGACCTGTAAAGTGTATAAATGGTGACATAAATGCACACACATACACAAGAGTCAGACTTTTTCCTTTTTTGCATGGGCCTCCAACCTCCTATTTTTTCACACATTACCCTTTTTCTTTCCTTTTTTCTGCTTTTGTTTCTTTTCTTTCTTTTTTGGGGTAGGCTCTCCAACCACCCTTTCTTTTCCCCATTTCATTTTTTCCTTGGGTGGGGTTTTCAACCCACTTTCTTTAGTCCATTTCTTTTTCCTTTTTTTTTTGGCTTTATAATTCTTTTTTTGATGGGGCCTCCACCTTTTCTTTTCCCCGTTTCTTTCCAATCACCTTTTCTTTTCCCCATTTCTTTTCTTTTTTGTTTGTTGTTTTTTTCTTTATTTGGGAGGGGCCTCCAACCACCTTTTCTTTTCCCCCATTTCATTTTTTTCCTTTTTTTTCTTTCTTTTTTTGGGTGGGGCCACCAACCACCTTTTCTTTTCCCCATTTCTTTTCTTTATTTTTTGTTGCTTTTTTCTTTTTTTTTGAGTGGGGCCTCCAACCACCTTTTCTTTTCCCCATTTCTTTTTTTTTTGCTTTTTGCTTTTTTTTCTTCTTTTTTTGGGTGGGGCCTCCAACCACCTTTTCTTTTTCCCATTTCTTATTTTGCTTTTTTTTGGTTTGCTTTTTTTTTGGGTGGGGCTTCCAACCACCTTTTCCCTCATTTCTTTTTATTGGGGGGTGGGTCCTCCATTCTTTTTTTCCCCCACTTTTACTTTCATTTTCTGACATCCAAGCTTTATGTCACTTAAATATTGATTAAAAACAAACAAAAACACAAAAAGATCACAGTTGATGTACTAAAGGTTAACAAGAATACAAAAAAGACCTATACAAACTGAAGTAGGAGTAGTCCGTCTTGAAGAAGCATGTACATCCATTAATGCAACTGTGGTGCTGTGGGTTTTTTCCCCAACAGAACCATGGGTGTTGCTTGAAATATGTCATGGCAACACGTCTATCATAATCCTTGATAACACCAGAGCACACATTTTCTTGCAGCACAAACTACCCATTATGTACACACACACATTTTCCTGCAGCACAAACTATCCATTATGTACACACACACACACACACACACACACACACACACACACCTCATCAAAGCACTGTGCTTTTAACTTTTTTTTTCTCAGCTAGATCTCCGAGATTTATCAATGGTGAGACTTGGCATATGTGACCAATTTTATCCACCATGAAGGTAGCTACATTCCAATTTCAAGGATGTATGCTGGATATGCTTGTGTTTTTCCATAACCACCCAACTCTGACATGAATTATAGGATTTTTAAAGCTCATATTTGATCATCTGCATGTGTATATACACAAAGGTAATTAAGGCACTGGCAGGTATGGACTTGAAGTTGACCTGGAATATCATAAAAAGTCCCCACCCTTATTTCACCAGATACTACCATGATTCAAAACCTATGACTTCATGGACCCATTAGATTGAAATGTAACAGTCCTAACCAGTTGGCTACAGTGTCCATCGCTCACAATCTGACAGCCCAGGTTCGATCCCAGATCTGAGCCTTCACTGAGATGCCCGTTCAAGGGATTTTTTTCCCCTGGAGTTAACATCAGTGCTGACTCCACTCCCCAGAAAGTCCTTTGATTGAGACTAAAAACAGGTCCCAAATAAACAACTTCTTGCGCACATGTAAAAACTGGTCCGCCTTTCTGAAGAGCGAGCCATTGTGTGTCAGTAGGAACAGATGACACACACATACAAGCACACACCCTCTTTCCCTCATTCGCATATACTTGAATAAATATCCTACTCCTTTCTTCAAAATATCCATTTTTCCCCAAATTTCACCCCTCCCCAAACCTCTATTGGTTTTAAGACAGCTAAGTTACCATTATGTCCATGTACCATTCCATCCATCTGCCAGTGGGTTCACATGCAGGGTAAGGGTCAGGGTAAGTGTAAAGAGTTAGTATCAGGTTATGGTTAGAATTAGTAGTTGGAACTGGGCCTGTCACTCTGTATGTAAGCAGATGGTCACAAGAGCATGTGGACAACATGGTATTTTGATTTTTTCCCCCTTTTAATCACAAATCAATATTCCCACAAAAAGCAGAGTAGTTTTGAGACTTTTATGTTTTTTAATCCATCCCCAAAAAAGGTTCCAATGCTTTTTTTTTTACCCCAACATAAAAAAAGAGGCTGCAAGGCGATTTGTTTTTAAATTCCCCCCCCCCCCCCCCCCAAAAAAAGGAAAAGAATTTGTCTTTAAAATCCTATTTTATGCAACTTTGCAATATTTTCCCTTAATAAAATGTTCATTGTGACCCTCCTTTCAAGTATCCCTTTACCTTAGACTTAATACAATCTCACTGAAAATGATATAGTACTCCTCTACACCTCTTATCTGTTCCTACTTTCAAGAGATATCCCTGCCTAACAGAATTAATTGTGTGTGTGATGATTTGAGAGCAAGTGCTTTGATTTGTTTGCTTTCCAAGAATCAGCGCTCTAGAAAATCCATAAATTATTATTATACTTTATTAAACTTCTCTCTCTCCCACACACACACTTACACAACATTGGTCTTTTTCTGTATAACATATGTTGCAATCAAATCTTTACAATGGTGCATTGTATTAGGCTGCTGAATGTTTATATCAGATCCTGTTTTTATTCAGGATCTTCTCTGAACCAGAAGGTTCTTCCACAGACAATTAAGCTGATTTGACCTATTTGAAAACAATCACATGGCATGCATGCTCACACACACACATTTTATGCACATGTGCACACATACACACACATATCACCACAACTACATTATCCACAGGAGAAAAAAACAAGCGTACACACACATTAATCTATCTGCTGTACAGGCCTTGGTGGCAGACCATTGCATGGTTTGGCCAACACCTAGTGCTGCTGTCAAATATACAATGGCATACCAATGATAAAGTCAGTACAAAAAGAACCGTATACAACAACAAATTTTTTTAAGCCATTTCATGTGCCTGTGCATGCACATGTACTTCCTACACACTCTACATTAAAAACTGTGCAACTCATCCTTTACTTCATTTTTCTGGTTTCACTTCTCATAAACCCGCACATTTCATCAAATGTGTTTCAATTGCAGCTTTACCACATCTACTGACAGATAAAATCTATTAAGAGCAGGTGATTTAAGTCCTCAGATCTACCAGCAACACACTTATCAAATTTACACAAATGAAATATTCCGAGACCAGATTATATTTTAAAGGGACTTTGATCTATGATTTTAACCCATAAAAAACAAGGTACATTACATACACTCAGGTAAACATTAAGACTTTTTTCTCCGAGGTAACCAGCTTTGTTTCAGGGGGGCTGGGGGGGGGGGGGGGGGGGGGGGGGGGGGGGGAGGGGGATAGGTTGTTGGTCCTTTTCTTTGTTTTTGGTAGAGGGATTCTTTTATTTTTGTGTGGCATCCCACATATTTCTGTTCATTGTTTTTGTTGTTTGGGAAAGGATTGGGGGGGAAGGGGGGGGGGGAAGATTTGTTCTTTCTTTTTCTGGCAAAAATGAAGTATTGGTTCCAAAGAAGTCCATGTGGTGATGAAGTCCAGAAATCATGGCAATGGGGGTATATTCTAGTGATGATGAATGTCCTGTGGGGATACTTTGATAATGATGAAGTCTTCACATAGATGTACTCTAAATATTAAGGAAGTTTGGGCCCTGATAAAAGTGTTGCTGATGAGGAAGGCTGATGAGGAAGTCATGGCACTGATGAAGTTTTGGGGTTGATAAAGTCTTGGTGATGACCCAGTTTTGGTGATGATGAAGTCTTGGTAGCGGCACTGATGGGGTATAATCTAGTGATAATGGTTTAATCAAAGTCCTATTGAGATATTTTGGTGATGATAAATTCTTCACATTAATGAACACTTGATAATAACGTTTTGGCATTGAATGAAGTCTTGGTGATGACAGTCAGTCTTGGTGTTGATGAAGTTTTGGTGATGATCAAATCTTGGTGATAATAAAGTTTTGGTGATTATTATGAAGTCTTGGTGTAGACAACATCTTGGTGATAATGAAATCTTGGTGTTGAAGTCTTGGTGATGATGAAGTCTTGGTGATAAGGAAGTCTTGGTGATAATGAAGTCTTGGTGATAAGGAAGTCTTGGTGATAATGAAGTCTTGGTGTTGACAAAGTCTTGGTGATAATGATGATGAAACTTGGCATTGATGAAGTCTTGGTGATGATGAAGTCTTGGTGATGATGAAGTCTTGGTGATGAAGAAGTCTTAATGTTGACAAAGTCTTGGTGATAATGAAGTATTGGTGATGAAGAAGTCTTGGAGGTTGACAAAGTCTTGGTAATAATGAAGTCTTGGTGATGAAGAAGTCTTGGAGGTTGACAAAGTCTTAGTAATGATGAAGTCATGGCGATGAAGAAGTCTTGGTGTTCACAAAGTCTTGGTGATAATGAAGTCTTGGCGATGAAGAAGTCTTGGTGACAGTGCAGGTGATGAAGTCTTGGTGAAGATGAAGTCCTCACAATGGTGAAGTTAGTCCTGGTGGTAAGTCCTGGGGACAATAAGATGAATACATTAGCATTTCAAACGAGAAAATAATTTATTATTTTTTTAATGTACTACCTTATACCTATCGATCATATTGAATCTTCCCCTCATCTAGATTCCATGCAACTCTCCCTTTTCTCTCTTCCACTCACCTTCCTCCCATTCCATTCCCACCACTCTCCCCCCCCCCCCCCCCCCACCCCCCTTTATCTTTCTCCACTCTGTTTGGAGTAGCATGAATTATTTTTATTTATCTAAAAGCTGAAGTGAGTTTAAGATGACACTGCTACTGCTCTGAAGAGTGTGTGTTTACTTTTTTCTTCTTCCTCACCTGTAGCTACGATGTTCACCAATGGAGAGATTTTGTGTACACAAATGTCTGCCCACCATGAAGTTAACTTTTCCATACCCAGTGCTTGGTATACTGGTTTGACTTAAGTTATCTTTGAATCCAAAAATCCGGAAAACAGGTTTGGGCTAATCAATTACCTTCATTCCAATGGCTTGGAAAACCGGATTTCAGCTGGTCAGCATAAACAGTCCACCCAAGACATCCTGACAACTCCCATATCCACGGCTGCTAACCTATGCAAATCCAAAAATCCAGGGGATGAAGACCTGCTCAAAATAGGCCTACTTTGAGGAAAATGTGTTACTGTCTCAAAACAGATAGTGGAGGTTATTAACAAGGCATTTAGAAAATAATGAATGAGATAATCAAGAATGAACAAATCATCACAGAATATATAACTGCATGGGTGTGGGATTGACTAGTGGTTAGAGTGCTGTGCTTGTGATCTTCCTGCCCAGATTATAGCCATCAACAAGGCACATGTTTAAAGGGGGTGGGGGGTGTCCCCTGGAGTTATTACAGACTTTACTCCCCCAAAAGTCCTTTGCGGGACTGAGAAAAAAACACCAACTGAACAGCAAAAATCCACCATGACTTCATACAGCCTTCTACCTCTCTACACTTTTAAAAAATATACATATCATTCTGTAAATTTCTATTTAAAGAAAATTCCTCATTTTGTTTAGAATGTACAGTAAGTGAATTTCACAAATCTCCAATAGTAGTGTCATCAGAGTACTGAACAGAGCTATATCATTCTCAGCACAATTCAAAATGTTTGTAATAAATAATGGATGAAGACAATACATGACAGAATCCTACCTTTCAGGTAAGCAGTGAAGTTGACTTTTGACACTCCAGCATCAATGAAGACTGAAGACATGGAGGTCAAGAAGTCCTGGCAATGAAATTTTGCAATGATCAAGACTGAGATCCAGAAGTTGTTGAAGTCCAGGCAATGAATGAAGACAAGCACTGGTGGTGATGAATACTTAAGTCCTGGCAATGATGAAGACAAGCACTGGTGATGATGAAATCGGAAGTCCTGGTGATGATTAGACAAGTCTTGGAGGTACAGAAGTCCTGGCGATGAAGTTTCTGTGATGATGAAGACTGATGTCCTGGTGATGATGAAGACATATACTGGCGATGATGAAGACCGATGAAGTCAGGCGATGAAAAAGATTGAAATCCTGGTGATAATGACATTCTGTCGAAGATACAAATAGGAATACATTATTATCTCAAAAAAGAAGAATTGGACGAGGTTATGAGCAAGGCAATTAATGAAGTCAGAATGCAGCTACCTAAATTGGATGGAGGGGGGGGGTCATGTACACAAAAATCTCACTACCGGTTAACCTCGGACCTCTAGCCAAGGAACAAAATAAATTAGATATCAAGAAAGAAGAAACAAATCACAGAATACAGTACAATATTACATTAATGCATCATGACTCTTTTCAGCCCATTTTATTGCTACCCATTTTTAAACTTTTATTCAGTACATTTAAAGAAGGAAGGTGGAAGCACAGTTGAGATATTCACTTGCCTAATAAGTAAACTGCAAGGTTCTGAGTTCAACTCCCAGCCTTTAAACTAGTTGGACCTTTGTGCTTACTGACAAGACATTTGAAAATCGGAAAGAGCAGGGAGGTTACTTCCCAACAGTCTTGGCAAAATTGGTTGGTTAAATTTCCAACTGTACCCTAAGTCAGAATGCTGCTGCCTTAATGGAGTGGGGAAAAAACATTGTAAGGAATTTTTTCCCAGGAAATTACGTCAATGATCTAATCACATGGACTACAATGACAGCCAGAAACCGGGACATTAGCTTCCAAGATCTGAGGTCCTGCCCAACCCCTTAGGAACTTTCAGGAGATGAAAAAATAGTTAAACAATGACAATGTTTGGTGGGGAAAAATCAAAGAAAATGAATCAAATATAACACAGAATCTAGGCTTCATCTTAAAACAACAACAACCACCAACCAACTAACTAAAATACTTCTGATGGCGTAGACTATACATCAATTTGTTCAGTGATAAACGGAACTCACATGGATTTCCCAGGTTTGTTTTGGGCTGACTAAAGAACATTCATTTAACAGGTCGACGTTTTCTTACAGTACACAGCTTCTCACACAAACCGAACTGACAAGGAAAATGGATCTCCAGCACGGTGAAATGCTAATTAATGTCAGGTAAGTCCCATGTAGGTCCTACTGGGACTTAGGAGCACACTCTCCAAATCATCTCATTTTCAAATTGTTAGTCTCCTATTGGTCTGTGCAGGGCTGCTGGACAAGATCAGCTTAGAATGGGTGTAAAACTTAAAACAATAAGAAACGTACATACTGATCATAGGTTGGTTAGTTTGAATCAATATTTATCAATTCCAACTATGGACACTTACCAGTGTTTTGAACTATCAGACTGTTTCGCCCAGCACCATATCAATGGTGGTTTTTCTCACCCCTGGATCTCATTAAGGCGGAGTAACTCCATGTGACCAATCAGAAGCAAGTTCTCAAAATCACTGTGATTATCCACGAGACTACTTTCGATTCGGTGTAATAAATAGGCTCTATCCAATATTATAAATATATTCGAATTACTGTAGAACTTCCTTGATTATTTTTTTGTATCGGTTTTGCCTTTGCCAAATAAAACAGCCAAAAGTCTGATAAACAGACCTACACAAACTCTCCTTTCAAATAATATAACCCTATAGGCGTAGTATACTTGACAGTTGTTTCACTAACAGTAACAGTTATTCCTACACAAGTGATTGTTGATTTAAAACATCCCCTTGCTCTTTCTAATTGTTTGTATTGTATTGTGTTTTCTCTCTCTCTCTCTCTCTCTCTCTCTCTCTCTCTCTCTCTCTCTCTCTCTCTACAGAGAACATGATATTGACGACCTCAGGCTGCTATGCCCATTATGTAAGCAAGCACCGGAGGAAGTACATTTTGTGTTGTGCTGTCCAGTATTTGAGGATGTTAGGCAGAACTACATCCCTGTTAAATATAGTAGACAGCCTAATTTATTTAGACTCTGTTTACTCCTGGCATCTAGTCATCCTGAGGTTGTGCACAGCCTCACTTTATATTTGTGTAAAGCTTTCAGAATAAGAGAGATAATGTTATCCTAAGGGATGTTTTTGTAACTGACTTTTTGTTATACAGTAACATGTTGTCTGTGTGTGTGTGTTTTTGTTTATTTTATTTAATTTTTTAACCAAAATACTAAGCAGTTCGGCAACCCCCTTCATGTATGGGCCAATGGCCTTTTTGTGAATAAATCATTCGAGTTCGAGTTGAGTTCTCTCTCTCTCTCTCTCTCTCTCTCTCTCTCTCTCTTGTTTTGGGGTTGTTGGGTTTGTTTTTTTGGTTTTGTGTGTGTTTGGTTTTCTTGTTTTTTGTTTGGTTTTTGTTGTTGTTGTTTGCTTTGTTTGTTGTTGTATTGTTGTTGTTGTTGGTTTGTTGTGGGTTTTTTGTTTTTGTTGTTGTGTTTTGGGGGGGGGGGCTGTTGTTGTTAATTTGTTATTTTATTTCCGTTTCTTCCCTTTTTTTTCTTGTATGAGAGTCACCATCATTTCATCTAAGTATTTGAAGTGTATTTCATTATCATGATCATTTTAAATCTCCATTTTGGTGTGTTTAAAACTGTTGATTATTACTGTTTGCACATGAATGTTTGGGTGTTTTGTTTGTTTGGGGCTTTTTTTTTTAGGAGAGAATGGGGAGGCCTTTTAGGAGGGAATGACCCCCCCCCCCCCCCCTCCCCTCCCGGGCATAGAGCGAGGTGTAAAGCAGCCCTGGAGCCCTCAGCTCCTCACAAAAGAACATTTTGAGTTTGATAGTGTGAGTTTATCACCCAAACCTGCCAGTCATGCTACTATCAATTACGGCGCATCAGTGCAGTTCAAAAGTACCTGTCTACTGATGCAACATCCAAACTAGTCATGTCTCTCATTCTCTCATTTCTGGACTATTGCAATTCTCTTCTGGCTGGTCTTCCATCCACTCCCTTGAACGTATACAAAACGCTGCAGCTCTGCTAGTCCTCAGAAAGAAAACAATCTTAGCATACTACTCCTCTCTTGTGATCTCTCTACTGGCTGCCTGTGCCACAGAGAGTAAACTATAAGATTAGTACCCTCTGCTACATATGCCTCCACAAAACTCTTCACCTGTACACTCCTTCTCGTTCCCTCCAATCTGCTGCAGATACCTTGTGTTTAAGAATACCTAGATTCAACCAGTCCACCATTGGCCGTTGCTCTTTCTCTGTTTCTGGTCCATCCATCTGGAATGACCTCCCTCTCTCCCTTCCCCAAAAGCCTACTTATGACGCTTTTAAATCCGGTCTCAAGACACATTTATTTCAAACATAAGATTCTCCCTTCTTGTTTCATCTCATTTTTGTCCCTGCCCTCAACAGCCAAAACCCCCATCATCCTGCCGGAGTGTACAACTGTTATGTGTGCATGTGAGTGCGTGCGCACACATGTGTGTGTGTGTGCACGCGTGCGAGTGTGTGTATTCATTTGAATTTGTAAAAACTATTAATTGTAACTGGCTGCATGTGAATGAGTAGGATGAATAAATGCACTTTGATTTGTTTTTTCACAAGATATAGCTTAGTGGTACTACTAAAATTACTATTAACTACTACTTCTGCTGCCACAGCTGCTGTTGCTACCACTACTTCTGTTCTGCTACTGCTGCCTCTGCCATCTGGAGCTGAGGGGCAGAGGTCTTTTTGATTTAGTTAAAAGAATATAAATGGAAGGGTTCACTACTGACACTGAGAGAGTACTGTGACCATGAGCTAATAGTAAATGCCTATCACTTGGTCAGCTATGAGTTATCCAAATCAAAACTTTGGTTACCCGACTCTCCTGTTGATCAGTTGCCACAATGGTAGAGGAAAAATCAAAAGGCTATTATGGGCTTTCTTTTCAAGAGGAAGTGGTGATGTGTGAATTAGGATTTGATGGAAGGGAGACGGAGAAAGGGAATGACTGACTGATGGAGAAAGAGCACAGAAACCATTACATTTACTAAAAAAAAAGCAAGAGTAAGAGGTGAGGAGCATGACCAGAAGCACATACACACACATATTACATGTGTGTATGTACACACGTGCACACACTGATAAACAGTGAAACACAGACATAAAAAAATAAAGAGAGAGGCACCCATGCAATGTACAATACTTGTGCATGTAACATGTATACATGAAACAAATATGAGCACCATTGTAAACTGAATGTGTGCATGTGTGTGTGTGACTGTGTGTGTGTAAGTGTGTGTGTGTATGAGTACACATACGTGTGAGTGCTTGTATGCACATGTGTGTGCATACATGTGTATACATATATGTGCGCACAAGAATGCATGTAGATGAGAGTTGGTGAGCTAAGTGTGTGCATGTTTATTTTATTTATTTTTTCTTTTATTTCAAGGATAATGGAATAAGCACTTGTGTTCTTTTTTTAAATCAAGTCCCCATATATGTATATGCAGTTTTGTAAATGTTGTCATCTGTTCCCATGGCACACAATGGCCTACTATTCTGAAAAGTGGAACAGGTTTTAATGTGCGCACAAGATGTTCTGTGTGTGGTGTGTGTGTGTGTGTGTGTGTGTGTGTGTGTGTGTGTGTGTGTGTGTGTGTGTACTTATGAGTGTCTGTTCATGTGATAAAATGAAAAGAAAAAATTAACAAACCATGAAATAACGACAACAAAAGAAACATACAAACAACACCCCCCCCCCCCCCCACCAAAAAAAAAAAGGGAAAACAACAACAACAAACCCTCTGTGTGTGTGTGTGTGTGTGTGTGTGTGTGTGTGTGTGTGTGTGTGTGTGTGTGTGTGTGTGTGGTTCAAAAGCATACTACTCTTATCATCCATTTTGTTCTTGGACAGGCACATGTCACTAGACTATTTATTTAATTTGGCCACAAATATAAAACTCTTGAAAATCTCCATTTTTTTATGAATACATATTGTTTGAGATTAGTTATGTGTGTCAATCAAAGTCAAACTCAAACTTTTATTTTCAGATGGTACATTGAATTTAACTAAGCAGTGGAATTGGGGGGTTTTCATCAAGCCATCTATCGAAAAATAAAATTAAATAAATAACTAGATCAAATAATAATAATGATGATGATGATGATGATGATGATGATGATGATCTATGCCTACTTAGAATAAAAATCCTAAAAAATAACAAGCCATACAAATCAAATAAGCAGAAAAATTCTTATAAAAATATATCCACCAAAAAACCCCAACACAAAAACAAACAAACAAAAAACATAAAACAAAAACCCAAACAAACAAAACAAACAAAAAAGAAAAAAACAACCCAACAAGGACATTGTCAACAACAACCACCACACACACACACACCACCTCACCACCACCACCTCCACCACCACCACCAACAGCAACCATACCAACAATAATAACAAACATAAACACAAAACAATAACACTTAACAGCCGAAGCAAATAAAGAATAACAAAAGACAAAAGAAAAACCCACCCAAAACCAAACCAAAAAAACCCTACAAAATAGAAAAAAGCAAACAAAATAACATCCTTCAGATGAGACTATAAACCGAGGCCCCATTTCGAATGCATGCAGAACATCTTGTGCACATGTTAAATCCTGTTCCGCTTTTCGGAAGAGTAGGCCATTGTGTTCAGGTGGAAACAGATGACAAAATTTACAAAACCGCATACACACGGGAACTAGATGTAAAAAAGCACATGAGTGCTTATTCCATTATCCTCGATATAAAAGAATAAATAAATAAATTTTAAAAACCACACCACCAACAAAACAATGACAACAAAACAAAAAACCAACAACAAAGCCACACACACATAGAGGAAACTAATGTATAGTTTCCTTTTAAATCATTTAAACACTTACATGTAGGCACATAGTGACATACGCACCCACACCATATAACCCCTCCACCAGATATACTCACACCACAAAAAAAAAGAAGGAAAAACTAGAAACAACCCAACCAGAAATTGGATTCAGAGCAAAACAATGACATCCATTCACTCCCTCTCCCCTGGTCCTACACATACATGTATGTGCACTTTTTGATTTAAGGCAAAAATACATAGCCCTTCCATCAAAAGAATAGATTCATGCAATATAAATATAAGATGCCAAATCAGCAAAAGAATGCCATTTGTGAGGAAATGTCCACATGTGGAAAACGAAAGTACAATGATCATTCGTCTTGTTTACAGCGTTTTTCATTAATGAAATCAGTACGTAATATTCTTTAGAGCCGAACGCTGAGCACTAATTGCATCGAAATTTGTTACCTTGTAAATGCTTCACAGCAACTTGACGACAAAGTATAAAGTGCCAAATCTTGGTTGAACTGCCACTCTTGGAAATTGGTTTCAGCTTCGAACTCTTGCCCAGATTACCTTTGCTTGCAGGATAAAGTGTTTTATCACACGCTCAGCAAAATCATTTGTTTTGTTTGTTGCTTCTCCGTTCATATAGCCTAAGAGCTCTGCTTCGTCAGTTACATGGGATTTATTGCATAGTTTCACCTGGCTTTGTGAAGTTGTCATTTAAACATCATGCGCCAAATCAGTCATTACCTCCCTTAGACACAATGTCTGAACTCCATCTTTAGCTTCCGGGTCATGTAGTATGTTTTCTTCTTCCCCCCCCCCCCCCCCCCCCCCCCCCCCCTTCTATAAGTGCTAGGCTAGTCGAAAAAAAAATCTGCTGAATTTTACAGATATTTTTAAGTAAGAAAAATGCACTGTATACTTGTTTTGAGATTGATGACATAGAACAATACCAGATGGTCACGGGAAAGTCGGAAATGATCATCAAAATAATGATTGCTTGTCTTCGTACAGTGTTGACCATGCCCATGCATATTGTGGTTAGGAAGCTAGCAGGCCACAAAGGACTGAGAGGGGTATGCAATAAATCCCATATAACTTTGAAACTTTGAAACATATACACGCACAGCTGTCACGTGGTTCTTTGAAGAACTAACTCTTTGTTTTGAAAACACTCCAGTGGACGTAGAACGCTGACTGAAATGCTAAGAGTTGGTTTCTCCTATCTCTCGTGAATCACATCCAAACAGAGCACAAGTTGACTCAGGAATCAAGTTGGATCTCTTTTATTCTACTAAATCAATTCAAAACAATATTCATTTCCAATACAAAAGTTCCAAAACAAAACAGGAAAAATCCTTTCCACAATTACTTGGATCAACAGCCAACATTCTGTGACTACACTCACTACATAAGAGCTCAATCAGTTAAAATGACTTCTACAGTCCTCATAACCATAGCTCTCCTTCTATTCCTTCAGTTCTCTCCCCTTCTTCAGGCAATCTCCGCTTGCCTCCCCTTGGCTCTCGGCCTTTCCTACTCTCCTTCTATCCCATCTTTCTTCCTTGGACTCTCCGGACTGACTGTCGTCCCTCTCACTCTCTGGCCTCTCCTCCCCTCCATCTGTCCTTTCCCACGCCCTTCTCCTCTCCATCTGTCATCTCTCTCTCAACTCTCCTCCCCCAGCGTGATAACAGCCCCTTGTATATACAGTGCCAGGGCCCCTCCTACTACCACTGAAAGGTTCCGGAAACTTAAGGAAGTCTCCACCCCCACTACACAACACCCCGCTACCGAGCCATCTGGAAACTGTTAGAGCTCTTAGAATACTGTAAACTACCTTCCGAAAAAGCTAGAACTTATAGAATACTGTAAAATATTCTGGAAACTTCATGACCAACCAAACACATGCAAGCTAAAGGTAACAACATTTCTTAACCAAAACTATTATCTCATCATCAATGCATGCATCATTAAGCCAAGAATGCCATTCATAGCAGTCCTAAAACTCTTCTCAATAAAAACTTAGAATCTGTTTGTAACAACAGCACCGTTGCTTTTAATTGTACCCCACGGGGGTAAAAGTTGGATAACTTGCAGTTACCACAGTCCCTAAATCGGATATCTCTGCTGGGTCTATAATACAATTTCAACAACAAAAATCTTTGAAACTTCGAACTTTGAAACTTTTTGTTGTTGTTGAGGGAAAAGCATAAGCACACATAATGGCTTTTTAAAAAAAAGTTTTACATCCAGCCCCCTATCAAAGAAAATAATAAAAATAAAAACAAATGATCAAAGACAAAGCAACATTTCAGGGGGGGGGGGGGGGGGGGCAGAGCTCATAGGCTACATTAATGAAGTAGCAACAAAAGTGTTTTTGCAGTGCGTGTGATAAAACGATTTAGTATGCAAGCACAGCTGGGCAAGAGTTTGAAGCTGAAACCAATTTTTGGTAAAACTTGGTAGGTTTGAATTTTTTAAATACCCCCAAAACCCAACAACAAGCCCCAAAACAAACAAATAAACAGTTGTGGGTTTTTTTATGAGGACGTAAGAGTCGCCCACTTTCTGGAAGACTTTGAGCACCACTATATTCCATGGTGAGGAAGATGTAATCAACCATGCAACCAGCAAACTAACTAGATAACAAACTACCTGACTGATTGATTGACTGACTGACTAAATGACTACAGATATAACTGTAAGTTGTGGCATTATTATGGGGCAGATTGGGGCAGGTCTTAAAAAGGAAAAAGTTACTTTGTTGCCATGTCAACGGTAGGTCGTAACCTCTGACCTGGCACGAACCTAAACACAACCGTGTCACATGACCGCTACTTCCGCCACTTTCGTCTCCGGCAGTGGAGGGGTCCATGGGTCGTGTTGGCTTTGGCAAACATTCCAGCCCAAATGGCAGCCACAAAATATCAGAAAGCACCGCTGAAACGTGTAGATTGCTACCAAACATAGTTTCTGAATAGTTTGCATCTGTTTTCCAAAACGAACCGGTGAAAAGTTGGAGATCAACAACAGAATAGTGACGTGTCAATATTTTGCCAGACTTCACCAATGACGTCTGTACAAGTAAATAACTACATCTGAAAAAGCTTCCCAACTTAATCCTGTGTTTTCTTTCTGGGAGAAAACTGCGTTCGGTAAAATGTGGCTGAAGTTGTGCCTGCTTTTGATCTACATCATAGTGCTATTTCTCTTAGCACGATTGGTGGAGGCTCTGACATGGTACGAGACTGGGAGTCTGTCGCGTCGTCTGCTCGATCCTATGACGGTATCGGTTGCCAAACTGAAGGCCCTGTTGGAACAGAGGGGCGTGAGTTACGATACTGTTGTGGAGAAGGCAGAGCTTACCCAGCTTGTGGAAGGCTCAGGTACACAATGTTGTGGTTCATCCAGATTTTGACTTGCAGACGTTCTGGTGCACGTAAAACCGAACAGATCATACACCAGTCAGAAAGTGGTGTGTGTGTGTGTGTGTGTGTGTGTGTGTGAGAGAGAGAGAGAGTGAGTGTGTGTGTGTGTGTGTGTGTGTAAGATTGAAGAGAGAGATTGGAAGAAAAAGCAACAGTGTTAACTGGGGTGTGTCTTTCATGCACATGTACATATTCACTCTATTAAATTAAGCGAATGTGCACTCACACACTGACACAGTAACATATCTTGCAGTTGCAGTGTAAACACACACTGGCACATGCACTTCATGTCTCTCTCTCTCTCTAACACACACACACACACACTGTTCAAGGGGATATTTTCCTCTGGAGTTAACATTTCAGACTCCACTATCCCTAAAAGTCCTTCGGATGAGACTATAAACCAAGGCCCCGTGTGCGAACGCAAGCAAAACATCTTGCGCACATGTTAAATCTTATTCCGCATTTTGAAAGAGTGTACTGGTGAGAACAGATGACGGAAATTACAAAACCACATACACATGGAGACTGGATGTAAAATATAAAAAAAAGCACATAAGTGCTTATTCCATTATCCTCGGTATAAAAGAATAAAATTAAAATATAAAATAAACACTAATAAATATATGTTTACATACATGTACATTTACACACACGATACTTAGGGTACGAGACAGGGAGACAATTGCATTGCATGCATGCACACCCATACAAAGCAAGCAACACACATGCCAATACAGTATACAAACATACACAGCACTTCACACACACACACATGTGTACACACACAGTCACACACACACATACAGTCTCACACACACAGTCACACACAAAGACACGCACTCACATTTCTTTGCACACAACCACCAACATAAGTGCCCCCTCTCCTCCCCTTCCCATCACTTAATATCACTTTGAACAGACGTAAAATCAAAACAACAACAACAACAACAACACACGTGCACACTCGCACACACACACACAGAGTCAAAGACACTCACATTCACACACACACAGTCACACACACACAAGAGGACATGAATTGATGGAGTGATTGACATTGATTAACTTGTCAATGTTGCCATTGTAAACATTGTTTGATTGTACATAACAAATGAGACTGAGAGTATGCAAATCTGAGGTTGGCATTACACTCGTGATGCATACAGTATATAATTATAAATTTACAAGCATTCACATACATGTAGCTTTTTAAAAACTAGTCTCTAAATCAGTAGTTCTAAAGTCTTGCTGATGAGTAAAGACTCAAAAAGTTAAAGAAATCAGTCATAATTATGATGAATAAACTTTGAGTAGAATGTTTAGAAATTTAAATACTTTTATGTACTTGGATTGGAAGATTTTTTGGGGGTGGGGTGGGGGGGGTATTTGCAGGAGTAGAATGCCTGAATTGGTACAAGATGAAGAACTATTTTTAAAACAAAATGTCATATAATTTAGGAAAGAAACAGCCAGTTGACAGGAATTACTGTGGCTGTGTACAGGCCAGGTGCACGAAGATGAGGTGGAGATGCTGCAGTCCTCTGAGGATGGTCCTGTCAGTGCTAACACCAACTTCACTTCTGGCGCTCACTTTTACGAGCAAGTGGAGGATGCCAAAGACAGCGTGTGGCTAGTGCAGGTGATAGCCCAGCGCTATGACAATCATCACAATCGCCCCTTGCCCTTGCCTATGCCAGAAGTCACCTGGAAGTCACTACGCAAGAAAATCACCAAGTTTGGGGTGCACACTGGAGTGCTGGACTGCCAACTTGACCCCTGGTGAGTGTCTGTCATGTCCTTCTCAGAAACTGAGGTCTTCTTGCATTATATTTTTTTTGTTTTTTTTAGTTTGGGTCCTTTCATAGTTTAGAAATCATAAATTTTATGTCAATGTTTGCTTGTTTTTGTGTGCTTCTGTGATAATATTCTCATACATATCTTGTTATCTTACAGTACACTTTTTGTAACAAATTAGATTGAACATTGTTTCTTAAAAAGGTAAAATAAGACATTGTATTTAAAGCTTTTTTTTTCATAAGCAGAACTATTGCAGTAATCAAAAAGGAAAACAATAGGTCCTAGATAAAGTATATACTGACTTGGCAGGATATTTCAGCTGATGACACTGACCGAACTGGTGTTTTTGAGGGTCTTTTTTTGTTTGTTTGTGTGTGTATGTGTACCTTGGCTAAAGTGCCGAGATTCACCATTGGCGAGATATTTACGAATTGCCTTTATATATGCAACTGCCCCCCACCCCCGCCCCGTTTTATCTTTAAAAGATGGAGAGGCACTCTGCTGTACATGCATATCTATTGCTATTCGAATTGGTAGTTAAGGAAGTAACTCTGTGTTATAGTCACAGATTTCTCACACTGATGGAAAAGTACAGGCTCATATTTCTGACAGAGTAAAATCACAAACATTGTTTCCACTATATTATACAGTCTTTTAATTGAAGAAGTGTGTGGCTCTGTTGATATTAATTTCAAGAAAATAAAAATCAAACTGAACAAGCAGAGGAGAAACTGATGTCATATAACTGACAAGCAGCACTAGACTTATCCTCTCTTTCTTTCATTTAGGTCTTTCACTAAGTCTGAGAAGCAAGAGTGGGTGTGGCTTAGTTAAGTTAGATAAGCCATGCCCATTCTTGTCTCCTGTACCCAATCCCCTGGTAAGCTTTAAATTTAAATGGCAGGTCATAAGATGTCAAGGGCTTAGCATCCGTGTTGGCAAGGAAGGGAGATGTCATTTTTGTTGTTTTCTATTGATTGATAAATAATAATATCGTATGGAATGTATGTAGCGCTGAATCTTTTAAAACAACAAATCAAAGCTATGGTAGTCTCTGATCAGAATTCTTATTTCAAGGTGAGAAACTGACATCATCTTACCCTAAACGGTCATTTTTCTAAATGATTGAAATGTCTTCTGCTTAGTGATGATTTCTCTGTGTAGTTTATAATTATAGAACTTGTTATCACATTTCTGTGAAGCATTTTCATTCCTTCGTTATCAACACATTTTGAAGATTGAAAGCTAGAGTTTTGTTGACCATATAATAATATTAGATTATTTCTTTGGCAGTGATGCATGAAATTATAACATTTTGTTTTTGTTTGTGTTTGGGTTTTTTGTTGGGGTTTGTTTTTTTGGTTGTTTTTTTTTTTTGGGGGGGGGGGGTATTCCACACTTTACAAGTGATAATTGTTTAGATTTGTGGTTTAAGTATCAATATCATTATTTTCATGTAACAAAATTTTGCTCCACATCCCACATTAAAATTCATTTAATGTCATTTGTTTTTTGTGCAGGTGGTGTGAGCGAAGAGGCTGGTATTCATCCCACTTGCTGCTGGCTCTCCCTCAGGTTTATGAACAGAAGGCTAATGTTGCCACCTACACTTACCAAGGACCCCTCGGCAGAACGCTGTATCTCAGTGGATTCGACAAAAACTACATGAAAAAATCGAGACAATACACGACTTCCGCACTTTCAAAAACGAGTGGCTGACTTTTAAAAATGCTTGGCAGGAGTCTGAGGTGCGCGCACTGCTGTTTACAAATCAAGATTCCATCCCTATGTTTTTCTCTGCGCTGAGTGTGAAGTTTCCTGGTCGTGTCAGATTTGGTGTGGTAAATGATGACGGTGGATCAGCTCAGGCCTGGGCAGAAGCTGTGCTGCCAGGAAAGAACTTGTCGCTGCCGTTGTACGTGCTGCTCACCAATGAAGGTCCTTATATGTATGGTACAAACCAAGGGGACTGCTTGACATTTAACTCTATGGAAACACTCCTAAAATTTTTACACCCATGTCTAAATGATATTTTTATTTTCAGTTTTCTAATGGCGAATATGGTTTCAATGCTTGAGTTTTTTATTGCCCAGGGAGGGGTGGGGCGACGCTTAAGACGATGCCTGTGGTGTGTTGTGAAATACAATGCGGCTGTCATCATGTTATGGCTTCCATTAATAGCCATCTTTCAGCTTCCATACCTGGATCATCTTCCCCTGTTTGGTTTGAAAGCCTCTCGATTGTTAGCCACCAGTCCCTTTGGAGAAGCATTTCGCAGAGACTTCTTTTTCTTTTCTCAGCACCCTTACATTTTGGTTGCCAGTTTTCTTTCAGCCTGTTCAGTATTTGCCATCATCGCTTACAAGTTAACAGGAGGTCAGTATGAAGAGGACAATGATTCTTGGTTCAACTTCACCCAGATGAGAACCCTGACCCATTTGCGATCTAATGAATTCTTTGAGCCGATGTTTATGAGTGGCTATGAATTGAGTGGACTGGGCTCTCGTCTGTACCTGCCCACCATGTCTTTACAGCCTGTGGTGTCCCAGCAGTATATCAGCCTGCTGCCTACATGGCCATACTGCAGCAGGCCTGCCTCCCCAGCTTCAAATGGCTCCGTGTCTTCCAGTCCCAGTGAAGCGGATGGCAGTAAAGCAGTAGTCAGAGGTTCCACAACTCAGGGTACAAGTTGTCACAATTCTTTCACACAGACATCAGGGCCATCTTGTGTTCCAGACCAGGACCATCATTGTGAACCATACCTTTCTGCTACAGCTTCTGCTAATGATTTGCTGGATGGGAACTACCATTGCGAGTGCCAGCAGCAAGCAAACCCTCACCACTCAGCCACAAGCACATACTGTCCGCAAACCTCCGACTCGGCCTTTTCATCCGAGGCAGAACCTTTTTCATCCGAACTCCCAAGCAGGCAGCTCTCCACAGATGGAGTTTCCAGATGTACCAACTGCAAACAAAATCCAACACAACTTAACTCTGCCAGAGGCAGCAGCATGAATCCCTCAGTCCAAAAAATGGATGAATCAGAGCATGGAATTGGCACTACGTCTGGCTGTTCTGCAGAGTCCTCGCCAACAGAGTGGGTGGATTTCCCTGAAGGCTACTTGCCCAGCAACCAGTGTGTGATCTGCTTGGAGGATTTCAGTGTGGGGGTGCTTTTGTGTGGCTTGCCATGTGGTCATGTGTTCCATCACTCCTGTATTCTTACCTGGCTGAAACGGGATCATCACTTCTGCCCAGTCTGTCGATGGCCCTCCTTCAGACCCAAACCTTCTGCCGCCCATTCTCATAGCGACTGAAAAAGAAACTTCTTGTCATTTTTGGCCAACAATATTCTGACCATGCTGAAAACTACAGTGATACGGACAAGGAATTGTTGGAGCTTTAAGTTTTTGTTTTTTCATTATTTTTTTTCAGTTTGAAAATATATTTTTTTGAGTTTCTGCAAGTGATGCACTCAATAAATAATATAATTTTTGTTACTTCAGAAATTATGTAACGCTTTGCTGGCTAAAGATTCACTGTAAGTAAGTAATACAGTATATCACTGGGTGTCATTGACTGGAATTTTCTTGCAGTCATCCATTACATTTAAAATACTGCAAACATTGGTTAGAATTTACATTTTACATGCTTGAAAGAATGCTTGACGCTTTAAATTTCCGACATATTTAACTCAAGTTCACAAGTTTTACTCATCTCATCAGTTTCTTATTATACTCTCAATGTAAGTGTCTTCAGATTAGTGGGCTTTCTGCTTGGGGAAAATGTGTATAATGGTGGTAAATCAGATTGTGATGGCAGTTGTGTTTCTCTGCTCATTTACAAGTGCGTGTCATGTGGGTTCTTGTGGAGTGGTTGAATATAGTTGACTTTGATCACTTGTGAAACAGTTGATTTTTGCATTTTATTTCAGTTTTAGATTTGCAAAGATCTCTTCTGAAACAGAATTCATTTTGTAATGATCACTATCCTTTTTTTCATATGCCATTTCAGTCTTGGTTTTGTGCAACTTGTAAAACAGAGTTCATTTTTGCATTTCATATTTTTCAGAGATTTGTGTGCATTTTAGACAGGCATACACACTCACAGGGGACGGGATAGCTCAGTGGTCAGAGCACTCGCTTTCCCCCAGCCAAGTTAAGCAGCGGCGAGCGTGGTTACCACTTGGATGGGTGACCGTTTGCACGCCTTGGCTTCAGTACAGGCCCCCAGTTCACCCAGCTGTAAATGGGTATCTGCCTCTTTAGGGTCAGAGAAGGTAAAGCAGCGAGGGAGAGGAGATGGGCGCCGCCCTCAATATGCTGGCCCCTAGAGAAGCTGAGGTCTCTGACGCCTCGCTCCCCTACGACCTTAAAGGTTATGGGATACCTTTACCTTTACCTTATACACACTCACAATGACATAGATGCATTCATACAAGCACAACAAAATCACACACAAAAATATACAGCCATATCTTCATGTGTAAAATATTCTTGATGACAGTTAATGCTTCCTTACATTACATGATCACCATTTAAGTATTAAAGCCACACATTTTACATGTATAAGAATAGTTCTGAAGGTGAGGATGCCATACACTATGGTGAGATATTGTATAGTCATATCTTGAATGCAGCCATAAAGATTATGTAGTTGAAAAAAATCAGTTGTTTCACTTGCTTTATGTTCAGCATAACAGAAAACATGATGATTTGATATGGATCAAAATACTGCAAACTAGGAAATCTTGGGGTATAGTTTCATTAATTTCTACAAAGCATCGGATATTTGAGGTCTTAAAATTTTATTTATTCATTGGATGCATTTACCAATGGTTTCCATGCTAATAATTGCATTAAAACTATCATAAGAAGTGTGCGTGTGATACACATACATCAAATGCTAGCAGTTGTGGTATGAATGCAGTTTTACAGTTACTCTTGAGGTTAAAAGTTCTTTGTGTATAATAGTAGTAGCCTCGTTTTCTTGGTGTTCCACTTTGTAAATTTTTATGCTATTTCATTTGTTATATTCTTTCTTTCTTTCAAGGCATCCCTTTGCATTCTTTAGTTGGATTTGTTTTCTGTCATCCCCTTTTTATATTGTCCCTTTGTGTTCATTTCTTTGCTTATGTCATACTTTCATCCTTTGTTTTATCTCTTTGGTCCTATTTTCTGTCCTATTTTTTGGTTTACATTATATGCTTCGAATCTTTCTTTCATCCCATGTGTATTTTTGATTAAGCGCTCCAAATGTTCTCTCTTTTTTTTCAATTATTTTGCTAACTTCAGATTGTCTTTTCATTCTTTTGTGTTGTTTAGGTCATATTCTCTTTCAGTCCCTTGAATGTATTTACTTGTCATCTGTCTAACTCTATTTTCTGTATTTCTCAGTTATTGTCATTTGATTATAGTGTCTTTTGTTTCATATCCCTTAGAATTCCTTAGTTTACTTCTTTTCACCCCCTGTGAGCTTCAGAGTCAGTAGGAATTTGTTTACATCAAACAGCAAGACAACCCCACTGGCAAGCTGGCAACCAAGGCCTACGCATAAATTTTCTGAACCATTTAATTTTGAATTTTCCTTGTTGAAGTCATCATTGCCTTTTGTTAAGATAATCTTTGTCCCAACTTCAGTGTACCTCATGCAGTCAGTATGAATGTAATT
Source organism: Rapana venosa (assembly GCA_028751875.1). Taxonomy (NCBI): domain Eukaryota; kingdom Metazoa; phylum Mollusca; class Gastropoda; order Neogastropoda; family Muricidae; genus Rapana; species Rapana venosa. The sequence continues at coordinate 30,928,741 of CM054139.1, forward strand.
TGATGTAATTTCAGAAAGAGTGTTTACAGCAAATACATATAGCGTGTTTTGTGAATGTGTTTACGAATATTTGAAATCCAAGCATTTTCCTACCCACATCTGATACTATAGCTTAGTGCAGAGCGTTCAAAGATTCCCTATTTTTCTCTCTGTTTTAGCTGTTTACAGTAACATCAGTTATTATGTATTCTTACTTTGTGATTGATGCAGCTTCCAAGAACTAATGTAAATCAAAGTAATATAACATTTTTACACAAAACACATGCTCATGAACATGGTTAAAACATTTGAATCTCTGGTTTCAGACTGTATGATTACCTACAAAGAATAAAGAAGAGTTGGAAGTGCTGTTTGCTGTGTGACTGTTTGTTATTTTTGTTGTTTTCACAGCATGGTGAGCATTTCTTCTACACTACTACACATTATCTGCTGAGAAATCCATTCAGCTCTGCTTGATTTGTGCATAACTCAAATCTACTGGACATATACACTCAATACTGTTTTATTGGGTACATACTTACTATTGTATTATATTGTAAAGCATCTGTGATCACAGCACAAATCACTTGAAATTCAGGTTGCTCTTCATGGGAAGGGCACATAGCCCGAGCCCCATAATACCTGTCTCTACATTTGTATTTTTCTGCATGAACTTGTGCTTTCCTCTTCACAATTGTGCCAGGAACAATTCCCTTGTTGCTATGGATTCTTTTGTGTGGGCTTTATCCTGTGGCACACAAAACTTGGTTTATTGTCTCATCTGAAAAACTACTTCATGGTATACTGAAGGGAACAAACAATCCAGAACCAGGAAGGATTTTATCCTTGGGCCTCTTTAGATGGGTACATTCCTGCTAAATCTGCGATCTCCATAGTACATTTTTATATATGTTTTCACTTCCCAGCATGTTCATGAATGACTGCATTTTTAACATGTATACATATTTGGTCATCTGTATGAGTACACAGAGAGAGAACTTTATGGTAGGGGCTGGGATAGCCTAGTGGTTAAAGCATTGAGTGCGTAATCCCGTTTGGGCCCAAAACTTTTCCCCCTCCATTAGACCATGAGTGGTGGTCTGGGCGCTAGTCTTTTGGATGAGACGATAAAATGAGGTCCTGTGTGTTACACAAAATTATTCAGTGCACGTAAAAGAACCCACGGCAACAAGAGAGTTGTCCCTGGCAAAATTCTTAGAAAAAAAGCCACTCTGATAGGGTAACAAATACAGTTGCAGACACAAAAAAAAGAAAAAAAAGGATGGCACTGCTCTGGTGGCGACACGCTCTCCCTGGGGAGAGCAGCCCGAATTTCACGCAGAGAAATCTCAAGACTTAAAATGGAATGAATGAATGAATAAATAAATAAATAAATAATCTGACACAGGTGGGAGCCACCACTGATGCACCTCTTCGAGGGGTTTTTGCCCCTGGAGTTTACATCATCTCATCCATGTGAAAGAATGAGCATAGTGTTAACTTTGAGAGGTTAGACTGGATGAGTACTATGGTATTGACAGTGCTGGAATGTCATTAAAGAAAAAGCATCACACACACACATACAAAAGAAAAAGTGTAAAAACGTAAATAAATCGCCATGAAAACCTTGCTGGTTTTTTTTTATCAAAGAAGTATAACAAAAAAAAACACTTTCAGACAAATTACAAGCAAATATATTACTGCTATGGGAATTGGCCATTAACGTGCGCACAAATTTTAAAAAGTCATAAGTGCTCCAACTGTCTTGATCATACTTCCACACAGACACACTAGCAAGAGAAAGAAACACATTTAAAGACTATTTATTAGGAATAGTCTATTAACAAATAAAAGTGTACCCATATAAAAACCATCAATCACACATAATAATGTCAATCACAACACACACAACCAAGCATCACACCTTTACCAAAAACTCATCTGAGAGAACACATTAGCACGAATTTGCAAGCTGTCAAAATAATAATAATAATGAATCCCTTACCAAGCACAAAATCTTGCACTATTGGCAACTCAACTCTGAACAGTATGAACAATTCCCAATGTCTCATTTTTATCTCCCATAGACACTTATGTTGGAACAGATTTGTTCTTTTTCTTTTTCTTTATTTTTTTCAAAACTCCTCATGCATGCCAAGTTTATCTTCACCTGTTTCATGAACAAATTTTGCAGTTTGTGAGTTGCAATTTTGGCCAATCAATTTTACTTCTTACATCACTGCAGACAGCACCGGGATTTTATGTCTTTCTTGCTTCTATGGCCCAGCAAATGATGCACTGACTTTAGAAATGGCATCTGCTTCACACTGCAAATCACCCATTTTGGATAGTTTGGTCTCAGTATTTATGAAATACAAGCCATGAGCACATACTTACAACCAGATTGCCCACAAATAGATTGAGATTGTATGAGATCTCCCTGATTCGGAAGTAGGATGCTATCTCAATCCTTATGTTGTTTTTCCAGGCTCCAGATGAAGAGCTACAGAACTATGAGGTCTTGGACAGAACATTCTAAATACTTACAATGGTTTTTTGTTAATGAAAAATGGCTGGGGTTGAGATCAACCTTGATAACAAATGAGACAAGTCAGAAGGAATGGATGTGTGCATTTTACACACACATGCACGCTCACACACACACATTCTCTCTCTCTCTTCTCTCTCTCTCTCTCTCTCTTCTTGCTCTCTCCTAAAATAACAAAGAGTATATGTATACGGCAGTGATGGACACATCACTAAAGAACAATTACAAATGACAGACTCCCTAATGTACTGATGGGAGATGTACAAAAAATTGAGAACAAAAATCTTTTGGTGACACATGCATAATTATGAGTCTGCCCCCTAATATTGTTTGTGTTTTTATTTACTCTGCCTACTGTCAATCACTCACAACTCCACAGTAAACAGAGTACACACATACACTTTTCCATAAACAATTTTTTGCAAGCAAGTAATAAAACAAAACATTTTAAAGGGGGGTTGGGGACTCCCAACTCTCCTGTTAAAAAACAAATCCTGATCCACATCTGGAAACGCACACACACACACACACACTGTCACATTTCGTGTCTGCGAAACAAAATCTGTGCAGTCTGGAAACATCTAACGTAAGTCAGACTAACAGTGGAAAAGATCTGACACATCTATTGTATGTAAGAGGCCATATTTGGCATTTTTCTTTATTGTAGTTTCATGGTGGTAAATGGGAGGAAAAGTTTCTCTTTTGTTTTCTACAATATAACTTCTTTTGTTTAAAAAGATCTTTTAAAAAGATATTCTTTTATGATAAAATAACAGACAACAGCTTATCTTCCTTTTTCCAAACTTGTTTCCTAAGAGAAAAACTAGGTTCTTTAACACTTCAAACTGTTTAAACTTAATTTTACAATGTTAAAACTCAATAAAAGTGCCTCATGGACAACTTTGCACAATAGTTTACATATATGAACAATATATCACACTGAAAATTAATCATGCTTGCATATTCTGACATCAATAAATTAGGCTGGTGTAAGTTTTTGAAAGTGATTAGAAATTATTTTTCGCATTTTCACTTTTGCCAAGCAAACATCATAACTATGCTGATTGAGTATCAGAAATAACAAATAAGCAACAGATGTGACAAAGTTTTCAAGAAACATTACTGAATAAAATATTCTAAGCAAATTTCGCCAATTTAAAAGACTACATTGGTCTTGATAGCAAGTGAAAATGACCACTATTCTGCTGGATCATGGACAATATATTGTCGACATTTGAAGTAGCATTTCACAAATCTTGATCTTTCACCTTTGAGAAAATCCTGGTATTATGAATACAAGCCTGTAAATAATTTTACATACTTAACACACACACGCACACATGTATGCATGCACTCATAAATATTATACACACATATCTCTCTCTCATTCTACCACAGTGGTCCTGCTGCTGACAATTTTCTTTGTATCTCCCCCAAAGCACAATTTCTGCAGTTTTTTACAAACTGTTCTTAAAAGTGTTCTTATAACAAAGTAACTGACTAAAACAATATGCTCCATTTTAAACGGGAGAAATCTGACGTTCCCACTATATTTCCACCATGACAGTGACAGACTCCACACATCCAACGTTCCCATACAACATAATCATCATCCCACATCTCTCTGCACTTTGGATCACACCTTGTCACTCAGATCATCCTCACTGTCACTGCTCATCTTGGGCTGCAGTGACGGTATTTCCAGAGGGGGTAGGGTGAAACTGCTGGACATGCTGAACTGATTATCAAGAGGAAGACCATTAACCGTTGACTCTCCCTGCTGGAGCAGTTGATTGGATAGCTGCTGTTTGTCTGTCTTCAGCCTCTGAAAAGATAAACATAAGTGATGTAGACGTAAAGATACCCACAAGCCTACATGGTGTAGAGATTTGCGAGTGTGTGTTGGATCGGGGAGGGAGAGGGGGGGTGGGGTGTTGCAATAACAAATCTATGACCTCGAATCCACTATGTTTTATGCTAGAATTCTTTGTGTTTTGTAGGCAGGAGTTTTTCCATGTGCTTATTTTACACAGGTTTGTAACAGATTTTCCAGAGAACAAGACCTGCCAGAGTGATGATATCATAAAACACACAAAGGAAAGGGCCAACAAATGGTGGCCCTTAAGATACAGGGGGAATCATGAAACGTAGCCTTCTGAAGAAGAAATATTTTCATCTTTTTTCTTCTTCTAATTCTTCGTCAAATGCTCAGACAGCATCTATTCTTGTCTGTCATAAGGGTGAAAATGTGATGCGCTGCCATTAAGCAACTGACAAGTCAAGCCCAGCATGTCCAACTTTGGCATATTTTCATTTTTCTCAAAAGCATGCTAAGAAAGAACTGCACACCACTAGACAGTAGGCCTACTAACCACTATGCAATTAATTATATTTTGTTTGTTTCTTGATCCCAGTGTTTCACTGGCTTTCTTGCATCTGCATCACCCTTTTCACAAAGCTGATTTTCACAGACTTTCTGCTGCAGTTCATAAGTATCTTATCATAAGAAAAATATAAACAAATCAACTGAGCTGATCTTGTTTAAGCAATCTTGTACTTGGGTAGACAGTTTTTTCCTTCAAGTTGATTTGAACATATTATCTTTTCTTCAGAAAAAGATTACATAGACTTGCACAACACAATACATAACAACAAAAAGCTTAGAGCCCTGCCCTTCATTTTCAGTTTAAAATGCAAGCACTTCATCAAGCCATGTTTGCTTCCTGCTTTGCCACCACAAGCTTTGTTGGTGCCTTTTGCTTTTGACTAACACTCCACTTTCAACAAACAAAGAAAACCCAAACACTCCACTTTGAAAGTGAGTCATAGACAAGACAACATGGCAAGAATCTAGGCAGCTACACTTGTAATGTTTACAGAGTGAAATGATGAATTGGAGCTATGAAACTTCCAAAGTGTACAATCAGCAGTACGTAAAGGGATTTTTTTCCAGTGATGTGTTCAATAAAAATTGGCTGAGTATCAGACTGCAATAGAGATTATAGCAGTCAACATTCTAGATGCTGAGAAAGCACAACCAAAACATTCACTATTGTTTCAAATGGAGCAGATGATTCATAAGCAGGTAAACATTTATGTTAGCAATAAATTTACACCAATCTTACAGTTTGGCTACAAAAAATCCTCACAGAAATGAAAATGGAATGTCAAAGAACAGGCCAAAAACTAGAAAAGCCATATCTTTAAGTTCAATATTAACTGGTAAAACTTAATGTCGGGAACAGAAAGCCGTGCTCAGCAGCAATATTGATTTAGAAAACTATCCCCTCAATGTGCATCATAATTTTTATTGTGCTTTGTGGTGGAGAGTAAATATGTGGTCTATAAATATGGATGTACAGTGCTTCTTATGTCCTGTGAAGGAAAGAGATAACAAATGCACATAGAAATGCATTAAGAAGAAAAATACTGGTGAACAGCTGATGAAAATTGGACCTTACAGATTCCAACACAGAGAAAATACTGATGAGACTACAGATTACAATGCAACAGAAATTTTCTACCCATGCAACCACCTAAAAACTCATAAATGCTACACCTGCAGCAAAAACAAAACAAAACAAAACAAAACACAACCATCTCTAAAACGAAGTATGAACAGTCAAACACTACAAGACTGTACCTCAGTTTCCTGGACAAGCTGCTTAATGTGCAGCTGAAGTTCCCCTGTCAGACAGCGCAGTTCTTCGATGATGTCTTTGTCATCTTTGGGCTTCTTCACAGCCACAATGCCCTCCTCTGTGTTGTCGTCAGCTATTTCTGCACTGAAGGTTTCCCACAGCAGTTCAGCCTTGGGGTCCTCTTTCCTTCGCTTCAGGAAATGCAGCAGAGTGTCTGCCTCTCTCATAGATTCTTCAATGTTCTGAGGAAATTCAAGGCTTGATTTATCTCTCTAGGAAAAACAAATAATCAACAACAACAAAGTAGAAGAACACATAAATATTTCTACAGATCAAAATCTAAATGCCAAAGGAAACTCTTCAAAGATTATTTCACACATTCTGAGGAAAAAGCAATACAAAGAAAATCTACTACACAGGAGAATAGAGACAGTACCATCAGTGAGATGTCACTGCTTGTAGAACTTTCCATGAGAGCATCATCACTTCTGCCAAGAAACCCACTTAACAGATGCTTGACTCCTGCCATGGGATAAAACAATTCAACTCTTAAAATGCATGCATAAAACAAAAACTGATAGCGATAAGGTAAGTAATGATATATCATTCCAATAAGATAGCGACAGACTGACTATAGATATAACCTAATGTGTCGATGAAGAGTTACCATCAACATTCTTTTGGTCTGTGAGGGCATATTTTTCTATAGAAATTTGCACAGGACAACTCTCTTGTTGCCAGAGTTTAGAATGCAGACCTCTCTTTCTAGCATTAGCATTATCTATCATACTGTCACCCAGACTACATTGTCCACTGTGGGAAAAGTCTGGCTTCATATAGGATTTGAACCACAGATTGCCTGCTTTCTTGGGAGGGTGCACCATCCCTAGACCACCAGCCGTCTTGGCAGATTTCAAACATAAAAATTATGTAATTTGAACTAAGTGTTGTTCTTGGTGGATGTTTTCCTTCTGTCTCAAAAACCCTTCCAGCCCATGCATTCCAACACGCAGCTCTCACCTGGTTGTTAATCAACACGCTGTCATGTCCGCTTCCTGCACACCGACTGCTCATTTTGCTGACTGGGTTACTCGTCTGTACTGCCTTGTTGCGTGTGGTCACTCGCTGACTTTTGTGAGCCTCCATGCTGGTTTTGCGGGACTGTTTGTTCTGAAGAATTTTCACCTGTCTCAAGTGATGCTCATGCTGCTGACGCAAACAGGACACCAGACTGGGGTTGTCGTACAGCACGGGAGATTGCAGAGTCTCCAACAAGTTCTCTGGACAAAAAAAAAGTAGTTGTAGAAAAACTAGTTTTAAACTATTTATTCAACTTTTTTTTTTTAAGCCTGATTGAAATTGAGAAGAATCAGAATTGGAGTAAAATCCATAAATCAAAGTCAGGATGAGGGGAAAAAAGGTTTTGGGGATGTAAGAAATCCTTCAAAATGTAAACTGAAGATAAATGTTTTCTAGAAGTGCTGTTTATACTGATTTACATACTACTGAATCTTACAAAACAGTTGATTACAATGATAAATTACACCAATTTCCACCTTGGCTGGCATGTTAATTTTAGTTTATCAGCTTTTTGTTTTCTTTTTACAGACTTGACTGGTGATGCAGAGGTGGAGTTCTGTACAACAGACAGCCTAGAGCTGCAAGTTCAACAGGCACACACAGGCTGAATCAACAGTGGTACACTTCAGTTCTACCACAAACCTCCTGCATGGAGAATTTAGAGTAAAGCTGTACAATTTCTTTTTACTTTCTCTAGCCATCTTTTGAAGAAAAAAATTGTGACTGGCCTATAATATTGTCATAGTTATAAAAAATACACAGCACTATTTTTAGTAGCCTCTTCAGGACAGAGTCCTTATACGTGTTTCAATGCTTGCAGACTCGTTAAGTCAATGTCTTCACCACACCCAACATTCATTAAATTTTTTTCTGCTTTCCTTTTTGATTCAAGCTGTCCTGAGGGGAACCCCCCACAAAAAAACCTCATACTGATAAGAATTTAATAAAATTAACTAGTCACATCATTATGACAATTTTGATGAACTATTGTGCATAAAAATTTAAACACAAGAACACACATACACAGTGACATACACACACACACGCATGCACACGCACACATGTGTGCACACACAGAGACACACACACCCACACCCACACTCACAACACACACACACACACCAGATACACAAAATTACCTGCAGCTCTGTTGTGGCAGGCAACGGCTTCTTCATACTTCCCAGCAGCTGACAGAGCATCTGCTTTCCTGCTCCACTGGTGTGCCTGCAACAGAACCCATGTCACTGTCAGCAAGAGAACGATTGATCCAGGCTAACACAGTACTTAACAATAACATGCTTCAATCTACAGATTCACAGAAATTAATGGGAAGAGGTGATGAAATCTATAGATAGATCTGGTAATGGAAATTCTGAATAGAAAGCAAATGATATGTGACTGTTACTGTTGTGTTAGTGTTACAGAAGGACTTTCTAATTTCTGAACAACATGAAAAAGCAAAAAATCTTAGAGGGGAGAGAGAGAGAGAGAGGAGAGAGAGGAGAGAGAAGGGAGAGAGAGAGAGAGGAGGAGAGAGAGAGAGAGAGAGAGAGAGAGAGAGAGAGAGAGAAGATACTCTGAGAAAGAGGGACAGAGAGAATATTTTTTAGAATTTTTAAAATCATTTGTGAGAGTGATTGTGAGTATGAGTTGGTTGGTTGGTTAGGCCCATCACTCCCCCTGGAGCATAGGCCGCTGACAACAGTCCGCCAGAGTCCTCTGTCCTGGGCTATTCTCTCCAGCTGTCTCCAGGTATATCCCATCTTCTTGGTTTCTGCCTCAAGGTCGCGTCGCCAGGTGTTTCTTGGCCTTCCTCTTTTTCGTTTTCCCTGGGGGTTCCATGATAGTGCCTGCCTTGTGATGTTGCTGGCTGGCTTTCTCAGGGTGTGCCCGATCCATCCCCATCTCTTGTGCCGGATTTCATTCTCGGCTGGCAGCTGGTTGGTACGTTGCCACAGGTCTGCGTTGCTGATGGTGTCGAGCCAGTGGATCTGGAGGAATCGTCTCAGGCAGCTGTTGATGAAGGTCTGCACTTTCTTGATGGTGGTCTTTGTTGTCCTCCATGTCTCCGCTCCATATAGTAGGACTGACTTGACGTTGGAGTTGAACAGCCTGATCTTTGTGCGGGTCGACACCACCTTGGAGCTCCAGATGTTCTTCAGCTGCAAGTACGCTGCCCTCGCCTTGCCAATTCTTGCTCTGATGTCTGCGTCTGTGCTGCCCTGCATGTTAATGATGCTACCCAGGTACGTGAATGTCTCCACTTCTTCCAGCTCCTTCCCATTTAGTGTGACTGGGTCCTCACTCACTGCGTTGATTTTGAGAATCTTGGTTTTGCCTTCATGGATCTTGAGACCAACCTGTAATGAGGTGGCTGCTAGTTCTGTAGTCTTGTCCTGCATCTGTTGGCGGCTGTGGGAAAGCAGGGCCAGGTCATCTGTAAAGTCGAGATCATCCAGCTGGTCCCACAGTGTCCACTGGATTCCATTTCTTCTGTATGCCGTTGAAGTGTTCATGGTCCAATCGATCGCCAGGAGGAAGAGGAAAGGTGACAGGAGACAGCCTTGTCTGACTCCGGTCTTCACCTCAAAGCTGTTTGTGAGTTGTCCTCCATGGACCACCCGGGAGGTCATTCTTTCATAGTTCTTGATCAAGTTGACCAGTTTGGTTGGCACTCCATGGTGGCGAAGCAATTTCCAGAGGGTGTTGCGGTCCACACTGTCGAATGCTTTCTCATAATCAACAAAGTTGATGTATAAAGATGAGTTCCACTCTAAAGATTGCTCAACGATGATGCGCAAGGTGGCAATCTGATCTATGCATGATCTGTTCTGGCGGAAGCCGGCCTGCTGGTCTCAGAGGAGAGGGTCGACTGCATTTTTCATTCTCTCAGGAGGATCCTTTTAAAGACTTTTCCCGCCCCGACAGAACATTACCCTCTAATTGGCACAGTTGCTGAGGTCCCCTTTTTCTTGGTAGCTTGATGAGTAGCCCTCCTTCCATCTATGACTTCCTTTCCCTTTCCCAAATCTTTCCCAAAGAGGGGGAAACACATCTCTACTGTGGTCTCCAGGTCTCCCTTTGAGGCTTTCTGCTGGGTTTTTGCCTGTCCTGCTCCCTTTTCCATTTCTCAGTTTTTTGATGGCTTCCGATCCCCCCCGGGTTGGTTGTCACATTGAATCTAGGTCTCTATCACGGGGTCGATGTCCGGGGTTTAAAGGGGACGGTCTGTTCGGATTCCTAAAAGTCTCTGCCCATCTTTCATTGCCCCCTGTTCCCAGATGGGTTTTCCCTTTTCTTGTTTTTTGACGGTCCTCGGGGTTTCTGTACTTCCCTGAGAGTTTTTTTAGTGGGCATACAGCAGCTTCAGTTGTTCCCTGGCTGCTGTTTTCCTCCCTCCTCCCGGGCTTTCATGTACTTCCCTTTGTCTTTTGCCTCCTCTTGATTTTCTCTGTTGGCTTCTTGAAGCCCTGCTTGTCCCTTTGGCCTTTTGCTGCCTTGTCCGGGCTGTTTTACTGCGCTTTCTCTTCTCAATTTTGCCATTGTGATTGCCGATACCATTCCTTCTGTGGTGTCTCTTGGGGCCCACTCTTCCTGACAAGTTATCAGTGCCCCTCTTTCATTTTCTTCCCTGCCCGTGTCAGCCCTTTTCTCAAGCAGTTCTTATAGTATTTGGGGTATTTTGTTGGGGAGGGACAGTTTAAAATTCTTCATTTATTTTGAGTCTTTAGCGGGCTGGGTTTTATTTCTGCCTCTTTGTTGTACTTCCAAACCCATTCTTCTTCATTTTAAACTTCCCGGGCTACCAAAAGGGGTGGTCAGATGAAACGTCTGCCCTTTTTTCACCCTTACATCCTGTAGAACTCCTGAATTTTTTGGCCATGCAAATGGTCGATCGGTTCTCAGCACATGTTTTGGTGAACCCAGTGGCCTTATGACTCTTTTTGGGGGGGAAAATGCTCCCACCGATTACCAGATTGTTATAGCACAGAAGTCTGCAAATCCTCGCCTTCCTTCATCTCTCCAAACCGTTTTCCCATCATTTCCTAATCCCGGGTCTTGCCATCTTTGGGTTGAAATCACCCCTTGGGGTTTATCTTTTTTTCCCGGGGCTTGGCAATGACATCTGCAGTCGTCGTGAATTGATCTTTGGGTTTTTCATCCCGTCATTATGGCGCAAAACGGATGGTTCATTCTGCTTCTCTTCTTGTCCAAGGTGCCACGATGATCTTGATCCCTGTGCTTCCCTCCTACAGGGGTTGCTCGCAGGCTTGACAAAATAGCGCTACACCTTCTGTGTGGGAGCGTTGCTTCTCATGGGCCAAAAAAAACACATCTCTCCGTGAGCAGCTCCTTTTTTCCCCACTGTGTCCAATGGGTCTCACTGATGCCAAACAAAGGGAGGGTTTTACTTTTCATCTCTCTGCACTTTTGGTTGTTTTTTTCCCGTTCATACATGGGTCCCCATTCCATGTTCCGAAAATTGATGGTCCTGGGCGGGAAAAAGGGGGGCGGCCCTTTTGGCTTCCGTAATTCACGGGTTTACCACATGGCGCTACATCCTCTTGCGAGGGCCCTTCCACTCCCGGGGAGTATCTCCTTGCTGTTGTTTTCGTTCTGTACAAGCTTTGTTTTTTACGGGGGGGGGTTGCAGCCCCACACCCCAAACCCCCCTCCTTTTCATCCAGCTTGGGGCCACATGAAGTTGGAGTAAGTGACAATGTAATTTTAAAGCATTTTCAGTCCTGCTTTTTCTTATGTATGGGGGGATAAATGATTGATCTTACTTTTGAATGATAAACTTTTCCCTTTTAGACCCACAAAAATTGTACTGTAAGTTATGTACTGATTTGGGAAAGGGAAATGTTGGGTGAGAAAGGATGGATTCGAAAATTCATGCTCGCAGATAGACCTATACGGCTGTAGATACTATAGTATAGACTATAGAGTATGTATAGTCTATACTATAGCCAGTATACTTAACCTCACACACACACACACACACACACACACACTTAAAGAGTTGAATCAAAATCAGTGTACTATTAGCAAGAAAAATATGGATCGTAGATTTAATTTTAATCTAATGCCTAGTAATGGGTTTTTATTTCCAATTATAAAAATGTGTAGTCTACAACTTCTTTGATTTTGTTTATTGTTGTGTTCTACAGTTCAGAACTACGGTTCCCTGTATGACGGAGGAAAAACTTTAGCAACTTTAGCAAGTAGACATTTGTTTCTTCACCCATAGGTCTTCAAATGTTCCATCAAATTTAAATCGTTTACAGTTTTTCATCGAAAACACTAGGCCTCTCAGGCTAGTTTACTGGTCGCACTGGATAACTCTATCATATTTAATATTTTAAGTTGCTCGTTTATATTCAAATAAAAGAATTGACTTCCTTCAGGCATCCCCCACGTTAAAAGTAAATCTTTATCAACTTCAACTCATGATCACTAATTCTCCAGAAATACATCTGCTTACCCTGTTTAGAGGAGAATCCATTGCTGTGTTGTTAAATAGAAAACACTCTTCAACTATGAAACTAGAAAAGGAACCAAAAATAGGCCTATTAGAGACTAACCCAAATATACCCAAATAATCTCTCTTCACCTTTAACATTCCCTGTATCCTCCTGCCCCCTCCATTTTTCTATATAAAAATAGTTTATACTGTGTGTAAAGTGCTAAAATGATTACAATTATGAAATAGCAAGCGATTGTGAACTCATTCATTTCTTAAGGAAACAGAAAGATGCAGCCTTTCCCTGTATAATAATTGTTACTCTTATACATATGTATGTCTATAGCATAATATGCTACCTCCGTTGTCTGTACCAGTGATCTAGCAATAATGAATGCAATTTTCTGCACAAAAGCCAGTTTTTCAGGTTTATAAATATCACTAAAAGTTTTTTTTTCATATCCCCATTTCAACACCTGAAAACAAAGTTCTATAGATGACTAGCTAAAAGGCGCAAGCAAATAGAAATCACTTAGATCGTTTAGAAAAAGAAAGGCCAAACCTTCGAGGGCGTCCTGTATGTGGTGATAGTTTTATTCACAGTGATTTTGTTGCATTTTTTTCATCTTTAGTACCAATAACTCTGCATACTTTCTTATGTTAAACATTACATTGCATTTTCTCAATTATCCACATTATTTACTGTTCAAAGTTGTGACCCCCCCCCCCCCCCCCCCCCAAACAAAAACAAAACAAACAAAACAAACAAAAAACCAAAAAAAACACAACACACACACACACAACAACACACACACACAACACACACACACACACAAACCCACCAAAAAACCAACAACTAATAAACCCAAACAAAACAACAACAAAAACCCAACAACAACAAACAAACCCAGCAACAACAACAACAAAACAAACCCCAAAAACGCACACAAAACAACAACAACAATAACAAAACAAAAAACAAACAAAACCTAAAAACACAACAACAGCAGCAGCAACAACAACAACAACCCCAAACAAAACAAAAATCAACAGCTAGGCTTTGGGTTACAGTTGATATTGCGAAGTGTTCTATATTTTCAGTCATAGTGAAGCACTGCTTTACTGTTCCATTGTGTTTGTTGAAGTCTTACATATGCAAGATTGGTGTGCTGCATTTCTTATCCCTTTTAATTGTTTCTTCATGTTTGATGTATGAACACATTTCAAGTGTATGTAGAAGATACAGCACCACCTCCTGCTACAGAGCCAACAGTGCTTGCATAATATATGTATTGACATGCAATCGTTTAATTTGATAGTTTCTTCTCTTTATCTCTTTCTTTCCTCTGCTAGAGCTCTGAGGTTCAATCATTGGTGAGATATTTGTGTATGCAACCGTCCCCCTCCTCCCCCATTAAGGTAGTTGTATTCCAACTTCAGGGATGATATTTCAGTTTTCCCAAGAAGATGCCTACAATGTGCAAAACTGTCCCTAAATGCTATTCCATCTTTGCTGAGAAATCTACTCGGGCAGATGCTTGATCAAATTAATGGGGGTGATCCAGCTCTCAATGCTAGGTTGTTGTTGTTTTTTTCTGTTTATGTACCCTACTGATGCTTATATCCGCTCTGCTGCAGATACCTTGTGCCTACGAATACCTAGATTCAACCAATCCACTGTTGGCCGCAGCTCTTTCTCTATTTCGGGTCTATCGACCTGGAATGAGCTCCCTCTCTCTCTTCCCCAGAAACCTAGTTACGACACTTTTAAATCCAGCCTCAAGATATATTTATTTCAAACCTAAGATCCCCCCTCCTGTTTCATATCAGAGCTATCCCACCTTCACTAACCCATGTCCTATCACCCTAAAAGTATACGACCTGTGTGAGTGTGTGTGTGTGCTTTTGAAAAACATTTGACTATTGAAATTTTACTTCATAGATTTTGTCTGCGAGCACCATGTTTGTAAACATCTGTTTGTTTAAACTATTGATTATTTATCATTGATTGCATGACTGTGTAAGATTAGGTTAAATGCATGTGCTTTGATTTGTCTTTGCAAGATATAGTGCTATATAAATTCCATTTATTATTATTATAATATATATACATATATATATATAGATAGATATATATAATATGTATACAGAGAGAGAGAGAGAGAGAGGAGAGAGAGAGAGAGAGAGAGAGAGAGAGAGAGAGAGAGAGAGATTGTTCCTCGGGTATAGCTCCAAGGTTTACAAATAAAATGGTGAGGTTCTGCACATGCAACCATATTTCCCCACCATGAAGGTAGCCACATTCCAACTTCAGGGATGAATGAATGATGGGTATGTTCATGTTTCTTGTAACCCACCAAACACTGACATGAATTTTGGGGTTTTCAATGTGCATATTTGATCTTCTGTTGTTTTTTTTATGCAGGCAAAATGAAAATGAGTTGTGTAAACTTAATCTTTTATCCTCAACAAAGATTATTTTCAGTTTACTTGATTTGACTTCACACACACACACACACACATTCACATCTCTTTCC
The DNA here is from genome assembly GCA_028751875.1 of Rapana venosa. NCBI lineage: Eukaryota > Metazoa > Mollusca > Gastropoda > Neogastropoda > Muricidae > Rapana > Rapana venosa. The sequence continues at coordinate 30,943,990 of CM054139.1, forward strand.
TGATGTTATGTATAGGCCTTCTCCATTATTCTGCATCTTTGAACCAAGTATAATATGACTTCATGAGAAAGAATGTTAGACCATACGTCTGCACTTTGTGCATGCTAGCTTAATTTCAACAAGGCAGTTGTCCTGGAAATAGCCTGTGCAGTTGGCAGGGCTGTTATCATCATTATTGATTTAAGCTTGCTTTTAACTCATTGGAGTCACGGTGGATCCCGCCATTTTGTGGTGACACGTGATTTTGGCTATATTTGAAAAATTCAGCAGACTTACCCAACATAATAATGACATACACATTATACATCATTGAAAAGTTTATAATGTCTTCTTCTGAGAATGTTTCACAGTTTTTTAATAGATGATTGTATTTATTTTTTACAAATTTTCAAAATATGTCACTGAATGCTGAAAAATAAAAAGTTTTGAAAATTAGGGCTGGTAACTTAAATGTCTTGAACTATTCATCAACTAGTCCCCTTGAAGCAATGTGATGATTTTTCACCAAAGTAAAGTTCCCTGAAGCTGGCTGAATCCATGTGATGTCACTTTTTGTACAACAGATTATTTTTTTTAAATAATCATAACACTGGAGAGCCTGAAATCCCAAAGATATCACTTGTTGACATGTCAAACAAAATTGGCCACCAGACAAAAGCTTAAGCTTCGGCACAACCTCAATGAGTTAAACACAGAGGATGCATTTGTATGAGCATGTGTACATATACTTCAAAAGACAAGTCTCTGGGTCTGTTTAACACTGTGTAGGTGTATGTTTAGAGCTGAAATTCTCTGTACCAATTGAAGTGGAAACTTGTAAAACATAGATCTTGAAGTATGCATGGATTCCATACAAACGCCAGGTACACAAAGAAATAGGAAAAGAAGATTCATGTTTTAAAACTTTGTTTTACACGAGGAAAAGAGGACAGAGGTGGATATAGAAATAATGCATAAACATAAGTGACATATTCCACACAATCACAATAGTTTTGCGTTTAAATGTTTTATTCACTTCTTGTCAAATTCAACAACCTTAAAACAGAACTTTAAAAAGTAGCTAATGTATGGAAGTTATATAGCGCTGAATCTTGTAAAGCAACAAATCAAAGTGCTCAGATGACATTTTTTTTATATCAAGGATAATGGAACAAGCACTCATGTGCTTTTTTACATCCAGTCCCCATGTGTATGTGGTACTGTTTTATCAGAATCATTTCCTTCTAAGATTTTATACTTTTTTTCTCTAATATATGATTAAACTGATGAAATTTAGGTTCAAAGACAATTCTAAAAAAACAAAAACAAATGGCAATATATATCTTTCTTTTGTTTATATATATATACATATATATATATATATATATATATATATATATATTATATATATATATATATAAAAAAATATATATATATTATATATATATATATAACAGAAAAAAGATTAAAAATGCAAATAAAACTCACTGAGTAATTCAGCACTACAAACATAACACATATGTAAATAAGCTCTCACAACCACAATATATATGTTTCAAATTCTATCTTGAACACTGCACACTTTATAAATCTTATTATCTACATAACTACTTCCAAGCAAGCGAAGTATACATAGCTGGTAAAGGTGTTGCCATAACCTAAGCGGTCGTTGGGGAGCAAGATATCAGGGACCTCCGCTTCTCAAGGGGCCAGCATTTTGAGGGTGATACCCATCTCCTCTCCTTCATTGCTTTACTTTCTCTGTTCCTAAAGAGGGTAGGTACTCATTTACAGCTGGGTTAACTCGGGGACTGTACTGAAACCAAGGTGCAAAAAAGGTCATCCATCCAAAAGGCAACTATGCTCAATTCTGCTAAGCCTTAGCTTTGGAAGAGTGAGTGCTCTGACCACTGAGCTATACTGTTCTGTACAATGTGTGTGTGTGTGTGTGTGTGTGTGTGTGTTGTGTGTGTGTGTGTGTGTATAAAACTGTATACACTCAAACACAGCGAAACCATTATGAGGCAACAGCAGGTAAACTATTGATCTAAAAAATGGAAACGGTGACATAAACACTCCCAGCCAGCATCAATCATTGTTAGGAGTTTAACATAGCTGGTTGACGCATGCACAATATTTCTCTAAACCTGCTAACATATGAAACATCATCTATGCTACCAAGCTGAGTTTTGTGACGTATAGATCATTGTATCATAACCTCCAAGAACACCAAGGCCTACACTTCTACATATATATACAACTCCACCTCCCTATGGCTGGCATCCCATAAAAAATGTCACTGACATGTTAAATGACTTTCCTAAACTGGCTCTTTTCGTTGCTGTTGTGTGTTTTTTCATCCCAAAGAGAGAAAAAAAATGACAATAGGCAGCCATAGATACTGAAAGAAGAGAGTGTGTACGTGAATCTATTTTGTGTTGTTTTTGCTGCATCTGTGCACTTTCTTTGTGCTTTTCTGACAGCAGCTGCATACACGTAGGTAGGCTTTGTGGTATTGCCAATAATTTTTTTTTGGTGTCAGACACCAGGGAGAGGGTGGAGGGTGGCAGAGGGTGGGGGTGGAAAGGGGTTGGTGTACAGAGGTAGGAGTGGGGGTGGGGTGGTGTAAGTTAAGGGGATGGATAGAGGACTTTTTTTTTTCTCTCTCTCTCTCTCATTTGCTTTGGTGAGATTTGTCTGTGTTTTGCCATTTTGGTTGTGAGTACAGGTTGAAATAGTTCCTTGCATGAGCACATGCGTGTGTGTGTGTGAATGTGTATGTGTGTGAGTGTGTATGTGTGTGTGTGCAAGTACGCACGTGTGCATGCGTGCACCAGTCTGTGCATGTATGCTTATTTATTATTTATTTATTTATTGTATTCAGTCTTTTATATTGAGGATAATGGAATTAACGCTCATGTGCTTTTTTACATCCAGTCCCCATGTGTATGCAGTTTTGTAAATGTCATCTGTTCCCACCGGCACACCATGGTCTACTCTTTCGAAAAGTGTATGTGTGTTTGTATATGTGTGTGTGTTGGTATGTATGTGAGTATATGCACAAGTGTGATAAATATTCACAATACGTAGCCCTTGTGATAGTATAAAGAGAAAAAATCTGAAGGATGCCCTGGAAAAGCATACATATAAATAATAACTAATAAAAACATGGCACAACAATATTTACAACAACAACAAACCCACAGCAACAGCATATTGTACATTTTTTCTATCTTTCTTTTTTTTCTTCTTTTTTTCCATTCCTCTGCTAGCTAGAGCTCTGAGCTTCACTAATGGTGAGATTTTGCGTATGTAACCATTTTTGCCGACCATGAAGGTATCCGCATTCCGACTCCGGGGGTGTATGCTGGGTATGTTCGTGTTCCCATAACCCACTGAACACTGACATGAAATATGGGATCTTTAATGCATATATTATGATCTTCAGCATGTGAATATACACAAAGGGAATTAAAGGCTTTGGCAAGTCTGCATTTGAAGTTGTTCTAGAAGGTCGTAAAAATTCCCACCCATATTAACTCATCAGATGCCGCAGAGATTCAAACCACGACTTCGTGGAGTTATGGGATTGAAGACCACTCAGCTACAGCGTCCGTCTAATTTCAATCTTTTGATCCTGTAGGGTGATTGTTATATCCTAATCACCTTGGGGGTGTTCAAAAGAGGCCTAAGACTTGTACCCCACTGCTTTAAGTTAACTTTCCTGGTCATAAACTGTTAAAGAAATTCAACAGAAAATAACCAAACAAGATAATGCATAACCAGATAAGGAAAAACAAGTACTATTGGCAACAATCCACGGTCTTCAAAATGTCAAAAACAAGCAACCAAACCAAATTTTTCAACAAAAAACCCTCCCCCCTCCCCTCCAACCAACAACATAAATGCTTCTTACAGTCATAACAGATCTAAAGTTTAAGATTTAACCCCCTTAATAACTCTTCTGTAATTTTTTTTTTTGGGGGGGGGGAGGGTGTTAAAAAGAAGAGTGTTAGAAGATGCATACAGTCTGCCTGGGAACTATATTAAGATATACCAGCAAGCACAACAATTATTTGATTAATTTTCTATTCTTATTCCCTTACAGCTTGCTTTTTTCATTTTTCTACACACGCACACCCACATGCACGCACACACTCGTGCATAGCATCACTGGTTCTGTAAAGATTTTTTTTCGCTGAAGGAAAGGTTACGAAACAATAAAATTACATTAAAAGCAATTTGGAAAACTGAACAGTTCAGCTCTCTCCTCTTTAATGGAAATTCTTGATAATGATAATGTTTCTATTTATGTCCAAACTTGTTTACACAATTATTTAGGTCTAATTTTCATCTTCTATCTTTTTTAAAACTACACTTGCTTGTATCAAGAAAAAATAGATATCACAATGAACAAATCATACAAAAACAATCAATTCAAGACTACCTTCATGTACTTTCTCTAATGTATCCAACAGAACTTTACACTATGTTACATATTTTACAGAAATTTACATATTTTACAACCAACACTTTTATGTGACTCCTCTTTATTTAAAAGTAACCATTCTTCACCTTCACCTATACCTATGATGTAGACCGTTGGGGCACCACTGAAGATTTTGCAACCAGCTTCCTCCAATCTTCCAGAAGTGGAGGAAGCTGGAAGTCCTACAATATTTCACAAATTTGTTAGGATGCTCCTCAGACCTATCACATGATAAATAACACATCACAACTTCAAACTGTCTGGGGCAAAATGTGTGTATGCTTTAACATTATTCTCACCCTCTCTCTCTCTCTCCTCTATCATACATCTTATCTGTGATGGGCGTTGCTGAGTCACTAGTACATCGCAGTTGATATGAAACAAGTATAAAATAAATCAGTGTCTAAATGCTCAAAGTGTATGGTTTAGTATTAGCATTACGTTACAGGCACTGGTTACTTCATCTTTTTTAAAAAAAACATTTCTTGGCAAGGGCTTCGAGGTTCACCAGTGCGTATGTGACTGTTTTTGCCCATTGCTAAGGTAGCTGTATCCCAACTTCGGGGATTTTTCTTGTTTGAAACAATGAAGAGTGATGAACAAAAAAACTGCGATTTTTTATCACGTTCTTTGAGTGCACACACGCACATGCAGATACATATCACAAACCAAAAACACGCTAAAACAACCGAATAACAACATAAAAATTATCACTGATGGTATTAAAACCAAGCACTCAAAGATAGCACACACTTTCAAACGTCTTTTCGCAGAAGTCCTGCTAATAAGACCCAAGGACGGATACATTTTTAACGCCAGCAGCTGTTTTCCTGCAGCGATGCTTCATGGGTGGGTGATTCCCTTTGCCGCCAGCTCCTCCCTCACGCGGAACAGGTAATCTGGGTCTGGATACCCGAACCTGCAACAGACACAAGCATCAATGACTTCAGTCTCTGCTGAACGTCTTTCTCTTGATTCTAGATAATGCATTCTTCTTCTTCGTCGAATGCTCAGACAGCAGCTCTTGTTGTCTGTCATAGGAGCAAAAAATGTGTTGTGTTGCCGTTAAGCGCCTGACAAGTCAGGCCCTGTGGTGCATGTGTTCTAGAAATGCAGTGAGAAAATGAAGACTTTTCTGATTACTTCTGACTTACTGACTTCTGTGAAAAGACGTTTGAAATGTGTGCCATCTTTGAGTGCTTGGTTTTATACCGTCAGTGATTTATGTGATTTTCTTTGTATTAAATGACTCCACCTACCCCCCCCCCCCCCCCAAAAAAAAAACCAACAACAACAAAAAAAACACAACCCACCACGATTTCTTCCCCGCTAGTTTGTTGGTGAATAAAAAGAACGTTCACCAGTATTTCTCATCTGTGCATTCCCTTAAAGATGGGATGCATAGTGCCTGGTCTTTATCCTGTGCTTGGAACTCTGCAGGAGGTCTTCCCACTGGCCTCAGCTGACACAATCTGACTTCAGAGCAGCTCTTTTTACTTTACAGGATGCATGCTGTGCATGTTTGTGTGTTTCCCGTAACCCACCAAACACTGCCATGAAATAACAGAGTCTTTAACGTGCACAATTGATCTTCTGCACGAAGAGAATCACATCACTGGAAGGTCTACACTTTAAGGTGTCCAGAGAGGTCGTAAAAAGCCACAATCCCTTAATTCCCTGGATGCTGCTGCTGAGATTCAAACCCACAACATCTGGGTGTGAAAGGAAAACGGTCATAACCACTCAGCTATAGGGTCCATCATTCATAGACCTGTATATCTTTGTATTCCAGCAACAGCAACAGCACTTACTCCGTGGGTCCTCCATAAGTGCTGGTCTTGTGGTGGATGTCGTTCCAAGTGATGACTCCCTTAGCTCCAGTGGTGACAGAGTCCCCGATGGTGAACACCAGGCGCTGGTCAAAAGCCTTCTGCAGCATCTTCAGCACGTCTCGGCCCTCTGGTGTGTCTGGGAGGTAGGCCACACGATGTGTGCCTCCATAGCGCTGACCAGGGTTGGGGTGACAGGCCTTGAAAACACACGAGATGCTTGCTGTAGAGAAGGTGGTCAATCCAGTGATGAATTAGGAAACTGGTTAAAAAAAGAAAATAAGAGGATAGGAAAAAACAAAACAAAAACAAAAAAAGAGAGAAAAAAAGGGAATGCAACTCTTCCTTTATTTTTTTTAAAATTCCTCGGCAAGAGATCTCTGAGGTTTACCAACAGAGAGATTTTGCATACGTGAATGTTTTTACTCACCATGAAGGTAGCCACGTTCCGACTTCAGGGATGTATGCTGTATATGTTCGTGCTTCCATAACCCACCAGACACTAACATGAGTCATGGGATCTTTAACGTGCGTATTCGATCTTCTGCATGCAATTAAGGCACTGGCAGGTCTGCACTTGAAATTGAAATGGGAGATCATAAACAATTCTCAACCTCAATTCAGCAGACACTGCCGAGATTCAAACCCATGACTTAATGAACATGAACAACAAAGTAAACTCCACTGCTGTGAGATGGTCTCCCATCAAAGAGTACATGGAATTTTGTGAGGATTAGCCTGTAAAAAAAAAAAAGGTAATGCAACATAGCACACAAGCCCGATGCAAATATCATTAACATGCAATTACTTAACCCCTAAGTAATATCAAGAGAAAGCTTACCCTGACTTTGACAGCATCAACATCAGGAGAATGGTTTCCAACACAAATGTAGGGCCATTCTTACAATGCTCATGGTATTTTAGGGAAACCGGCTGTACTTCATACGACACACTTTAAGTCATGGCAGATTTCTCTGCTTGAAATTCAGGCTGCTCTCCCCAGGGAGAGCGCGTCACCACAAGAGCAGCGCCACCCATTCTTATTTTGTTCATTTTCCTTTCTGCAACTGTACTTGTTTCCCTATCAGAGTGGCTTTTTTCTAGAGAATTTTGCCAGGGACAACTCTCTTGTTGCCGTGGGTTCTTCTACATGTGCTAAATAGTTATGTGTAATACACAGGACTTTGGTTTATCGTATCATCCAAAAGACTAGCACCCAGACCACCACTTGAATTCTAATGGATGGGGGAAAAGTTTCCAGCCCAAACGGGATTCGAACTGCGGTACACTTCCGACCCGGACTTTTCACTTTCTAGGCAGGCACGTTACCTCTAGACCACCGATCCACCAAATAAAAAAACAAAAGGGAAGAAATATACAACATACCTCTTGCCTACCAGGAGGTAAGTTATAGGTGATGGTGATGACACCAGCACTAGGGTATCCAGGCAGGCTGTTCCTGTAATCGACAGAGTAGGTCATAGTGCCGCCCCGAGGCTGCGTGCCTGTCGCAATGCCGAACATCCTCTGGCACTTGGGGCAGCGTGGATTCACGCTCATCGCTTTGTCCACGCAGCTGGTACAGAAGATGTGGCCGCAGGGCAGACTCTTGGGCTGACTGATGTCCTCCAGACAGATGGGGCAGGTTCTGTCTGCGTCTTCTGATTCGCTGGCTGCTGCACTGGACAGGTCTGTGTCGTTGCCACTCTGGTCTGATGTCCTCCCTGTGCGGATGACATTTTGTTTTGTGTCTGATGAATGAATGATTGAATGAATGGACTGACTGACTGACTGACTGAATGAAGGAATGATAAATGTTGTTGACTTCAATTTTACGTCTGTTCACTTTTAGTGATATTAGATGCCCCCCCCCAAAAAAAAAACAACAACAACCCAAAAAAAAAACAACCGGGAGATGTGGATATGTTGTTTAAAGAAAAAAAAAAGGAAAAAAAATCTCGAAAAGAAACTTGGCAATGCAACAGGAATTAAAAAAAAAAAAACAAACGAAAACAAGTCATTGACGTTAATGTAACTATAACAAATGTCCTATTGGGACTGTGACAAAGACCTTTCACAATTTCAAATGCCAGTTTTAGATTACTGAACATGCTGGTGAGGGAGTTTTCAGAAAAATGGGGCATGAAAGGTTTTACACTCTGGCAGTCAAAAAGTATATGAGTATTAGTGATATTCTCACCACACAGGCATTTACCATTTTTGCTGAATTTGGTTATCAATGCATTTAGTTTCATTCTATAGAATAAAGTATTAATTCCCCTTGATGTAAAAACACTTGTACTAACTTCTGAATGGTTCCCCACTGTTAAATTATCGGTATTGATTGCAGTTCTAGTTAAAAGTTAAATGATATAAACAAAAAAACAGGAATGAAAATTTTTGGGCATATTTGGAGAAGACAGAAAACACCATTTTATTAACTAAAACATAGCTTTTTTGTGATCATTGCACACAGTGATATCAAATCAAACTGGAAAAATTATAAACACCATTATGTAATGCATATTTTGAAAGTAGCAGATGGGCTAAACAGCGACCCATATGTTTTTGGAAAAATTATCACATTATCATATCTGTTTGACTTACATATTTCAAACTTGGCACAGATAGCCATATTAATGCACTTAGTATGTGTACCAAATTTCATTGAGATATCTTTACTAGTTCCTGAGAAACAAAAATTTGCAAAAAGTGACGCAGTGGTCCACCTTAAATTATCGGTATTGATTGCAGTTCTAGTTAAAAGTCTCTCATGACAAATGTATGAAGGAATGGATGATCTTTAATACAAAAGGGTGAAGATGTAAGGGCCACGCTTAGTCTTACAATCTATCCTTGTAAATATGCATACATTACAACGATCATCCGAATGTGAAAATCAATGAAACATCCGGGAAAAAGAAACCCACACAAAATAGTAGATAACACACACACAAAAATCTTAAAATCTAAAATACAGACTACTATCAGTCTGCTCATTTAAAACAAGAGCAACAACATGCACGCACACACGCATGCATGCTCGAGTGCACACACACACTCATACACACACATTTAACTGCAACAACAGCTGATGGACAGGCTTCTAATCTTTAAAATCCTGAAGCTGCAGGTCACAAGTTCAATCCTATCAGCACCTAGTGGATTAGGGGTAGAAATCTTGAGATCTACACATAGGTTATATACACACCTATCAGCATGTTACTTCCATTCATGTATATTCCCATTCAGAAGATCAAATACGCATACTGAAGGTGTGCTTGTTCAGTATGTAACAATCACTTTTCTTGTTTGTTATTTGATATGTAACAGCCTTGCCTTCTCTCTCACTTTCATCACGTATAAGGAAACAAAATCTAGCATGAAATGACACCTGCAAACCATCACTTTAAACACAACACCACTACCACCTTAAACCAACTCACCCACCCCAAACTCCATCCACCCATCCCAAAACCCTAATGCTGCATCTTACACAACACACACACACACACACACACACACACACACACACACACCACAAACACACACACACACACACACACTTTCTGAACAGACTCTGGAAAATGTATTTGAAAATTCAAAGCTAGCCTTTGCCATTGCCAGATGTTTATTGCATAGTCCACTTGAATATTTATTGTAGTTACATTATTGTTATTTCATGTTTCCACATTGTTGAGTTTATATTTTGCTCCTGTTTAAAGGTATTATCTTTACTTTTCTAGGGTTGTTTTTTTTTTCCACAAAAATACCAACACTGATGCTATTTCTTAACCTTTTCTCCTTCCTTTCCCTTCTTTAACTTCCATTATACTTTCCATTTCCCTCGTCTTATATCACTTAGAGTGAACAGACGTTAAATTGAAGACAACAACAACAACAACACCTCACCTCGACCCACACTCTTTGCCAATCCCATAGATCGTTTCTTGACATTGGTAGCAGCCGGTACAAGGGACTGTTTAATCAGCGGCTGTGTTCTCGGTAAGACGGCACTCGCAGATGCAGATGCTGATGCAGATGCGGAACTTCCCCCTTGACTGCTGGCCCCACCGCTGGCTCTGCTTGATCCTGAGACGGAGTTGCTACGAGAGCGGGGTCTGGGTACAGGAGAGGGGTCTCTGCCCGAGGCGTTACTGGAGGTTTGGCTGTTACTTGCGGCTGCTGTCGTTGTCCTGTTCACATAAATGGTTTTCAGTTCAAGAAAGCAGCCAAAACTTCTTTTGATTCTCAAAATATGATAAAAGGAGTATCTGACTTTGCTGACTAAACAACAAGAAAATATAAAGAGAAATTTAAAAAAAAAAAGAAAAAAAAAAGAATCTCGACAATCATTTACAGCTGCTGTCATTGTCCTGCTCACATAAATAGTTTTCAGTGAAAAACCCCCAACCAAAAACCAAAACCTCTTTGAGAGTGAAAATCTAGCTGACTAAACAACACCAAAAAAATGAAGAGAAATAGATAAATAAAAAAACCCCACCTAAGCAATGTACTAGCATCAAGTATCATGCTCAGTTTCTCTCTTTAGCTCCATGTGGTTTAAAAGATATGGTTCTTGTGTACGATTTGATGTAACAAAATTATATATATATATAAGCTACTAACATTTACATGCAAACACAGATGCATACTCCTCAACCCTCCCCCTCTCTTGACTACTCACATGCACAGGTATAAACACACACACACTTCACCCCCCCCCACCCCCCCCCACCCTCCCCACACACACCAACACACTCTTCATCCATTACACAAGATTTCTCACAAAACTTTGAGCGTACTTACTTGCTTTCTCGATCAAAAGAGCGGCTCCGTGTTCGGTGCGAACTGGCCGAGGTTTTGCCGGTCGCTGGCTGCGAATGTGTTTCGGCATCAAGCTGTTCTTGGTCCTCTCTCTGTCTGCTGACCTGTCGACCTCTGCTGTCGGGTTTTGACGCTGTAGCGCCTTCATCGGGTGAGCTGTCCCATGTTGCGTAGCGGTCGTTGCCGGTTGTCTTCTTAGGTGTTGGAGTGACGCTTCTGTAGTGAAGGATATCACAGTGTATCGTGGACTTGTGTCAGGGTGGGTTTTGTTTTAATGTTTATCCACTGAAAGAGTTTTATGTTAGACAGGGTGTTGTGTGTGAGTGTGCCTGTGTGTGTGTGTGTGTGTGTGCGTGCGTATGTGTGGTTGTGTGTGTGTGTGTGTGTGTGTGTGTGTGGTTGTGTGTGTGTGTGTGTGTGCCTGTGTGTGTGTGTGTGTGTGGTTTGTGTGGTTGTGTGTGTGTATGTGTGTGTGTGTGTGTGGTGTGTGAGTGTGTGTGTGCATGCGCATGTGCATGCATGCATGCATGTGCAGGTGTACATTGGCATTCCTTCTTTAGTTCAATGTGTCTTCATAATCACAGAGTGATTCTCAGGTGTGATGAGTGTGCTAAAGGAGGGAACTCTGAACAACAACATATCCCCACCCCATTCCATTAAGTCCTCTTTTCTTCCACTCACCCTCCATACCCCCTTGGATCTCCTCCTCTACACCCCCTCCCTCCCTCATGGTGCTGGGTAGCTTTAATCTTACCACTTTAAAAGCCAGTCACATGCATCTCTAAGAACCCTACATATATTACAGACTAGTCTCCCCTCCGTCGTTACTGAGTACTTCCCCTTTTGTTTTTATATGGCTGCCAAATAAATGAAGACATTTGGATAGTATACGCACATTAAATTGTTTAAAGAAGGGTTTTGGAACTGGAACACATAAAATGTTTATGTACCCCAGCTACCAAAACCAACGCAAATGATGTAGCAAGGACCTTGATTCTAAAAACAACCAATTTTCCGAGATTTTTTTTTTCTCCTTCTATTCACTCCAAGGTGATTTAGACAAGCCAACATTTATGATAAAACTATTGATGAAAGCAGACAGGAGTATGCAGTGTCCTAGGCAAGACTACAGTGGTCTTCCCACTGTTGAATGATATATAACTTCAGCAACTGATGTTCTATATTGCCAAGATTTTCCCAGATCCCACCCCCCACTATTCTTCCCTTTCACCCTTACCCTGCATCCTCCCCCTCCCACCCACTCCCACTCCAAAATGTTCATCATCAGACTCTTCAGAGTGACAAGGTGAAAGATGAACAGAAGAAGAAACAAAACTTACTGGTCACAGAAAGGGAAAACACTCTTGCCATAAACCTTCTGTCCGTCCTTCATTCTGTTCACGCAGGATTCTATGGTTTCCTTTTTGGACGTGATCTCCGCACTCAGCACAGCATTGCAGACAATATCCATGTCGTTGTTGATGAAGTGCACTTCCTCCAGCATCGAGATATTGCTGTGACGTTCAAAGCCATATCTCATCAGAGCCGTGAACAGCGACAGCACGCATAACTCGACTGGCATGCCGAAAATGCCTGCAGGAAAGATGACATTCATACAGAAGTGTTGGAAAGTTGAAGGTGATTGTTTGCTAGGTAATTATTATCTCCTTTTTTTTGGAAAGTAAAGTTTCTTGTGCACAACAGAAAATGAAGAGTTTTTTTTTTCTGGGGGGAGGGGAGGTTATAGTCTCATCCAAAGGACTTTTGGGAGAGTGGAGTCAATACTGATGTTAACGTTGGCGTAAAATCCTCTCAAATGGGTGCTCCCATGGTGGCTCGACGAGCGCAACGCTCTAACCACCAGACTATTCCACCCTGGATGATACCTAAAGATAACACCAGTGTACATATGTTTTAAAAATCTTTTCAACTGCTCCTGCTGGCACACAATGGCCTACTCTTCAAAAATGCAGACTGGGTTTTAAAGTTGCGCAAGATATTCTGAGTGTGTTTATACATGTATAGGACCTCACTTTATAGTCTCATTCAAAGGACTTTCAGTGGGGTGGAGTTGGTGCTGATGTGTCCTGCTGGGGGAAAATGCCCCCCCAACAGGTATCTTGGTGGTGGCTAGAACCTTCGCTGTCACTTTGTGAACACAACACTCTAACCACAAGCCTATCCTTCCCCCTGTCTGGTGAATTAAGGGTAGGGATTTGTACGATCTCCCAGGTCAACTCAAAATGCAGATACGACAGTGCCTTGGTTCCCTTCATGTACACATGTACAAGTTGAATTACGCATGTTACTGTAATTCATGGCAGCGTTTGGGGAGTTATGGAAACGCAAGCATACCCAGCATGCATCCCATAGACAGAAAAATGAGCTTCTCTGAAGTCAGAGCATGTCAGCTGAGCCCAGCAGGCAGAACTCCTGCAGAACTACAAGCATAGGAGAAAACCAGGCACTATGCACCCCACCCAGTATGAGAATGCAGACAAGGAAGAAACACACTCTCAGCACATCTCTACAGCTGCAAAACATAGCAACTCAGACCGTACAGAAAAAGAAATTAGATTTCAAAACCAAAAGCATACACAATGAGCACTAAATATATGATGCACACAAGATTCTGTTTATCATCTTATCCAAAAGGCCATGCCAAGACACCACTCATGGCGCGGCGGATAAAGAAAGAGTTCCGAGTTAGACTGGAACTCTTTGGGGGTTATTTGGTTTTTTCCTGTCCTTGGCAAGAGCTCTGAGGTTCGCCAATGGTGAGATTTTTGCGTATGCGACAGTTATTTTTTCCACCATTAAAGTAGCCTCATTCTGATTTGCCATGATATCTAGATACAAAATGTCTGCACATGTTTTAAATTTTTTTTATTTTAAAATAATCATTTTTTTCATTAATGACACAAATGACCTACTCTTCTGAAAGGCAGAACGGGGTTTTAACATGCGTGCAAGACATTCTGCATGCGTTTGCACCTGGGTTCTTGGTTTACAGTCTCATCTGAAGAACTCCTGGGAGAGTGGAGTCAGTACTGATGTTAACTCCAAGGCAGGAAAAAAAAACCTTTGTCTATGTGGTGGTTCAAACCTGGGCTCCATCCTGGACTGTCAAATCAGAAGCCAAACGCTCTGACCACTAGACTATCCTGCCTCCCCCCCCCCAAACCCTGATTGGAACTGAACCCATGACCTCTCTTTTTGCAGACAGATGCATTACTGCCAGACCACCTATCCACATTTTTTTTATAGATTGAACTTAGATCAGATGGGCTATCCAAAACCATGTATGTTATGTATGTTTGTCTGTCGTGTCCGACGATGACCTCCAAAACAGCAGAGGAGGCAGCTGCTGTTTTGGAAACTGGGCAGAAATTTGATTATAGTGGAGATGCCTTGCCCACAGTACATCCCCACTCTCTCCAAAGGCCAACCAGCCCCCAGGGCTGCAGCACATAAGGACTGTGCGAGTCAAGCCCCCTAGTCAGAGAGTCATAGTCGATCACTAAAGACTAAGCTGTAAAGTGGAATTCCATGAGTGGAAAAGCCACTGGTCATACAGCCTCTCACTTTGCTGTTGCCCCCAGTGTCAATGGTTTAATCAAGACCATACTGCAAGGAACAGTGCAAGGGAAAAGAAGGCGAGGCAGCCTTAAGAAGACACGGGCAACACCATCACTGAATGGACAACATCATTGAACGGACCGGGAAGAGCTTCTCCACAACCCAGGCACTTTCCCACAACTTCCGCAAATGGAGCCAACTGGTGCAACGTTCATCAATGCAGTGCCCCTACGACCCTGGAGGGGGTTATGGGAGCAGATGAGATGAGATGATGTTGGTACAAAAAAGAGCATGTTGATTATACCCTACTGGCAGGGTGACCCCGGCTCCCAGCTGTTTACCTGTGCTGATGAAGGGAAAGGTGATGGATTCCAGGTAGAGTTTTTCAGCCTGCAGGAGACAGTTGAGGAAAGTCTGGGCTAGCTCAAAGACGCACTTGTCAGGGTCTTCCTTTCTGTAGACAGGTCCCACTGTGTGCAACACACACTTCAAGTGACTCAGTCTCCCGTAGGCATTCGTCTTCACCACCTGTCGGAATGATGAGAGGAAAGACGATGAGCAACGATGACTGTCTTTTTGGTGACTATCACTTTTCTCCCATCAAAAAGGTCATTAACAGAAAGGAAGAATTTTTTTTCCCATGAATAACCGTTGATGAAATACTTGCTCACTTTGTTTTTGAAAAGTAGTTCTGACAAACATGTGTCTCCACCTTGATTTTATTTTTTAAGAAATATTTTTGAAATGGTCCTGTTTGTGTGTGTGTTTTATTTTTAACAAGTGATCATTTGTTTGAGTACACATTCACATACAATTACACACACACACATGCCTGCACACACACATACACACACACAAGCATAAGCACACACACACACGTGCACGCGCATGCACAAAACATGTGCATGTACAAACAGAGACACAGACACACACACATACGCATGCACACACACCACACCAAACACCCCCACACACACAACGCATGCCCCTCCCCCCCCACACACACAAACACACCACACACAAACACCCACCACACACACACGCATGCACCCCCCCCCCCCCCCCCACACACACACACCCATGCACACACACACACACCACACACAAACACACACCCACACATACCCCCCACACATGCACATATATACACCACACACACCGCACACAAACACACACCCAAGCATGCACACACACATACACCACACACACACACACAGACACCCCACCACACACCCACACATGCACACACACACCACACCCACACTACATACACCACACACATACACCACATACACACACATCACCCCCCCCCCCCCCACACCCACACCACCACCACCACACACACACACACACACACACACAGACACACACCTCAGCAGTTCTGAGCATTCCCTGCTGCTGGTAGATCTTCTGACACTCCCTTTCCATCTCCATTCCGGCCGCTTTGGCCAGTGCTCCGGCCACTCCCCCGATATTCTTCAGTTCCCAGTTGGCAGCATTGACCACCACTTGTGTCCTGGTTTGGGTGATGTCGTCCACATAGATCTGTGAAAGAAGAAGATTATTTATTTACATATTTATTTATTGGGGACGGGATAGCTCAGTGGTCGGAGCATTCGCTGTCCCCCAGCCCAAGTTATGCAGCGTAGAGCGTGGTTACCAGTTGGATGGGTGACCGTTTGCGTGCCTCGGCTTCATTCAGTACAGTTCCCCCAGTTCATCCAGCTGTAAATGGGTACCTGCCCTCTTTAGGGTCAGGGAAGGTGAAGCAGCGAGGGAGAGGAGATGGGCGCCGCCCTCAATATGCTGGCCCCTAAAGAAGTGAGGTCTCTGACGCCTCGCTCCCCTATGACCTTATAGGTTATGGGACACCCTTTACCTTTTTAAAAATGTATTTATTCTTTTATTTCAAGGATAATGGAATAAGCACTCTTGTGCATTTTTACATCCGGTCCCCACATGTATGCAGTTTTGTCAATTTTGTCATCTGTTCCTACCAGCACACAATGGCCTACTCTTCCGAAAAGCAGAACGGGTTTTAATGTGTGTGCAAGATATTCTGTGTGCAATGCACAGAGAACCTAGGTTTATGGGAGTGGAGTTGGCACTGATGTTAACTCCAGAGGAAAAATCCTCTTGAACGAAATTCAAACTGTGGTCAGCAGATCACAAATGCAACACTCTAACCACCAGGCTATCCTGTCCCCCCCTAGTTAAAAACATTGAAGTGATGTTGTCTGTATAGATCTGGCAAAAGAGGATCAGTTAAAGACACTGAAGTGATGTTGTCTGTATAGATCTGGCAAAAGAGGATTAGTTAAAGACACTGAAGTGATGTTGTCTGTATAGATCTGGCAGAAGAGGATCAGTTAAAGACACTTAAGTGATGTTGTCTGTATAGATCTGGCAAAAGAGGATTAGTTAAAGACACTGAAGTGATGTTGTCTGTATAGATCTGGCAGAAAAGGATTGGTTAAAGACACTGAAGTGATGTTGTCTGTATAGATCTGGCAGAAAAGGATTGGTTAAAGACACTGAAGTGATGTTGTCTGTATAGATCTGGCAGAAGAGGATTAGTTAAAGACACTGAAGTGATGTTGTCTGTATAGATCTGGCAGAAGAAGATTAGTTAAAGACACTGAAGTGATGTTGTCTGTATAGATCTGGCAGAAAAGAATCAGTTATGGAGATGGCAGCAAGAGGAAGTGTGTTCATGTAATGACCTGACATATCTAGGGTGTTGTTTCCTAAAATTTTGTATAGAACATGTACAAGAACACCCGGCATTAGTTCACTCGCATCAACTTCACATACAGATGAACACATATAATATACATTTGCTTTCCCACATAAATTTTATCTTGTCTTTTAAAACATACATCTATCTTATTTTTTTAAAGTTCTATTTTATCTCATTTTTTCTTATCTCATATTTGTATGTATATATGTCTCTCTCTCTCTCTCCTCTCTCATCTCTTCTACTCTCTATATATATATATATATATATATATATATATAGAGAGAGAGAGAGAGAGAGAGAGAGAGAGAGAGAGAGAGAGAGCGAGAGGAGAGAGAGAGAGAGAGAGAAATATATAATTACATTATATATGTAAAAAGGCAAAGATATATTAAAAAAACAAAAAAACAAACACCCATGACCACCACCACCACCCAAAACCCCCAAAATTAAAACAAAAAAACAAAACAGGGAAAAAAGAGAAAAAACACAAAACAAAGCATGCACACACGCTCGCACACACACATACACACCTTCCTCCACTGAAAGTCTCCACACAAACAATCTACCTTCAGCTTCAGTCGGTGGCTGACATCAAAATGTTTGCGGGACAGATCGGCAACCGACCGATTCAGAAGTGCTAGCTTGCTGTTGGCCGGCAGCCTCAGGGAGGAACTGCTGTTATTGTAGGGCAGGGAGGAAAACGCTCTCTGCCCTCCATACCCTCCTCTCACATCCACGTCTTCATAGTTTGGGTCTCTCCCTTCTTCTCCGTTCCAGGGCATCAGGCTCTGAGGACCCCCCACGGCACCATAGTCATCATCATCAGGTGGTGAGGCTGAAGGCGAATAGCTCAAGGACTGATGGCGTTGTGGTGCCCTGTAAATGACTTCTGCTTTGTCCAAGTCCGTGCATGTGGGCCCTCTCAGAGGCAATGGCTGGCTGCCTTTCCTGGCATTTTGAGAGGGAGTGGTGGGTTGTTCTCTTGGGATCCTTGTCACTCCAGAGTTGTTCACGGGAAGACTTGTGTATGCGCCGACACGGTCTCCAGCAATAGTATGCCTGCTGAACTGTGGCATTTTTTTCACAGTGTCTTTTTGTTCTGGGTCTTCCATGCCTTCAGAATCGTCACCACCACTGGGTGGGGATGTTCTGGATTTGGAGACAGCTCCAGTCGAAGGTTGTGACATTCTTCCTTTTTGCGAAACGCTTGCAGCAGAAGCTGCTTCATCAGCGACGGTTGGTGGAGAATTCTGCCGCTCATCGCACAAGCCTTCAATAGCCAGCGAAGTAACATCAGATAGGGGTGGTCTCACTCTCCTGCCTTCCTTTCCTCTGTTCTGGTTCCTGGGGCTCAAGTCAGAAGAGCCAGTTCTTAGAGAAGGCAAGCGTCTTTTCTCAACCACGCTTTCAATGGCCAGTGATGTCACATCAGAATGAGAAACCCCACTCCTGCTCTGGGCTCCTGGGTCATCAGGGTGTCTGAGACTGGCAGGTGAGCCGTGACCTGGAGGACGATTCCTGGACATGGGGCTGTGACTGATATCTCCGTTGGTAAGTGCAT
This sequence comes from Rapana venosa, assembly GCA_028751875.1. Taxonomy (NCBI): domain Eukaryota; kingdom Metazoa; phylum Mollusca; class Gastropoda; order Neogastropoda; family Muricidae; genus Rapana; species Rapana venosa. The sequence continues at coordinate 30,962,994 of CM054139.1, forward strand.
CACCGTTGGGATGCGGGGATGCTGAAGTGCTCATGGCTTCGGAGCAGAGGAAGCTGGAGCTGTGTTGCAATTGATCCTGCAGGTTACTGAGGTATCGCCAGGCCCACTCAATCTGCAACCAGGGGAAGGAAGGTCTGGGCTGTTTGCTTTGTCTTGAATGGAATCTTTGTGTGTGTGTGCGTGTATGTGTGTGTGATGGAAATGTCTATCATAGATATAATTATTCAGAATTTTCATATCTACATTTGTGAAGACAGGGAGCCCCAGCTATGCAAAAACAAAAGTTTGATGCATCAGCTTGCGTGCAGCATTGGTCAAAGTTGTCTGAGGTGCAAAAGTTCTGGTGTGCCAATAGACTGACTGTCCCACCGTATCTATTTTGATCACTCCTTGCATGGTACTTGACCCGTGATAACAGCTTGCCGCATAACATGCCGTCACTTGCTCACTGTGTGTTGTGCGTTCCCTTCACTAGTTGTACCCCTAGGCCAGGAGAGAGTACTGGAGAGTTTTTTTGTTTTTTTATGACAGGGATTGTTTTGGGATATTTTGGACAAGAAAAATTATATTGATCACCTTTTTGCTTTAAAATACAGTTGAACTGTTAGATACACATCCCAAATCTCTAGATATGAATAGTGATCATTTATCTTTACCAAAAAAAAAAGGGTGTTGCATACTTTACGACATTACAGTTGAAGCTAGAATTAAACAACATACAAAAAAATGCATGTGTGTGAATGATTTGAATGCAAGCGCTTCAATTTGTTTACTTTACAAGATTCAGCGCTATATATAAAAAAATCCCATACATCATCATCATCATCATCATTATTATTATAATAAAAAAATTAGCATCCACAGTGTAATCAAGCTTGGCACTGAAAGTGTTAAGCACCTTGGTACAAAGCAAACAGTGGTGATCTGACGGGAGGATCACTGACCTGATAGGACTGTCCCGTAAGCATGATCTGTCTGGAGTTCTTCTCCATGGAGATGTCCAACTGGGCATGGTTCTTCAGCACATCCTGGTACAGGTCATGGTCCTGCAGGAGGCATGTCAGATCCTGCTCCAGCCACACTCGGTGCTTGCTGAATACCTGCACAGTTTCGAATCTCACTGTACTCAGTTGGCCACAGAATTACAGTCATATTCACTCAGGCACTTAAAAATTTGTCTCAAGCTGTTTTTTCCTTCTCCTGCTCCATCCTACCAAGTTTCTTATCGTGATCATGCCTCTAGGTCTGAAGCTATTTTATGCTTTATAATTCATGGACTCACTCATGGAGGCACGGGATACATTACGCTCGCAATCTGACGACCCGGGTTTGATTCCCGTCCAAGGGGATATTTTCCCTTGGAGTTAACATCAGTACAGACTCCACTCTCTCCAAAATTCCTTCGGATGAGACTTTATACCGAGGTCCCGTGTGCGAACACACAGAGAACATCTTGCGCACAAGTTAAATCTTGTTCCACTTTTTGTAAGAGTAGGCTACTGTGTGCCGGTGGGAACAGATGACAGAATTTACAAAACCGCATACACACGGGGACTGGATGTAAAAAAGCACATAATTGCTTATTCCATTATCCTCAATATAAAAGAATGAAATAGAATTTAAAAAGTATTTAAAAACTCATTTATTAAAACGCTCACTCATTCATTCACCCACCTTCATTCAAATACACAATATACACAACTATCACTCATTCACTTACTCATTCATTTACTCATTCAATCAACCAGCCATATAACAACCAACCAATAATTAACATAAATAACCATCAAACAGCAACACAAATAACCATCAAACAGAAACACAAATAGCAATAATGTAGATCTACACATATTCCACACCTGGTTAGGAAGAGGCAGCACAGTCCATTTCTCATGTCTGGATGTCAGCATCTTTGTCGTTGCTGTACAACATGCAGAAACATATATATACATATGTGTGTGTTTCATCATTTGAAAATGCACAAGCCGCCATATATATACATACATACAAACATGCATATATATATATATATATATATATATATATATATATATATATATATATATATATATATATATATATATTTGTGTGTGTGTGTGTGGTGTGTGTGTGTGTGTGGAAAAACACACACATACACACACGTGCACACACACACTTATGTATATTTGTGTTTATATTATGTCTTCAATTTAACGTTTGTTCACTCTAAGTGATATTAGATATATTATATGTATGTGTGTGTATCTCTCTCTCTCTCTCTCTATATATATATATATGTATATATATACATATTCAACTTATTTGTGCAAACACACACACACACAGTGATCATTTATAAAATAAAAAAATTATGAATTATTTTTCATATACATATTATATATATGTGTGTGCAATTCCTACCTGACTGATCTTTAAAAATGATGACAGCATCATTATTGAGGACAGGATAGTAGACCTCCTTGATGGCCCCACTGCCACAGAGATCAGAGACATACTGCCACACCAACTTCTCTGGGGTCTGGGGATCAATGCCCTGCACCTTCACACCACTCATGGTGCTGCAAAAAACCAAAATGAAAATGTATGCAGACACACACACATGTTTAAATACCACTATGCCATACCTAGTACTGTAGTAGTACTAGTAGTATGTAAAGACTAAGGTGTGAATACACTGTTTTTGCATAAAATAAAATAAAAGCAAAAGACATGAAGTACACACGCATGCACGCACGCACTCATGCGCACACACACACACACCACACACACATGTATACACATACACATGCGTGCATGCGCATGCACACACACACATGCACGTGTGTGTGAGAGGTATGTGTGTGAATGCACAAAGACATATATATATGTGCCTACACATACAGATACACATCCACCCTTCAACACAGACACACACATGCACACAATTTATACACACAATGACACACATAATTCATTCAGCTACCAGTATATTATTTCAAAATCTTGGGTATGCACTGGTGCAAGATAACAAAATATACATGAGCTATCATGTATTGCTCTCAACAGGTGTCTCTCTCTCTCACACACACACACTTTCTCGTTTTGTTTGTTTAATTTTGATAGCCTCTAGTCAGGGCAAGGGTCATTTGAAAAAAAGTATGTGAATGCTTGTCTCTAAGCCTTAAAAAATAGATATCTCTCTCTCTCTCTTTCTCTCTGACTCTGAGCATGATATTAATAATAATGACAGCCTAATGATTATTGTCTTCTGTTTTTTTTGTGGTGGTGGGGGGGTTATTGTTTAATCATTTACAAGAACTCTTGCAGTTGCACCATCACCTTTTTGACCTACCTGCTATCATAAATTTTCTGGAATTACGCTATAAAACAAACAAACAAAGCGTTAATTTGGCAAATTAATACAGATATATCTATCTATCTACTGACTGAGTAAATAACAGTTTTGACAGCTTAGTTAATAACTTAATACTGTCACAGTGCATTGTGTGCATTACATAAACCATGTAACTATTTTCGATACTGTCTAACAAAGAGACAAGTCAAGGCATGTGAGAGCACTATGCAAACTTTTCATTTGAGCAATATCTTAGAACATGAGCCAAACTGACAATGCTGACATGATTCACGATTATTCCCTATGGGCCATCCACTCCGATAAGACACATCCCCGCAAAATTGATTCTGAAAATTATAGGAATTAATATGTTGCAAACACTGAGTTCTCTCAGTTATGTTGCACGCAATCGATTCTAGACTTATCATAGTTATTCTGAAACCATGATCGTGCGCTCAGGCATGCAACCCCAAACCGAAACGAAAGTAAAGTGAATGATAGACTAGGTGGTTCCAACATTTAGATGAAATCTGTTGACATTTAGCCGATGCATTGTGCCAGTATTAAAGCTACTGTAAAGTATGCATGTTAATGTGAGTAATTAACAGTATGAACAAACCTGACATTCCCACGAAAGACCTAATTTACCAACGACTGTCTAGTTGGTGTTTTTCAACAATACCAGGAAGTATTCCGAAATGGTTGGTTTATGTTTTGGTGCACGCCAGTCACGGTAGTTGTCTCCCTTCGTTGATCTCTCTCTCTCTCTCTCTCTAGAAACTTATAAATATCTAGGTGTCGTTTTTCATCAGAACGGGAAATTTCAAGCAGCACAAGAACATTTAGTAAAACAAAGCAACAAAGCAATATAATAATAATAATAATAATGTATGGAATTTATATAGCGCTGAATCTTGTAAAGCAACAAATCAAAGCGCTCAGATTTGAATTCGGGCTGCTCTCCCCGGGGAGAGCGGGAGAACGCGTCGCCACTTAGCGCTGCGCCACCTTTCCAAACCCTATTTTTTTTTTTTTTTTTTCTGCAGCTGTATTGTTCCCTATCAGAGTGGCTTTTTTCTAAGAATTTTGCCAGGACAACTCCTTGTTGCCGTGGTTTTTTTACGTGCGCTAAATAATTACGTGTAACACACGGGACCTCGGTTTATCGTCTCATCCGAAAGACTAGCGCCCAGACCACCACTCATGGTCTAATGGATGGGGGAAAAATTTCCGGTCCAAACGGGGTACGAACCGCCGCACACTTCAGACCCGGACTTTTCGCTTTCTAGACAGGCGCGTTACCTCTAGACCACCGATCCATATAAAAGGGCAATTCATGGACAAAATTTAAAGACTACTATAATAATGCGTTTATTCGACTCACTGATAAGCCCTGTTTTAACCTATGGAGCAGAAGTTTGGTTTCCTTTTTGTTTTAATGGGGATACAGAATTTCATATTGATAAACTGTTCAAGGCATGCTTATCCAATCAGTTTTTGTATGAGAATTTTCATGTAAAATTTTGTAAACAAATGATAGGAGTTCATAAAAAAGCATTAGTACTACCCACTTTGGGTGAATTAGGGAGATTTCCACTGACCCTTAAAATCATATGCCAGATAATATCCTTTTGGATTCATTTGACAGAATCAAAACCAGACTCTTATATTAGAATAGTATACGATTATTTGTATCAGAAGAATACATACGATAAATGGATAAACACAGTGAAAAATATTCTGTACACAATTGGATTCAAACATGTCTGGAAGAACCAAAGCACTCTTAATGTTCATCGGTTGAGTTATGCTGTTAGAAGAAAACTTGAGGACATGTATAAAACATTTTGGATCTACCAAAAGAAAGAGTTTGCAAAACTAAAATTTTATGATTTTGCTACCAAAGAATACAGATTGGAACCATACTTAGTAAACTATGAAAACAAAACTCATAAGAAGACATATTGTAAATTTCGCACAAGCAGTCACAATTTAATGATAGAGAAAGGGAGACACCAAAATATATCCAGAGAGGACAGAAAATGTAGACACTGTAACAAAATTGAAGATGAATTTCATTTACTTGATGAATGCATTTTATATGATGAACTCAGAAATAATTTGTTATTAAAAATCAAAACGAGAGACAAAGAACGCAAAAACTGTGTACATAAATTAAGTGACATAATCACAGTTGATATATATCAAGCAGATATCATCAGATATGTGTATGAGTGTTTTGAAAAAAGAGAGAAAGAGAAGTAGAATACAACATGTTTTTTAGTGTACATCACTTTTAGCCAAAATAGATAATTATAGTTGATGTTTTTGTTGTGTCAAATAAGTCTACATGACTTAAATGGCAATAAAATATTCTGAATCTGAATCTGAATCTGAATCTCTCTCTCTCTCTTTCGCATTCTCTCTCTCTCTCTCTCTCTCTCTCTCTCTCTCCAGAAAGATTACTTGAGGGAAAATATATTCAGAATGTCCCGTTCTCGTGTCTGCATGTTTTTTCTTACATATTTTGAGTTTCAGTTTAGGCCAGAATGAGTAAAAGCACAACTTATAAATTATAGATTAATTTATTCTTTTAAAATTTATTTTATTTCGAGGGTAATGGAATGAGCACCTAGGTACTTATCATCATGTGACGGCCCTGTGCACAACAAACGTACAAAAAACAAAACAAACTTGAGACAAGAAACTTAAAAAAACAAAACCACCCAGTAATTCATGTAACTGATTGACTGACTTGTTCGTTTGCCTGCACCTGTCAGGTACCAGCACCTACCTGACTGCGAAATTGAACATCAGAGACTGAATAACCCGATAGGCCTACACATATTCAAAGTACCTGCTGATGAGGAACAAACTCTTTTGGACCCCTGGAGGGCCTTCAGCGCACGGCAGTATTTGTCAGGGCCTCAGGAGTTGCTGTCTGAGCGTTCGACGAGGAAGAATGACACCATTCATGTAATTAGCTCGTTGCATAATGTAGACAATAGGCGGATTCCCCCCCCCCCCCCCTTTCATTTTGAATTTAAAAAAAAGAAAAGACTGAAAAAGAGGTCTAGGTTGAATTCATTGAAGAAATTTATGTCCAGAAAATGTGAGATTTTTTATGCCACATTTCTTGTTTCTATTTAACCATAAGATTAAGGTAAACAAAGCAAAACAACCCCCCCCCCCCCAAAAAAAAAACAACAACAAAACAACAACAACACACAAACCCCCACACAAACAAACCCCAACAAAAACAACAGCAGCAGCACCACCAACAACCACCAAGAATCAAACCTTATGTTGCCAGCCAGCCGTTTTTACAGTTTGCTACTTTTTTGTGGTTGGTTTGTATGTATGTTTATTTATTTGCTGCTGTATTTGCTCGTTTGTGATTCAGTTGTTTTGCTTTGTTGTGTCTTTTTATGTGATTTTAAAACAAAAAATGGGGACGGGATAGCTAGGTGGTCGGAGCAATCCCTTTTCCCAGCCAAGTTAAGCAGCATTGAGCGTGGTTACCACTTGGATAGGTGACCGTTTGCCCGCCATGGCTTCAATACAGTTCCCCCAGTTCACCCAGCTGTAAATGGGTACATGCCCCTTTAGGGTCAGGGAAAGTAAAGCAGCAAGGGAGAGAGAGGAGATGGGCGCCGCCCTCAAAATGCTGGTCCCTAGAGAGGTTGAAGTCTCTGACGCCTCGCTCCCCTACGACATTATAGGTTATGGGAACACCTTTACATTTACCTTAAAACAAAAATACCCTGGCCTATAGATCCAGCTGTTCCTTTTAACCCAGGTGTTTGTCCAGATGGGTCATTAAAATGCTGCCGCGACTCAGTTAATGTGACTCAGCATGCACGTTCAATGTGATCCAGGAGACAGTCAGTGACAAGCAACATCATTACAGATAGTTCATCGATGACGCTTTTGGGAGATCAAAATGATAGTATTGTACGTGGTAATAATGACTGGCTTTAGTAAAGCCTTTGGATATTTTATGCATCTCCCCCCAAAAAACAACAACAAACAAACCACAAACCAACAACAACCCAAAAAACCCAAACAAACAAAAAACCAAATACCCCCCCCCCCCCCCCCCCCTCAAAACCAAAACTAAAAGCTTTTGGGACGTGTCACACCACACTCACAACACACACACACACAACACACACAGCGTGCGCGTGCGCGCGTACACACACACACACACACACACACACACGTCAGGTCAAGTCAAGTCAAGTAAAAAACACTTTAATCATCCCATGAAGGGCAATTGGAATACTGACAGGCACATTGATACGTGTCATAACGTCGAAAGACACAAGAAAGATACATTTTATATTCGTTTGAACATTCCAAAATAATTTTCAAATAAAATCTAACACGCACACAAACACGCACGCACGCAGGCACACGCGCGCGCACGCACACGCACGCACAAAACTTCAAATGAAATATCAAACACACACACACGCGCGCTTGCTTGCTTGCTTGCTTACGTACGTACGCACGCACGCACACACACACACCACTGTATGAGTACAATGTTATAAAAGCCATTGACAAGATATATATATATATATATATATATATACATATCTACCTATATATAAATCTCTCTCTCTTCTCTCTCCATCTCTCTCTCTCTCTCTCTCTCTCTCTCTCTCTTATAATATATAATATAATAAGATAGATAGATAGAAAATGGCAGTATTACACACACACACACATGCACGCACGCACGCACGCAACATTGGTTATATAACCAATTAAAAAACCATTGAAGCCAAAAATAAGAAAAAATTATTTTGTGAGCATGCCAGGTATTTACAAACGCAACCACCACCACCACCACCCCTCACACACACATATTAAAAAATTTTCTCTATAGTATGAATGCAGGAGCACGAACCCACACCCAAAAGCAAAAATAATCCTTGCTTTTTAACTGACGCCAAGTTTGAGAGTTTGTTCCCTTAGACCATTGTAGGGTCGGTGACGTTCCTGTGCCACGTTGAAGACAAAAATGATTAATAACGAATAAAAAAGAGTTGTATGAATCACACGCAGCCCTCCCCAAATAAAGACAAGAAATCTATCTAGCAACAAAACACAACAAAACGCCAAGGCAAATCAACCCCCCCAAAAAAACAAAAGACAACCCCCTAAATAAACAAAGCCCCCAAGATAATAGTTAAGATGTAGAGAGTAATGTGGTTTATTGATACAGCCCCTAAGTCGGATAACTCCGCTAGGACTGCAATAAAAACAACAAAAACAACAAAAAGCAAAACATACAATTCAACAATTAAAAAAAAAAATTCATTACAGACAACACACAATATTTTATAATATAAAAAAAAAAGCAAGGCAACAAGCTAGCAAAACATACTGGAACCCCCCCCCCCCCCCCCCCCCTCCCTACCCGCCTACACCCACCCCCCACTTCCCAACAAAGCAAAGAAAAGAACAAATTAATAGCCCAGCGCAAACCCAGCGCATCCGACTTGGGAGTGGAAAAGAACAAATTAATTATTTGGTAGAGCTTGTCACACACATAGATAAATAGCTCTCTCTCTCTCTCTCTCGTTTGTTATTTGAAACAGCCAATCATCTTTCCTCTCCATCCTTTTCCTTATAGACAAGGGAACATTTGTTTTTCTTTCTTTCTTATCCAAGATATCGACGGTCATTCAGTAATGTTAACGTTGAAAACAACTCTAGAATAACCCAAAACTGACACAACACTCATGCTTACAGACTTTAAACAAACAAAAAAAGTTGTAAAGGAGTCCTATATTCTAACACAAACATTTCCCAAAAGCAAGAAGCCAGTTAGGAGAAAGGTGAGGGGAGACATTTAAGGGGCAAGGGGTAGGGGTGAGAAGCTGATGGAAAATTTCCTATCGTGTATGTTGAACTGAATTGAATTGAATACCTCTTTCTGTCAAGGCAGATTTCTTTGCGTAAAATTCGGGATGTTCTTTCCAACAGTCATCACAAGAACAGCGTCACCCATGTTTTTTCTTTTTCCATTTTCATGTTTGCAAATGTATAAACTCTTTCCCTTATCAGAGTGGCTTTCTTTTTTCTACGTAGTTTTACAAGGGACAACTCGCCTGTTACCGTGGTTTAAATTTAAAAAATTTTTTTTTTTTTACATGCGCTGAATGCGTATTACACACTGGACCTCGAGTCTTATCCGAAATCCTAGCACCCAGACCACCCCACTCGCAGTCAAGTGGGTGGGGTAAAGTTTCGGGCACAAATGGGGATCGAACCTGCATTTTTCGCTTTTTAGGTAGATTACGTTACTTTTAGATCACCGAATCGTGTGTGTGTGTGTGTGTGTGCTAGTGACGCCATAGAAACCCTAAAATGAAGAGACAAGTTTTAAATCTGGTCTTTATTCATAAAAGTATCTATTTACGTATTTATTCATTTACTGTCATTTTTATTTGTAAATGGCGGACATCAACATTTTGTAAACTGAATAGCCGTAACACGTCAGAGAAACAAATCACTAAGCCTAAATATAATTGTAGCCTATTGTGTGCATGTCGTCCTGTCAAAAGCTTAGGGATACAAACCAGCATAGACAACTGTCTACGCCCTCTTGAACACACACACACACACACACACATACACACACAAACACCCCCCTCCCTCCTTTCTAAACCAAATCAAACCAACCAAACGGGGGGGGGGGGGGGGGGGGGGGGGAGACAAAAATCTACATTTAAAAATAAATACAAAACTGTCATGGTGAGCAAACATACATACTCGAAATCAGTGACTTTACAACAAATATAACCCTCACACGGGTACAAAAACAACACTTTTTATTTTAACAACCCCCCCCCCCCCCCCCAACTAAAATTTGACATGAATGGCCCTGACCTTTCAATCTGCTTACACCTGACCTAGGTGTGGAAAGAGAGAGAGAGAGAGAGAGAGAGAGAGGATACGAGCTTTCCATCACGTAGGCCAAATATGTCACTACTAAAGGGGGCCACACAAGTCACGCGAAGACACCTCGTGGTTTTTTCCCGGTCGATAGTTCAATTCTCCCCAAAGTCGGGTAGTTGTAACGTCATCTGCCATACCCACATCTCCACCCCACCCCCACCCCCCACCCCCAGTCTGCACTTCAAAAGCTGATGCTGCTCAGGTAAAAATGTAGAGGTTACTCATTATGTATGTATTTCTCAGTGAAAAGGAAAAATCGTGTAGATCTAGATCGCTATGTTTTTGCCGTTTTAACAAAATTAAAAACAATGTGGATTTGAACAACTGAACGATATTTTGTTCCCCCCCCCCCCCCCCTTTTTTTTTTTTTTTTTTTTGAGTATGGAGAAAGGATGGACAGTACATAATAACGGGATGAAGCAAAACTGTGTGTGTGTGTGTGTGTAACTTTGGGATACAAAAAAGTTTTTTCTTTTGTTTTTTGTTTATTGGGGTTTTTTTGGTGGTGGTTGTTGTTATTGTCGTTCCTCGGCTAGAGCTCCGAGGTTCACCAATGGTGAGATTTTGCGTATGCCACACAGTGTTTGCCCGACCATAAAAGTGACCGCGTTCCGACTCAGCCTAAAGAAAAGAAAGAGTTTTTTTGATAAAATTATAATCCTTTCAGAAACTAACGTTGACGTCACGACTACTTGACTTCAGGAGGATTGAACATATGTCAGGGATCCCTGGGCACTGACCTGTGTGGCCTTGCCCTTGCAGGGCTGCAGGGGGGGGGGGGGGGGGGGGGGGGGGGGGGGGGTGTGAAGTGGTTGATTGGACACTGGTGTGTGTGTGTGTATGTGTGGTGTGTGTCTGTTGGTACATTGTCAGTCAACTGTTATCATCTGTGTGTGTGTGTGTGGTGTGTCTGTTGGTACATTGTTAGTCAACTGTTATCATGGGGCTGTGTTCTCGGGCCTACTTTTGTGTATGGTCATTATCATTATGTAATAAGTGGTGGTGTGGTGTGGTGTGGTGTGGTGTATGTTGTGTGTGAGTGTGAGTTTGCTTACGTTTCTTGCTTCCGTCTGTTTCATGTCTGTAATGTAATGTAATGTCATGTAATGTGTGTATGTATGCATGTATGTATGTATGTATGTATGTATGTATGTATGTATGTATGTATGTATGTGAGTACGTTTGTACATCTGTGTCGGCGTGCACGCACGCACGCACGCACGCACGCACACACATACACACACGCACACACACACACACACACACACACAACCACCGCCACCACCACCGCCGCCACCACCATCATCATTATCATTATCATCATCATCAAGAGAATAATGAATAAAAAGAAAAAATCCTAAACACAAACAGTGGGTTCATGCAATATGAACATTTTGATTTTACCAATTTAAAGTATACTGATATATTCTGTCAACTTCCAACGAATACCACAGACAGGGGAGACAAATCGATCTTTCCGTCACAACACAATACGTAATATAATATCATGGCAGTCAAAACTCTTGTCAGGTTTGTCCAAACGTGGCACACTCTGTCATTCCAAATATGCCACGGGGACCAAAATATGTCACTTTTACAAAAACAAGCCACAGAAGTAATATTTTTGCCACATACCGTAAAAATATCACATCAGCCAATAATTAATATATTTGTATGCACAAATACGCAAGGTTACCAAAATGTGTCTGGATTTTAGCCCACGTTATGCCAATATGGGGACGGGATAGCTCAGTGGTCAGAGCACTCGCTTTCCCCAGCTAAGTTAAGCAGCGTCGAGCGTGGTTACCAGTTGGATGGGTGACCATTTGCGCGCCTTGGCTTCAGTACAGTTCCCCCAGTTCACCCAGCTGTAAATGGGTACATGCCCTCTTTAGGGTCAGGGAAGGTAAAGCAGCGAGGGAGAGGAGATGGGCGCCGCCCTCAATATGCTGGCCCTAGAGAAGTGAGGTCTCTGACGCCTCGCTCCCCTACGACCTTATAGGTTATGGGACTCCTTTACCTTTACCTTTACTTATGCCAATATCAGACAGACGATATTATCACAGAAAGACTTAAAGTAAAATATGTTGCACAAGCCAAAATGAATGGGCAACTAGTGTTAAAATGTCTCATACTGACCAAAACATAGGCCAAAATTTGTCTCATACGGAAAATTCGCGCATAGGTTAGATCATATCTGTTCAGAACACACACGCACACACACACGCACACACACACACACACACACACACACACATTCAGAAAACGCACCATACTGGTCACAGTATGTCATACCATTCAAAATAGTGTACACGACACCACAAAAACCTAGTTGCAGCATACGCCACCTTTATTTAAAAACAAAAAAAACCACCTCTGTGATGAGCCAGCAGGACATAATTATCGTCAGTAAAATAATCCCTGTCCAGCAAGTGTTTTTGGTCCCTTAACTTCCTACACTCCAAGGGACCAGGCTGTATCATCTCACCATGATTCCCAGGTGGGATGAGTGAGACAGAGTACACATTCTGCATGACCCCCAGGGTAGTAAGCCGTGGAACGCCCAACAACAACGTAGGGGCAAGATTGCAGGCAGATCATACCCACTGGGTATGCTTATGTTCTTCCTTACTTAATAATAATAATATTAATAATAAATGGAATTTATATAGCTCTATATCTTGAAGAGACAAATCAAAGCGCATCTATATCATTCCTCTCTTCTGTTTTTACCTAATTGTATCCAGATCACACCCACTGGGGGTTCTCTCCTGTTTTTACCTAATTGTATCCAGATCACACCCACTGGGGGTTCTCTCCTGTTCTTACCTAATTGTATCCAGGTCACACCCACTGGGGGTACTCTCCTGTTCTTAGCTACACCCATGGGGTACTTTCCAGTTCTTACCCATACCTACTGTTCTTACCTAACTGCGTCCAGATCATACCTCTCTCTTTTGTTCTTACCTAATTATTTTCCCCTGTCTAAACCTAGCAGAGACTGAACTCTTGCCTCCAGGCTAAATAAATATAATGTTGGTCTTTGACAGTGCTTAGCAGGACATCAGTGCAGACTCCACTCTCCCATAACATCCCTCGGATGAGACTATAAACCGAGGACCCGTGCGCGAACGCACGCAGGACATCTTGCGCACACGTTAAATCCTGTTCCGCTTTTTGTAAGAGTAGGCCATTGCGTGCCGGTGGGAACAGATGACAGAATGTACAAAACCGCATACTCACGGGGACTGGATGTAAAGAAGCACATGAGTGCTTATGCCATTATCCTCGTTATAAAAGAATAAAAGAAAGAAGAAAGAAAGAACTGTCCCAGCTGTTTAGTTATCAGCGGCCGAGTTTCTCATTTTCGTGCATTGTCACAACATTATGAAATCTTAACCATACAACCCACTTCCAGTGAAATGACACATGGCCACACACATTATTATTCATTACCCTGAAAAAAAAGTCTTACCTAACTGCCCCAATCATACCTCTCTCTTTTGTTCTTACCTAATTATTTTCCCCTGTCTAAACCTAGCAGAGACTGAACCCTTGCCTCCAGGCTAAATGTGACCCGTTTTTACAAAAGGAGTCTTAAGGTATAATTGGGTCAAATTGAGTTGTTACATTTTCTAAAATCTACAGATCATTACCTTTCTTTTGATGTATGATACATTATTCTACCTATAAAACTGACAAAGTTATGGGTGTTTGAAATGGGTGACACAGCGATTTCACATTCTGAGAAAATCGGGTTTAAAGTTTTTCACCACTCTAGCTAACTAACACCTTAGCAACGGGTACTTCTTTCAACTGATGATAGCCAAATTTGGCATGCTTTTTTTTTAAAACATACCATTTCACAGCATCAACAAAAAATCATGTTATATTGACTGTGTTTGCTGTGATATTTACTCACAAACACCCCCCCTTCCCCCTGGACACAGAGACTGCATGTAAAAAAACCAATAGAGTACTCATTCATTTTCCTTGAATCAAAACAATCAAAGAAACACACACACACACACACACACACACACCCCACACCACCCCAACACACCACACACCACCCCACAGATTACTTATTCTTTTACCCTTGAAAAAAAAGATCTTTAAAAATAGAGAAGAAAAACCCCAAAACACCCCAGACGCATACGCACGCGCGCGCTGCAGCGCGCGTGCGTGGGTGGGGAAAGGATGAAAAAAAGCTGTATAAATTTAAATTTCTTTACTCTCAATAAAGATCATTTTGACTTGATCATTTTCACACACACACACAAAACACACACACACACACACAACACACCACACACACAAAACAAAACACACACACAGCACACCACACACACACACACACCACACTAGTTCTTTCAGTTTAACAAACACAACACACACACACAACACACCCCACATATGACAGTCAATAATTTTTAAAACGCTCCCCCCATTTTCTCATGTCATGCACTAACACTGAAATGCAAAAGTCTCCCCAGTAGTGTCATCTGAACAGTCTAGATCTGCAGTTTTTGATCTGTATGCATAGCCATTTTTAAATTAAAAATTGCATGCAGGTACCAGCACTTCTACATCTAACCTTGAACCCTAACACACAGATCCCAGTTCATTTCATTCAAGCCGACTGGGACGGGCGAAGTTGGGGCTTTCATCACGATCACGATCGTTTTATTTTTTTGCCCTTCACAAGATGCAGCAGAAAAATTTGGTAAATAATACACCTGTTTTGTACTGATCTGCTATTGGCAAAAGGGAAGATCAGCTAAAAAATGAGCCAAAATGCCCATTATTCTTTGCAAACCCAAAGTTTCCCAGCCATGCGTTTCTAAAATAGAACAGAGATGTTTCCCCCGTGAAACACCTCCCCCAAACCATTCATAGACCAGTTTCTTTGGTTACTACGGCGGTGTGCATCCTCAACTCTCATTGGTCGATCTTCTCGAGCTTTCAGGTTTTTTTTTTACCTAAATAACTCGAAGCAGTATTTCTGATTGGTTAGATTTCACGTAAAGGCTGCGTGAAATGAAAATATATATCACAGCCTTTTCCCAAAGGTGTATGACATGTGTGGGCCCTGTCAGGGATAAGAATAACGAATGAAATGAAATCACGGTCGTAATGATGAAGGACACTGGAAAAATGCTGTAGGGTGGGGCGATAAAAAACTGTTTTAAAAACACATTTTTAAATCAAATCTAACCTTTTCAAACATATAGATAGGAAATTTAATGGCTACAGATTCCATTTTTGATTAAAAGTCAAAATTGGCAAAGTGGAGGGCACCTTCCCTTTTTTGGGCCTCTCTCCTTTTCACTGTGTGCGAGTTAAGACTCATTTCGTAAAAACGGGTCACAAATGATGATAATGTTGGTCTTGGACAGTGCTTAGCAGGACATCAGTGCAGACTCCACTCTCCCATAACGTCCCTCGGATGAGACTATAAACCGAGGAACCGTGCGCGAACGCATGCAGGACATCTTGGGCACACGCTAAATCCTGTTCCGCTTTTCGTACGAGTAGAGCCATTGTGTGCCGGTGGGAACAGATAACAGAATGTAACAAAACCAACTAACCTGAATTGAAAAAAGCTCATGAGTGCTTATGCCATTATCTGATATAAAAGAAAAAGAAAAGAAGACGTCCCTGTCCACCAGACTGTTTTAATTTATTCGCGCTGCTAGAGATTTCTCATATCTCGTGTGCCATTGTCGCAACATTATTGCAAATCTTCCCATATACCAGTTACAAAGGAAACCATCTTATGTCGATGACTATCCTCGTCTGATCGATATTCCACCGTGTCGCTTTCATGTGAATATCCATCTGGAAAGCACAAATACTTTTTCGTAGCTAGTTGTACGTCACGCTCGCTCCTTGCGTCTGTACGCGCTGTTGTGTGCCGCACATACGAATACCAATACTGTACCAATCACACTTTGTCTACCACAACTTTTCAGCTCGTTAGTCATCATCCTACCTATCTACTACTACACGTTTTACTCACAAACGAAACAAACATACCAACAACACATGCAACAAGAACAAGTAAACAGCACACCAACACACATACAACAATCACAACACAAACACCACCACACACACACCAAAACCATCCCCCCCCCCTCACACAACAACAACCACCCCCCCCCACCCCCCCCCCCCCCCCCACACACACCCAACACACCCACCAGCCCCCCCTCCCCCCCCCCCCCCCCCCCCCCCACACCCACACACCACAGTCCTCAAAAAACCCCCACAGAGGTCAGCAAGCTAGTACTGAACCATCATACGCACAGTACTAACAGTTTATACTTTGCAAACATCACATCACATCACAGCAGAATTATTGAGGTGAGTGACCATGACCTCTCAATCTGGGAACAGCTGATGCACACGTGGGTGGGTGGACAGATAGCGTACATACACCACAGACATAGGTGCCTTGCATCACGTAGGCCAACCAAAAAAATAAAAATAAAAATGTTACAAATATGTTAATGTGGTACTAAAAATAGAAGTGTCCGGAGTTTCGTGGACGCTTTTGAAAAACAAACGTTAACAGATGGCTGTTCTCCACGTTGGTTATTGTTACTGTTATTGTTATCATCATCATTATTATTATCATCTATATTATTAGTAGTAGTAGTAGTACTGTTACGATCATCATCATTACCACCACCACCACCACCATCACCATCATCATTATCATTTTATTATTGTTAGTATTATTATTGCTGTGTCTGTCTGTCTATCTGTCTGTCTGTCTGTCTGTCTGTCTGTCTCTCTCTCTGCAACTTCTCCGCATTGTGTGATTCTTTAGGCAAAAATATATTATAATAATAATAATAATAATAATAATAATAATAATAATAATAATAATAATAATAATAATAATGTATGGAATATACTGTACAATAGGTTAATTGTCGGAATTCTCTATTCATGTTTGGGATTTTATTTATTTGAGTTTGTTCTCAGTTTACCGCCTGACTCAATCAGCTTCATCATCAGTCATTGGAATGATGACGGTGGCGACGACAACGATGATGATGAGATTGAAGGTGATAGTTGATTTGTTCTGTCTTCTTCTTCTCCTCAAGTTAACATTGTAAGCAACAAAAAAATACCAAGATTGTTCCGTCTTCTTCTTCTGCTCAAGTTATTATTGTAAGCATCCCCCCCCCCCCCCAAACACACACACGCACGCACGCACGCACGCACACACACACAAACACACACAACCCAAAAACCCAAAACAAAATCCAACACTTTTATGCTGTCATTAGTGCCACAGTGTAGTGAAGTGGATGGTGAAATTACCCATCAAACTGGGACTTCACTGGAGTATTTATTCCCTGGCTTTGTTCATCAACGAGCTAAGATTGACTAGTACTGCCTCGTGAATTGTGTCCGCCCTGGTTACTTTATTCGTCTTTCTGTCTAGTTGATGACATTGCACACGTACGCCCATGATTGCAAGTACACACACACTCACGCACGCACATCCACACACACACACACACACACACACACACACACATCAATGCACGCCCATTCACACATCATCATTTTCATTGCTACTTCCATCCATTTCAAAACCATCATCAGCTTCAAAACCTTAAATAAACAGATAGGCAATCAATGACAAGCTGTCCTGTCATAGAAACAAAAACTCATATTTTATTTTCCTCTGGTAAAATCCCTTTAGTGTGCTTGCGTTCTTCCAGGCTGGAGGAAGCTGGCTGCAAAATCTTCGGTGGTTCCCCAAAGGGTAAACAAGACTCCGGGATAGGTGAAGGTGAAGGTGAAGTCTAGTAACACCTGAAGAGTGCAGGTAAACAAGATGGATGGGTACGAGCTGGCCATCACGTATGCATAATGCGGCCACACAGGACAAACATGTGTATAGATCATAATTATCGTACTGATCACAAGCACAAACCGTGTAAGGTTGTTGTTAGTGGTATGGGGGTAAACCTGGGAGTGGATTAATTGGCTCTCTGTCCCTCGGAAGGCCAGGTCCTCAGATGTAGGGTAGTTCTATTATTTTTAAGTATTGTCAACAAGTCGTGGGTGACCTTAGGATCTCGCCTGCGAGTTTTTGAATAATGCCATCTATCTAGAAGGAAGGTGGCGGGATGGTTGAAACGTTCACCTGCCTAAACAAGTAAACCGTGCGGGTCTGGGTTCGATCCTCATCCATGCCCTTTTTGTCCCGGTTTGGCAGAAAAATCGAATTGAATGTCAAGTCCTTCCGAGGAGACTCTCAACCAGTTTCAACCAATCGCACCGTGGACTTTTGATCCTGTGCACGTCAAAAGAACCCACGACAGTTGAAAATCGGACTGGTGCACAAAATGGGTAGGTTAATTTAATGGTTGGATGGTGGGGAGTGGGGTAGCTGTGGAGATGCAAAATCTCGCCATTGATAAACCTCAAAGCTGTAACTGAGGAACGGAAACAAAGACAACGCCATGTTATATCGTATAAGGTTTTCTCTTCTCTCATGCTCTTGATACACTTCTCTTCAATGGCATGGCAGTACTCTTGCTCCCACACCGCTCATACCAGTCTCCCCGCAAGCAGCCTCAAGATGGTTCATTCCGTTGCACCTGGATACACCTTGCAGTCTACACAAGGTGGACCTTATAAATGTTCTGGTCACTAAATCCACGAGTCAGTGAGGGCCCTGCCTTGGTCCTTGGTCATTTTTTAGCCATGTCCACAATTTTGAATTTTCACAATGGATTATTCCCATTAAAGCTACCGAGAAACCAGAACTGCCTGTTTTAAGCCAACAACATGCAGTGTATCATTTATTAAGAATGTTGCTGACGACAGATGTTCACACAAAATTAACTTTTGAGAAATATCTTCCAAAATGCATTGTTAATATTAAAGAGGACAGTAACATCAACGCCAGACAGCAGGTTGGTTGTGACTGCTGCTGTGTACAAGACACAGTCCAGATATGACACCTTCCCCTCTAACCCTTAAGGTTGGATGGCTGTAAACGCTTTGAACTGAGGCTATTGGATCTTTCCTTCTTCCAAAAAATAAGAAAGAAAGAAAAAGAAATTCCCAAAAAGCAAACTTTGATCGAGTCAGGGACTTCCCTTCCCCATCCCCTCCCATCCTGCCCTTTCGGTGTTTTGTTTTTTTCCTCAGCAGTTAGAGTGTTGGGGACAAAAAGTAATCTAAATATCGTGACAGTGGGACTGCACTCTTCTTCTTTACGGTGCAAATATAACAATCGACAGTAGACTTACTTACTACCACTGCCATCACTTTCTTCGCCGGTAAACACCGGCTTTAAAAGCGCTCCTAATTATTGTTGAATAAAGAAAAGCAAACTTCAGGAAGCATGCTGCCTTCAAACGTTTCGCCTTCAAACGTCTTTTATCAGCAAATCCTCTGACGCCATTTCCGGTCACGCGTCGCCATATCATCTGATCTTTTGCTCTGGTCAGGATCTCGTTTCAGATCTTCTGATCTCTCCCATTTCTCTCCCCTTTTCAGCGCCCCCCCCCCCCCCCCCTCCCCTTTTCTGTGTGTGTGTGTGTGTGTGTGTGTGTGAAAGGACTTAATTTCACTGAATGTGGGAGTCTGTATGTCTGTCTCTGTCTCTCTCTCTCTCTTTTGTCTGTCTCTCTCTGCCAGTAGTGTTGTGTGTGTGTGTGTGTGTGAGAAAGGACTTAATTTCATTGAATGTGGGTCTGTATGTCTGTCTCTGTCTCTCTCTCCTTCTGTCTGTCTTTCTCTGCCAGTCAGTGTGTTTGTTGTGTAGGTGAATGAACATTGTGGGTGATACCACACAGTTCTAGAGCTTGAATCCACAGATCCTCACCAATCATTTTAATTTTTTTTACTTACTGACGATTAAAACAGTAAACATTCATAAAACACATGGCGTTAATACTTACAGTGGGCGGCATAGAACACGATATTGTTCAGTTCAGCTGTAAGGGGTGAAAGAAGAAAACAAAGCTTGTGAAGATCAAAACAAAGAACAATCCCACATGAGAGATCTTGACAATAAAAAGAGGAGTGAGAGCGAAGGGGAGAGAAGAAGAGAGAGCGAGAGAAAAAGAGAAGAGAGAGAGAGAGAGAAGAGAAAAGGTGTGGGGGTAGAGAGGGGACAGAAGCATATCAAAGATGAGATCTTGCCCAAAGATAGGTGGACCCCTAACCGGAAATGGCGTCAAAGGCTTGGATGACAGACGATATTGGAGGACATGCTACTTAAACTGCTATTTTTAGCTAAAGAGGTTTCGCAGACGTTGGTCGTAATTATTGCAGACGTCTATTTATAAACAGTAATTTCTGGTGGCAGTGGTGATGGTATTAATGGTGGGAATAGCATCATAATGGGCCCTTGAGTTTAAAGAACGTGTTGTTCTTGTTAGTGTTGTTGGCAAGGGGGTCACCCAGTATAATACACTCTCGTCTGGCTCGTGGGAACCATACTCCGACTTCAGAGTTAAAAAAAAAAAAGATTGTACTTTGATGAGAATAAATTGTTATGCGAAGACCTTGTCCTGAGTGAAGACAGTCTCTTTATACCATTTCAAAGCAGAACAACATTTTGATGAAGGTCTTGGGTACTTTGCTTGCGTACATCAAGACCTTGGTCTGAGGTAAAGTGTAAGGAATAATACTCGTACAAGAGCGATGTGAAAGTTTGTCTTAACGCTCGAAAGTTTGACTCTTGAACGTTAGCTGAACAGGTTCAAATGGTGTACATTAGAATTCTGAAAAGATTTGAATTCGCAACACTGAAAAGTTTTCATTGCCTACTGTGTGGAGGGGGATGGAGCTCTAGCCGATGACCCCCCCCCCCCCTTCCAAGCCCTTATTGCCCCAAGGAAGGAACTTGACAAATTGGAGTCAGTAAATCCAGTTTTGAATGTTTCTGTAACTTGGAGAACAAGGAGCCTACTGCTGCCTTCATCACAAAGACCGAGCTGTCCATATCACACACACAGACACAGACACAGCACACACACACACACACACACGCACGCACGCACGCACACACACACACGCCTACACAAAAGACAGAACTCTTGTTATATATCGCTTTTACATTTTGTGCAAGTGATAAGAGAAGCTGTGCATATCACAAAAAAAACACAATCTTCTGGATTTTGTAGATTCATGGCACGTGTAAAGTCCCACATTGATGATGGTGGTAGTTTGTATACACACCTGACTGGGATCTCAAAGAGTCAGGCTCTGTAACTGCCGTGTGGATGTAGAGCCGTGTGCCTCTGTAACTGCCGTGTGGATGTAGAGCTTTGTGAATGACCCAGCAGCTGAGTGGACCTCCGCAGGTCAGTAACCTCATGGTGACCCATAAGAGATTCCTATTAAGTCTACAGGCGAATGATCGAGTCTGTTGCGGTTGAGTATACTGAAATCGAGATGAAGACACTTCAGAGACTGTAGGCCTATGTGTTGTATTTAACTAATAAAAAAGCGAAAAACAAGTCCAACAAAAACAAACACACACGCCCCTCCTTAAAGCAGAGCAAAACCAAACCAAACCTGACAGTAATGTATAGAACTATCAAAGAAAAAAATAGTTTGACAAGAACAGAGTGGTACTTAAAAAGAATGCAGAAGACAGAAGATAATGAGACAACAACGGAAAACAATGTGGAAAAAGTAAACAACAACAACAACATCATTGTGATAAACAACAGCAACAACACCACAGCAACAACAATAGCAGCAACAACAAACAAAACGAAAAACAAACCACACAGAAAGTCTTCACTAGTCTGTGTGTGCTGTGTCGCCAATTTTCCTCTCTTTCCCTCATGGCATCATAACAGTAGACCCTGGACAAAAAAAGAAGCACTTAAGTTTTCATCAACAACATAGTCTCAGAAACTTAAGTATCTCGTGTCATCAGACAGAACTTGATTTTTCTCTATCCCTAAAAGCGTTATACAAGGTAAGCCTTGAAAAAGAAGCACTAAAGTTTTCATCAACAAAACAGTGTCAGAAACTCCAGCATCCAATTTCACCAAACAACACAAATTCTGTCTTGTTTTCTTTCCCTTATAACATGATACCAGTAGACCTTGGAAAAGAAGCACTTACATTTTCACCAACAAAACAGTAGCGTTTTCTTTCCCTTATAACATGATACCTTCCGATGAGACTATAAACCGAGGCCCCGTGTGCGAACGCATGCAGAACATCTTGCGCATACGTTAAATCCTGTTCCGCTGTTCGAAAGAGTAGGCCATTGTGTGCGGGTGGGAACAGATGACAAAATTTAAAAAAACCGCATACACACGCATACATTTTTAAAAAGTCATCTGAGCCCTTTGATTTGTTGCTTTACAAGATTCAGCGCTATATAAATTCCATACATTATTATTATTATTATTATTATACCAGTAGACCTTGGAAAAAAAGCACTTAAATTTTCATCAACAAAACAGTGTCAGAAACTTCAGCACCTGGCGTCACCAGACAACACTTTTTTTTCTTCTTCTTCTTTCCCTTATAACATTATATCAGTACTCCTTGGAAAAGATAGAAGCACTTTAAGTTTTGATCAACAAAACGATGTTAGGAATTTCAGACTCTAGTTTTACAATCAGGCCCAAGTCTCTAACCAGCAGGGCTCTCTGTGGCACAGTGGTCATTATCTACATCTCCACTGATCGAGTCCATGAAGAAGGTTTGAGCAGGCACATGCAACGAGGAAGTGACATTGAGATCTCTGAACTGGTACGTGTGTGTGTGTGTGTGTGTGTGTGTGTGTGTGTGTGTGTGTGTGTGTTGTGTGTTGTTGTGTGTGTTGTGCGTGTGTTGTGTTGTGCTGTGTTGTGTGTGTGTGTTTGTGTGTGTGTGTTGTTTGTGTTGTGTTGTGTGTGTGTGTATGTTGTGTGTTGTGGTGTGTTGTTGTGTGTTGTGTGTGTTGTGTGTGTGTGTGTTGTGGTGTGTGTGTTGTTGTGGTGTTGTGTGTTGTGTTGTTGTGTTGTGTTTGTGTGTGTGTTGTGTGTTGTGGTGTGTGTTGTGTGTTGTGTGTGTGTGGTGTGTGTGTGTGTGTGTTGTGTGTTTGTGTTGTGTGTTTGTGTGTGTGTGTGTGTGTGTGTGTGTGTTGTGGTGTGTTGTGTGTGTGTGTGTGTGTGTGTGTGTTGTGTGTGTGTGTTTGTGTGTTGTGTTGTGTGTGTGTGTGTGTGTGTGTGTTGTGTGTGTGTGTGTGTGTGTGTTGTGTGTGTGTTGTGTTTTGTGTGTTGTGTGTGTGTATGTGTGTGTGTGTGTGTGTGTTTTGTTTGTTGTGTTGTGTGTGTTGTGTTGTGTGTGTGTGTGTGTGTTGTGTTGTGGTGTTGGTGTGTGTGTGTGTGTGTGTGTGTGTGTTGTGTGTGTGCACGCGCGCACTATCTTTTCTAGGTTGTATCACCCAGAGTAAAAATTCTGTTTGATCTAGGTGCAGCAGACGGATTAGTCTACTTTCGATTTAAAAACAACAACAATGACAACAGCAACAACAAAGACAAAAAGAAAAAGAAAAAAAAAGATAAAAGGAAATATTCAAGCCCAGGTGAAAATGTGGGTCTACACGTGAGATATAGGAGACATGACCGGTGGTGGTGGTGGGGGGTGGGGAGAGAGAAATAGGAATGGAGGAGGGGGGGGGGGGAAGGAGAAGGGGAAGGGGGTTAGTTGAGGTCAGCCGTTAGACTTTCAACCTAAAGCTACAACTGTCATAACAAACGACTGTGACATCACGTCCTGCCTCGCCCAGGGCTGTGCGTGAGAGAGAGAGAGAAGAGAGAGAGAGAGAGAGAGAGAGAGAGGGAGAGAGAGAGAGAGAGAGAGAGAGTACATGGGGAGGGGGGGGGAGGAGGGAGGAGGAGGAGGAAGGGATGATATGCATATAAATACAGAGAAAGAGAGAGAGAGCCTCCAACGCTGAAAAAAGCTATTGTCATTGCTAACAAAAAGCCTTTTGACAAAGGGCTTGGCAATTTATGGTAGTACAAGAACTAGTAAAACAAATGCCCATATATATATTATATTATATTATATTATATTATATCATATTATATCATATTATATATATATATTATATATATGATCAGCGTCTAAACGGTCGACTTTTGAAATCTACACACACACACACACACACACACACACACACACACACACACACACACACACCAGATATAGATATAGATATGTGTTTTACTAGTTCTTGTACTGCCATATATTGGCAGCCTCCAGTCTTAAAAGACAATGGAGTTGCGCTCTAGGTGTTCATTCTAGGTACAGCGTTGGTTGTGGCTGGCCAGTCCCACACGGCAATGACAGACAGTCCCTATGGCAGAGGAGGCACAGTCGAAGTCTGACGCAGGTCCTCTGCCTGGGCCGCAGCCTTTCTTCTCCTTCTCTTTCTTTATTGTTTTTCGTATCATACTAAGCACTACAGGACTATATTGCACTAGATTATTTGTTATGTTGTACAGTTCTCTTTAACATTATTTCTTGATTAGAATTTCATCTTTCTGTCTTTCGACGGGTTCCACCTCCCCCCTCTCCCCCTTCTTCCATGGTCAAACAGTGAAAGTATCCCGCGATGGCAACAGCGGTCATTATGATGACAGGAATTTTGTTTTGATGTTCACTGTATCTATAGACCAGAGTGTACGAACGCACACAGAATAGAACCTCAGTACGAAGTACTCATGATCAAACAGAACTTAGACTCAACCAAAATGTTAGTAGTTTTGTTGTTGTTGTTATTGCTGTTGCTGACATCTCTCATCATCATCATCATCATCATCATCATCTATCCAGATACGTATTTCATTCCATGAACAGAAGGAAGACATTGCTGTGTCATAATGTGACTTAACTGCATGACGCACACGTTAAAGAAGATATGCCTTTACAAAATACTGTTTCTATTTTCTCTATTTATACCAGTATGTTGATTCTCCTCCTTCCCACCCAAACTCCCTATAACATTGTAGCCTAGGGCCAATGTTCACAATCAAACCAGTTCTTAGTTTCTCTCTCTTATTCCCCAAGACGCAGAAAGCGTGAACGTACCTGTCTAGTACACAAGCTATCATTATATCAACCACCACCTGGCACAATTTCAAAGGTTAATGCCCTAAGCCCTCTACCCCTAGGCTACCCCATCCTCAACCCCTCCACCCGCCCCTTTCCACTTCCCCCCTACCCCAGGTACCGATACCTTTAAAGCAGGGAGTCCTTGATTTTCACCCTGCAACTGAACTTTCATTATCTCAGGAGCAGACTGAGGACAGAGGTTTTCTAAAGTTGATTTGGACCGGACACTGGCGCAATGTACACACTGGTCAAGGTGATCAGAAAGAGAGAGAGAGAGGAGGGGGTGGGGGGGGGGGGGGGGGGGGGGGGTTCAGGGGTCAGAATGGATGGTTGAGGGAAAAAAAAAAAAGAAAGCAAACAGAGAGGAAGTAGGGAGAAAGAGTAGGTGGAGAGGAGAGAGTGAGAGAGAGAGAGAGGGGGGTGGGGGGGGGGGGGGGGTGGGTCAGGGGTCAGAAGGGATGGTTAGACAACAACAAAAAAAGCAAACAGAGAGAGAAGTAGGGAGAAAGAGTAAGTGAGAGAGAGAGAGAGAGAGAGAGGAGAGGGGGGGGGGGGGGGGGGGGGTTACAGGGGTCAGAAGGGATGGAGGGAGAAAACCCTCCCCAGAGAAATGGAAACACAGAGAGAGAGAGAGGAGAGGAGATGAGGAGAGGAGAGAGAGGGGAGGAGGAGAGAGGAGAGAGGAGAGGGGGTCAGAGAAGGATAGATGGGGAAGAAAAAAGAGAAGGAAGGAAGAGAGAGAGAAGAGAGAGAGAGAGAGAGAGAGAGAGAGGAGAAGAGGAGGGAGAGAGGAGAGAAGAGAGAGGGAGGAGAGAGAGGAGAGGAGAGGGAGGAAGAGAGAGAGAGGAGGGAGAAAGGAGGAGAGAGAGAGAATGAGAGAGAGAGGAGAGAGAGAAGAAGGAGTAGAGAGAAGAGAGAGGAGGGAAGAGGAGAAGACAGAGGAGAGAGAGAAGAGAAGAGAGAGAGAGATAAAGAGAGAAGAGAGAAAGAGAAGATAGATAGTGGATTTGTTGTAATAGAAG
>CM054139.1:30994438-30999438 GCA_028751875.1 Rapana venosa
TTTAACCTTGACAGCGTGGCTCAGCTGTGTGCTGGGCGTGTCGCCCTCATAAGATGATAATCATGATACATGGTCACAGGAAATCACCCCTCAGGTCAGAGGTCTCTTGCTCAAGCCTAACGACGTAAAAGCCTACAAACCTGCATCTGTGTGTACACACACACGCACACGCACATACACGCACACACACACACACACAAACACATACAAATCACACACACCACATACAAATCACACACACATACACACACACACACACACACACACACACACACACACACACACACACACAACACACACACCACACACACACACACACGCACGCGCGCACACACGCGCAGAGGCAGACAGACGACAAAGAGAGAGAGAGAGAGAGAGAGAGAGGAGAGAGAGAGAGAGAGAGAGAGAGAGAGAGTCACCTTTGCTGACCGATCCACTAAGTATAGTATAGTATATAATCATTATCTACTTCCAGCCCTAATTATAACACACACGCATACACACACACTCACACACACACACACACACACGCACACACACATACAGAGGAGGCTTTGGCTGAGTCATAGTCTTTTGAGAGAACTAAATGAGAAAGTATGACATGGGTACAGATATTTCAGGTCATTTAAAGCATGCTCGCGTAGGCGCACACATCCACGCGCGCGCGCGCGTAAACACACACACACACATAGAGCCAACACACTCACAGACACAGACACACACACAGACACACCACAGACACACACACAGACACACACGCGCGCGCGCGCATAGGTCAAAACACACACTCACACACACACGCTTGCACGCACGCATGCATACACACACACGCATAGAGCCAAAACACACACACACACACATCGCACACACAGAGACACGCACGTACACACGCATGCATACACACACACACTCACACACATAGGGCCAAGAGAGAGAGAGAGAGGAGAGGAGAGAGAGAGAGAGAGAGAGAGAGAGAGAGAGAGAGAGAGAGAGAGAGAGAGAGAGAATGAGATTGAGAGAGAGAGATCGACTGATTGATGATTGATGATGTTTATTAGTTTACACATAAGTATTAACATACTTCTTTTATCGGCCCCTTTCCCCTGAAAAGGGGAAAAAATTTTTTTTCATGAGAGAGAGAAAAGGAGGAGAGAAGAGAGGGAAGGGGGGAAAGGAGGAAAAGGGGGAGAGAGAGAGAGAGGAGGAGAGAAAAAGAGTGCCTTTTTAGCCCGAAAAATATGATTAAATTCCTGTCTCTCATCCCAAACCCGGGACTTTAAGGTCAAGGGGAATGCCATACATAAGTTGTATATTTGTTTTCTCTGGTTTGTGGTGTGTTTGCGACATTACATAGGAGTCTTTCTGAGTCAATTCTTTTGGTGAATTTATGTAAGTATGATGGGTTGGAATTTTAGGTTCATTTAAAGCGATGCGTGGGCAACACAGAGCGCGCGACGCGGGCGTAAAACAGCACACACATAGGGCCAAACACTCGCAATTTACAATCCTATGTACGATAGCAAAATAATACATCCCCCACACAACAGGTCATACACAACACGCATGCAAAACAAACAGAAGACAGAAGACCTACCTACACACACTTACGCACACACGCATGCATACCACACACTCAGGTAACAAGGGCTATGAAGAAAAGAGAAGAGAGAAGAAAGAAGAGAGATAGAGAGAGAAAAGAGAAAGATGAGAGACAGAGATTGAATTGATTGACTGATTGAAGTGAGTTATCTTAATGGTTACAAGTAAGTATTGCATAACTTTTCATGGCCTCCATAGAAAAGAAATATGAGAGAGAGAGAGAGAAGGTATAGGAGATCATGAGAGAGAGGAAATTTAGAAAAATTGGCAGAGAGAGAAGGAGAGAGAGAAATCTCCTTTATGACTTCACAAAATTGAATTCCATGATCTCTCTCTCCAAACCGGCTTTTAGACAAGTCCATAATACAGTTGTTGTATATTGTTTCTGTTGTGTGAGTAGTGTGTGTGTGTTGTGTAAGTGTCTGTGTGGTGTAGAGAGATGTGTTGGTTGGTAAGTTGTGGTGTGTTGTTTTCTTCATTTTAACGTCTGTAACATTCAATTAACGTGGTTGTGTGTGTTGTGTAGTGTGAGAGAAGAGATTTATGGGTGAATTTGTGAATTCCTATGGTTACGATAACATTTACATATTTGCATTGACCGACCTTGCCCTAGAAGGGGTTTCATTAAAGAGGAGAGGAGCAGTAGAGAAGAGAGAGAGAGAGAGAGAGAGAGAGAGAGAGACTCCTTTTTGACCCCAAAAAACTGCATGATCTCTCCTCTCCAAAGCCGGCTTTAAGGATCAAGGACATGCCTAAATAAGGTTTTGTATAATTTGTTGTGTGTTGTGTGTGTGTGTTTTTGTGTGTGTTTATTTTGTTTATTTTTTATTTATTCTTTTACTTGGAAATGCCCATAAGCACTATGTCTTTTTTTCTTTCCCGTCCCCCGTGTGTATCCGTTGTGTCATTTTGTCAATTTTCGTATGCCTATTTCCCAAACGGTAACAGGGGAATCTACTTCCGAAAACGGAATGGGTTTTTACGATTGCGGAATGATTTCTGCGTGGTTGGAGGGGACTGGTTTATGTCTGGATGGATAGTGTGTACGTGTGTGTGTGTGTGTGTGTGTGTGTGAGCGAGCGAGCAAGCGAGCGAGAGAGAGTTGTATAATCTTGACATTTTTACATGCACTTTGGCTACTTTCAGATAGATTTTTTATCAACTTTACTCCATAAAGGAAAGGCAGGCCGGTGGATAAACAATCATTAGAGAAAAGCTCGCAGTTTTTTAGGAAAAGAAATGTAATGATCCGATTTTAAGTCTTTTTTTCTTATCCGACCTTTTTCCTTAAAATTCGGGTCTATGCTTTTCTTACTATATTTTCATTTTGGATAAAAGCTTTTATGGGGGGTGGGGGTGGGGTGGGGGACAGAGGGTTGAGGTTGACACAGATTATTGTGTAGATAACCGCGAGAGAGCGTTTATCTTACATGCCGCATTACGATAATGTCACAATGGAGATGTTCGGAGACTAGTGCCATTTGAGGCTGAAGTATCGATTTCTTACTTTTCATGGGCGGATTTGTTCAACGAAACAATACATAAGAAAAAATAATCACGAAATTCAAATAAGTGATAACATAAGTTATAAGCAAGAGACACCCACAATACTGTGAATCATTGATGGTGTTGAAAATGGGGACACAAAAGTATTATGAATATTTGGTATCAGACAAACAACTTCTATATTATTACGAAAGGTGGACACAGAAAAACTAAACGAACCTATCCACTGGAAAATGATTCTTGTAGAAAAAATATACTTCAATGATGTAAAACTAAAACGGCTGCAGATGAGAATAATTCACGGTATCATTGCTACAAAATCAATGGGTTGTTGAATGCTATGGGTGTAGGAAATACAGCATCTTGTTCTTTGTGACATGAGGTTATAAACAAATGCTTGTGCATGAATAACTTGCATTAATATGATTGTCACGCATATCGATTGTGTATTTGTAATGATAACATGCATTTAATGTTTTTAAAACCCGCAGTATGTAAACAGAACTAATTATTATGAGGGAAATTTACTTCCTTCATAGACAGTAAACGGCCATCAATTGTTATATTTTTCATTTCTGCCCACATCTTTCGAATGAGAATGGGTCATAATTTTTGCCAGGATTAACTCTCTTGTCTTTTCTAAAGGACTGGCACTCAGACCAAAATCAAAGTCAGAACTAGAAATGATAAAGAAAGAAAGAACGAAAGAAAGAAAGAAAAGAAAAGAAAGAGAAGAAAAGAAAGAAAAGAAAGAAAGAAAGAAAGAAAGAAAGAAAGAAAAGGCGTCTGGTCAGATTGAAATTGCAAATATCTTGCTTCCCAATCAAGTTCATTAACTAAAAGTCTTGGCCACTAAACCACAGTGAGTGTCATTCTTCCTCCTGCACTCTTTCAACCTGAACCCCCCCCCCCTCCCCCCCTCCTCCCGCCCCACAGCCATCAAAAGTCTAAAATAACCCCAAACACTTCAGGCCATACACGAACCTAAATCTCTCGTTTCTTATTCGCCTATATACTAACCTTTTGGCCACCAAAAGTCAATGCAGTTCTACACTCTTTCAACCTTAACCCAACAACACTCCACCCTCCCCCCCCCCCCCCCCCCCCCCCCCCCCCACTCTCCCTGGGTCACTCCTTCCCACCACAGCGCTTAAGGGCCTAAAATGACGAAAGACAGGCTTATGGACAGATCTGACCACAAAATCTCTCGCTTCTCAGACAAGTATGCTAACCTCTTGGTCACCAAACTGAGTGCAGTTTTTTTTTTCTCTCTTTCTTTCGAACTCTTTCAACCTGACCCCCCACCCCCCTCCATCCTCACCTTACTGTCCCCCCTACCCATTCTGTGGCCCCCTCCCCCCTCCCCCCTCCCTGGCTAGCCCCCCCCCCCCCCCCCCCCCCATCCTCCCCCAGCTGCAGTGAAAAGGTGAGAGTGTGTGGATGGATGTTGTTGGTATCTATAGGGCAGTTACAAGGGAAGGTATGACGGAATCCTCTTTATCCTAGAGCTAAGATCACTGTTATCTTTCCTTGAGGTCAAACCAGAGCTTTGGTGACCAAGCCCCTAAAAAGGAAACTTGTGTTCCTTCCTTTTTCTCCCTCCCAAAGCATCTTCTCCACCCCCCTCCCACCCCCCATCCTTCCCCAAGTGGTGAGGATGAGGGTCGTTAAAGCAAAAGCATCCTGTCACGTGGTCACCTTCCCTCACGTCCTTAGGAGTGTGTGTGTGTGTGTGTGTGTTTAAGTTTGCTGTGGATTTTGGGGATCAGCTGCTTGGGCTATTCAGTGCATGAAGATGTATGTGTGTGTGTTGTGTGTGTGTGTGTGTGTGCGGCGCGCGCGCGTGTGTGTGTGTGTGGTGTGTGTGTGTGTGTGTGTGTAGTCTCGTTATGTCT
>CM054139.1:31006938-31014438 GCA_028751875.1 Rapana venosa
CATAGAAAAAGAAAAAAGAGACAGACAGAGGCAGGGAGACAAGAGATACAGCCGTAATAGAGACGCAGACTATCCCATTAAAAAAAAAACCAACTAAAAAAACTAGGGCACCATTGTCTCTCTGTGCGTTACTGACTAATCAATGGACTAATCAACTAGCCTGGCTGATGAACTATTCATCAGTACTGCAGACCCCTTTGGTTTTCTCTCTTCACCCCCCCCCCTCTTTTCTCCCCCCCCCCTTCTTACCCCCCCCCCCCCTCTCTCTCTCTCTCTCTCTCTCCCCCCTCTCTCTCATATTCCAACTTCTGTGGCATGACAAACGGGAATGGTCTCCCAAGGGAGAGCGTGTTACCATTAAGCAATGCACACACACACACCACACAACACACACACATTCCTATCTGTATGTATATAATAGTACTTTTTTAATTGATATTACTACAGGACTTTGTCAGGGACAACTCTCTTGTCATCGTTGGTATTTTGTGTGTGTGTGTGTGTGTGTGTGTGTGTGTGTGTGTGTGTGTGTGTGTGTGTGTGTGTTTTGGCCTAACCTCAGTTTTATCCAAAATACCAGCACCCACATCACCACCCATGGTCTGATGGGGGGAAAAACCGAAAATTCAGACGAGGATACGAACCTGGAACCTCTCACTTTCAAGGCAGATGTGTTACCTTTGGACCACCGATCCACACCCCCCCTCCCCCCGCCTCCATCTTCCCCACCCCCAGGTATACATTCACCCATAATTTTAAAAAAAAAGCCAACCCGAAATCAATATTAAATGAACATAATGATTGAAGCAGCAATGAAATGATGACGGGCTTTTGGCGGTTTTTTTTGCCCTGAGGGCTCGAGGTGTGCAAGAAGTACGCTGTATGCATGTTACCCCTCACTCTGGCCTCTCACCTTTCAAGGTGTAGGTAACAATAACCTATCAGCTGCGCTGATGAGATCTACTGGCATCTACAGTAATGCCAAGAAATATGAGTGAATAAAAACTGGAGAAAAAATATTCACAATCTCTTCATCTTTTTTTCTCCTACGACGCCGGCGCCTGCTGACAAAATTTCATGAGCGACGCTTTTGAATTCCCTCCCCTGACAAGAACACTGTTGCCTTCTTTGCGATTACTAAAATTCATAAAGGCTCGCGCCATCAAGGGAGTTCATTCACGCGCATGCGCAAAGCTTCAAGATTGTCTCCCATGGTTTTCAAGAACACTGTTGCCTTCTTTGGCGCTACTAAAAATCATAACGGGTCGCTCTCTCAGGGGCGTTAATTAGGGAAACTCGATTCGGCTCCTCACCTTGGTCATTTGAAAACGTAGGGATGGACGCTGCCAAGTTCAAGTTACCCAAGAGCCAAGGCCTGAAAAATAGGGCGCAGTGCCCACAACGACTTCTCATGCAGGTAGGAAAGTAAGAAGAGAGAAGAGAAGAGAAGAGATCTGAGCGCCGTGTGTTGGTCTCACAGCGCGTTTGGTGCCAACCTAAACACCCCCGATCTGACGTTTCCAGTATCAGCTACCAGCTGAATGCTCCTGTCTTGTTTTATCCGGTTCTATCTCCTACACATCCACTGTGGCTTACGTGTGAGTGTGTGTGTGTGTGTGTGGGGGGGGGGGGGGGGGGGGATGCCTTTGCGGAGAGAGAGAGAGAGAGAGAGAGAGAGAGAGAGAGTTTGTGTACGTGCAATTGATTGTCGATGTATCCAAACATCATGTTGATTTTATCGTATCTTTCCTGTATTGTAAATGTTCTTCATTTTTTATATCTAAAATGAATTTTGTGCTCTTCATTTTGGAATGAATTTGTGTTGTGAGTTTTGTTTTTTTACACGCTCACTTCTGCAAGTTGTGGTTTTGTTAAATTTCATGTACCCCTTTGGGGTTTTTCTTCAAATAAAATCTTGAATCTACGTCCTCTGACAGATTGTGATCGTGATATTAACGAACTATGTTGACTGTTGGATCAGTGGTATAGAGGGAATACACGGATCTAGAAAGCGAACAGTGGTGTGGGTTTGATCCCCGTCTGAATCCGAACTCTCTCTCTCTCTTCTCTCTCTCTCTCTCTCTCCTTCCCTCCCCCCCCCCTCCTCTCTCTCTCTCTCTCTCTCTCTCTCTCTCTCTCTCTCTCTCTCTATTCACTAGACCCTGAGTGGTGGTGTGGATGCTAGTCTTTCGGATGAGGCGATAAAGCAAGGCCTCTTGTTCGATACACATTTAATTGCACATAAAAGAGCCCACGGTAAGAAGAGAGTTGTTCCTGGCATAATTCTGTAGTAAAAAAAAAAAAAAAAAGCTAACCAAACAAAAAACTCCCCAGTATTCTAGAAAAACACATACACACGTGACTAGAAAATCTAAAACAAATAATGGGTGTCGCAGCTCTAGTGGGGATACACTCTTGCCAGGCTGGGAAAGCGGCCCGATTTTTGGGGGAGCATAATCTACCCCCCACCCCAAAAACAAAACAAAACCAACAACCCCAACAACAACCCCACACCACCACCACCAACAACAACAATAATCACTGAATGCTGGTGATAAAAAAACATAGGAAAGGAACTGACAGTAGTTCAGAGTAATCGAGTCTCTCTGTGTGACAGACCCTTACTACGGTTTTTGTCGTTTTGTTTATTTGTTTGTTTGTTCGCTTTTTTGTTTGTTTGTTTTGCTTCGTGTCTGTCTGTAACTTGTTGGTTTTGTCTCTGTATTGATCACCTAGCATGCAGTGATATGTTCAGCTGTGCACGTAGTAGGCCTTAAGTACGCGCCCACGCGCGAGGTCACACACAGACACACACAGACACACACAGACACACACAACACACACACACACACACACACACTCACACACATACATACACACACGCGCGCGCGGCATAAGAGAAGCTGAGTATAAAGACTGATCTTAAGCACGCAAGGATAACGATTTTAGGTCATTTCTAGTCTTACAATCTGTCCTTGTCCAATTTTTATGCATCAACACACACACACACACACACACACACACACACACACACACACACACACACACACACACACACACACACACACACACACAGAGGGAGAGGCAGAGGGGGATTTTAATCTTTCTCTCTCTCTCTCTCTCTCTCTCTCTCCTCTCTCTCTCTCTCTATATATATATTATATATATATATATATATACTATATATATATATATATTATGTATGCATATTGTGTGTGTGCGTGCGTGCTCGCGCGCGCGCGTGTGTGCAATCCGGTCATGTCTTGTACAGTTGTTTTCCTTTTTCAAAACTGAAGGACACCCACCAAGGAGAAAGCAAAGATGAAGAATAAATACTCACTGGCTGGAACGAAAATGAATGTTTACAAGAAAAGACCTTGGGGTAAAAATTGCTGAGACAGGGAGAGATTAATAAACTAGTCACCTTGTTCTCAAGTTCAAGGAAAAACTTGAAACACTCTGTGTGTGTGTGTGTGTGTGTGTGTGTGTGTGTGTGTGTGTGTGTGTGTGTCACAAATGATCTTTATTGAGGGTAAAAGATTAAGTTTACACAATGTGTGTGTGTGTGTGTGTGTGTGTGTGTGTGTGTGTGTGAAGTCAAGTCAAAATGATATTTATTGAGGGTAAAAGATTAAGTTTACACAATGTGTATGTGTGTGTGCGCGCGCACGTGCGTGTGCGTGTGCGCGCGCGCGTGTGTGTGTGTGTGTGTGTGTGTGTGTGTGTGGTGTGTGTGCATGTGTGCAAGTGATCATTACTGAGGGTAACAGATTAAGTTCGCACAATGTGTGTGTATGTGTGTGTGAATAAGTTTGCATAATGTGTGTGTGTCAAAGTCAAACTTTTATTTCCAGATGGTACATTGTGTGTTGTGTGTGTGTGTGTGTGTGTATGTGTTGAGAAGAGAGAGAGAGAGAGAGTAGGAGAGAGAGAGAGAGAGAGAGAGAGAGAGAGAAAAGAGAGAGAGAGAGCGAGAGAGAGAGAGAGAGAGAGAGAGAGAGAGAGACTAAACAATGTGTGAAAAAATATACAAGGAAAACTGACTGATGAATAATAACGATAATAAAAGACAGTTGAAGCGACATTATTTTCAAATTTTGCACCCAGCAAGTTGAGAACATACACATTCAACCTTCTCCCCCCATACACCTCGCCCTTCTTTCTAAGTGGTCCGTCAACACAAACTTCACAGAATGCTCACCCTACTACACACAAACGTGACAGCAGTGAAGTTACGCTTCAGTTCCCCTTCCCCCGTGAGCCAGGGTATACGGGGTACAAGCAAGAATTCCGGGTGCGTGTAGGCTTGTCGGGGCGACGTCTCCGTCACTACCGTGTCAACTGTGAAACCCATACCTGTGTGTAGCGACCTTACTCGAAAACGTGTGTGCATGTGTTGCTTATTTTAGTTTTTTTGTATTTAAAAAAAACAACCCGGAACTACTGTGTACAAAGGGCTTCTGAATTATTCTGATTGAGTTGGGTACAGACTACACCCTTTAGTGTGCTTCAAGGAAGCTTAATGTTTGAGAACGTTGTACCAAACTTTTGCTAAATTTTGTTTTTACAATTTTTGATAATGGATTAGCGTGTCCCTAGGTGTGGTTGTTTATATCACTCATCGTAGACAAGTGTTACCAACAGTGAGCCTATCGTTTATTTTACCCGATTCAAAGTCAGGTATTTGTAGTTGTACTTTATTTGCGCCAGGGTATTCGTAGTGTGTTGTTAAGGGTAGGCCTTGTTGAACAGAGGGGATCAAGTGAATAGGACAGGACCTGTGGGAAAGAAAAGAAAACTAGGTGTGTCAGAGCCGTCTTTTCAGCTGTGTGTGTTTATGTGAAATCGTGATAGATGTGTTTGCCTAAGCGTTGTGTTGGTGAAATGACCCGTTTGTTAAGAATTGGTTTTTCGAATTGACTGAATAGTTATTCAAGTTTGTGTGTCCTGATTTTCCGGCTAGTGTCTAGGTATTATAATTTGGTGAATCAGAATTGAGACTCTCCCAGAACATATCACCAGCTGTGAAAAGATTGGGTTAAAAAAATGAACATTACAGCATGACTGGCTTAAAATGAACATTACAGTTTTGTTATTGCTGTTGTTACATCACTGCTGAACATGCCAATGCTTCGTCGTATCAAAGCCAGCATGATTGGCCTCAAACGATACTGCCAGAAGACAATACCGGTGCCTGTCTTTGTTTGTGTGCTGATTCTCATAGTTATCCTTATAATTGACCTCGAGGTCAGGAAAGTGTCCAGCCGTGTTGGTCAGTCCCCACAACAGGAGGCAGGCAGAGGAAGCATTGGAGACGGCAGCAGGAGCAGCGCAGAGGCAGACGCCATGGCCAGAATAGATGCAGCTTTGGCAGCAGAGCCTGAGAAGGAACCACCAGCAGGGCCTCCACCTGGTCAGCAACAAGATCCAGCTGATCCAGCGGGACCTCTGGAACCGCTTTCAGGCCCAGACCCGGCCCTGGACTCTGGGAAGAGTGGAGGCATCAGCGAGGCAGAGGTGGAGACCTTGGAACAGGTCCTGGAGACGCGCATCGCCCAGGCCAGAGGGGGAGTCATCGGCAGCAGGAGCTGCAGTGTGCTGGCCGCCATGAACAACACGCGTGGCACGTGCAGGGACACCACCTGTCCTCACCACTTCCACCCCTCCGCCAAAACCCGCATACGCCAGCTGCTGGCCCCTCGCTTCCAAATCCAGCCCCAGCAGCTGGAGGACATCAACGCCCTGGGGAGAACCGTGTCGCCCACGAAGTACATGTTCGTGACAGCCGCGTCCTCCAACCACTACAACGAGTCCCAGGCTCTGGTGTACAACATGAGGCAGTTCATCTTCACCAAGCTGGAGCCCGGCTCCTACACCTTCCTCTACTTCGACCTGGGGCTGAAGCCGCGGGAGAGGCGGCGCGTGGAGAAGAACTGCAACTGCACGGTGATGTCCATCGACATGAAGGCCTTCCCCAAGCACGCTCGCCACCTCATGTGCTACGCCTGGAAGCCCTTCATCATCAAGGCCCTGCTGCCCAAAACGGAGGTGCTGGTCTACATGGACACGTCGGTGCGTTTCAGGGACATGGACCTGGAGGAGTTCTTCAACAGCGCCAGGCGATGGGGCGCCCAGTTCCTGGCCAGCTTTTACTCCATCCCCAACCACACCGTGCAGTCCACCTTCGACTTCTACAGGGACCCCGCCTGCCTCTTCTGGCCCTTCCCCGAGCTGCTGGCCGGCTTCAGCGTGTTCCACAACGAGCCCTTCATGACCAAGGTGGTGATAGACCCTTGGGTAAGCTGCGCCCTGAACGAGAAGTGCATGTGCCCCGTGGACCCGCACGCTTTCCGGATCTGCCTGCACGAAGAGCGGCGTGTGGGCAACTGCCACCGCTTTGACCTGTCCAGCCTGACCCTTCAGATGGCCAAGCTGTACGGGGACAAGTTCGGCCACCTGGTCATCCAGGGCAGGAACAGGCCCAGGATCGTCAGGGATGACCGCATGGGCTTCTTCAAGGACTGACCGTTGATACCAGTGGTGGCAGTGTCTGTGTTTTTCGAGATGTTGCAGGACTGTTTGTTGTGATCTCAAAGCTGGTGCTGTGGAAGGTGCGTGTCTTTCGGGCTGAAGCGTGAGGATATACATATATAAAATCCATACATTATTATGATGATGATGATGATGATGATGATGATGATGGTGATGTGCAGCTGTGTGTGTTAGTACAGTATTAGACTGTGTTCTGCTGCGGTCAGGCCAGGCACCATGGTGTTTGTATGTGTGATTATTGGTTTGATATACACTGGGTTTTAAAAAAATATTAAGTTGATGGATGCTGTGGCTGAATGGATAGAGCGTTAAACTTCTGCCCTCGTTAGAGTCGTAGGTATGAATCTCGGGGCAGCAGGGTCTGATGCAGTAAGGGGGGAAGAAGTGGTGGGTTTTTGTTTGTTTTTGTAATACATTATCCCGGTATGACAAAGCGGCAGACCTGCCAGTGCCTTAATTCCTTTTGTGTTTATACGTATGGAGATCGGATACGTGCGTGTTAAAATTCTATAATTCATATCAGAGTTTGTTGGGTTACAGAAAATATAACATACCCAGCATGCACCCTGTACCCGAAGAGGGATGGACTCCGCCTGGTTCAATTTGTGTAAGAGACACGGCCTGACACGTGCAATGCAACTTCCCCAACGACTCCTCAATGAGTTAAGGGACGGAAGGAAGGAAGGAAGGAAGAAGAAGGAAGGAAGGAAGGAAGGAAGGAAGGAGTATTGTACTGACCCGTTTAAACAATTCAGTGATGGACGCTATAGCCGAGTGGTTAAGACCGTTCGACTTCAATCCTTTGGGTCCATGAAGTCGGGGGTTCGAATCTCGGCGACGTCTGGTGAATTAAGGGTGGGGAATTTTAATTTTTTTTAAAAACTATCTTCCTGGTCAACTTGGAGTGCAGATCTGCCAGTGCCTTAATCAAAAGTGAATTCCTTGTAT
>CM054139.1:31019438-31021938 GCA_028751875.1 Rapana venosa
CCATATTTGGAAAGATTATGAAAGAAAATGTCATTTTATGTAGTTATTGCGGGTTTTGTGTTTGTCAAAAAGGGAAGAAACTAAATTTCCATGTTTTGATAAGTTGGCTTTTTGTGTTTTACAACTATTGCTACTATTATATTCTCTATGCTACAGAAAGGATCAGAGAATTCATTTTGCTGATTCTTGTGTGTCAGAGATAGAGAGGGAAGGAAATATTGAAAAAATAATAATAAAGAGCAAATCTTTACAAACTAGTGCCTACCAGTGTGTGTATGTATGAAAGGACTAGGTGGACTCCTTCTTGGTGTGACTGCTTTCCTCTTTCTCTTCCTCTGCCTCTCTCTAGTTCAGTAACTGTTTCTGCCAATATTTAATTTGTCTTAGTCGGTTTTGTCCTACCTCTCTCTCTCTCTGTCTCTGTCTGTCTCTCTCTCTGTGATGTGTGTGTGTGTGTGTGTGTGTATGTGTGTGTGTATGTGTGTGGTATGGTGTGTGTGTGTGTGTGTGTGTGTGTGTGTGTGTTCGTTTGTTCTTTAATTTAACGTATTTTCTATTTTCACGCGCGCGCACAGACAGACAGACACACACACACACATCCTACACCCACCCACCACCCACCCACCCACACACTCACAAACAAACACATACACAACCTTCCTCCCCCTTCCTCACACACACATACACACACACCGCCACATACACACACACACACACACACACACACACCACACACACACACACACACACACACACACATACACACACACACACACACACACCACCACAACACACACACACACACACACACACACACACACACACACACACACACACACACACACACACACACACCCCACACACACCCACACACACACACACCACACACCACACACACAACACACACACACACACACACACACACACACCACACACACACACACAGCACACTACACACAACCACACCCACACACACACACACACACACACACTCACACACAAAAACACACACACCACAAAAACACACACACCACACCACCCCCCTCCCCCCCCCCACTTCCTCCCCCCTTTCTCCCCCCCCCCCCCCCCACCCACACACACACGCACAAATATTGAACCCTCAAAAACAAAAAACAAAAACAAAAAATAGCAAAGTTGTTGTTGAATTTATACAATCATGTCTAGTCTAGATTTTAATTCAAGGCCGTCTGTAGAAGCTGAACAACAGCACAGGAAAGAGGGAGGATGAAGTATTGTCTGCAAGGCTGAACTGTCACAGGCAAGGCAGAATTGGCCTCGTTACTGCTTACTGGCTGTGATGTTTTTCTGTTACTGGAGACGTTTTTAATACAAGACATGGATAATAATGAGACTGTCGCTACTAAACCTTGGAAGTTGGGGTCTTTGGATACGGGCTTAGTTTTCGTTTTAAACCCCCCCCCCCCCACCCCCCCCCTCTCCCTCCCCCCCGCCCCCTCCTCTCCTCCTCCTCCCCCCCCCCTCCTCTCTTCTCTCTTCTCTGTCCGTGTTCTGGCTGGCTGGCTTTGTCTGCTGCCTGTCTGTTTTTTCTGTCTGTGTGTCTGTCTGTCTGTATGTCTCTGTGTGTCTGCCTGCCTGTCTGTTTTTCTGTCTGTGTGTCTGTCTGTCTGTATGTCCTCTGTGTGTCTGCCTGTCTGTCTGTTTTTCTGTCTGTGTGTCTGTCTGTCTGTCTGTCTGTATGTCTCTGATGGTGCAAACTGCCTTTGTTTTTCTGTCTGTGTGTCTGTCTGTCTGTCA
This sequence comes from Rapana venosa, assembly GCA_028751875.1. NCBI lineage: Eukaryota > Metazoa > Mollusca > Gastropoda > Neogastropoda > Muricidae > Rapana > Rapana venosa. The sequence goes on from CM054139.1 coordinate 31,021,215, forward strand.
TGTATGTCTCTGTGTGTCTGCCTGCCTGTCTAGTTTTATCGTCTGTGTGTCTGTCTGTCTGTATGTCCTGTGTGTCATGCCTGCCTGTCTGATTTTTCTGTTTGTGTGTCTGTCTGTCTGTATTGTTTCTGTGTGTCTGCCTGACTGTCTGTTTTTCTGTCTGTTGTCTGTCTGTCTGTATTCTCTGTGTGTCTGCCTGCCTGTCTGTTTTCTGTTTGTGGTGTCTGTCCTGCTCTGTATGTCTCTGTGTCTCGCCTGCCGTCCTGTTTTTCTGTCTGTGTGTCAGTCTGTCTGTATGTCTCTGTGTGTCTGCCTGCCTGTCTGTTTTTCTGTTTGTGTGTCTGTCTGTCTGTATGTCTCTGTGTGTCTGCCTGCCTGTCTGTTTTTCTGTCTGTGTGTCTGTCTGCCTCTGTGTGTGTGTGTGTGTGTGTGTGTGTGTGTGTGTGTGTGTCTGTCTGTCTGTCTGTCTGTCTGTCTGTCTCTCTCTCTCTCTCAGGTGAGGCTCTGATGGAGAAAAAAAATGCATATAATTCCACTTGGAAATCAAGATCAACCAATGAATCAGTCAATCAAGCAGCCAACATCAATAAAATAATCAATAAAGAAATCAAGATCAATTTATAAAGCAACCAAGAAACCAAACCAATCAATAAAATCATCCATCTAGGAACCAAGATCGATTGACCAATCGATCAGGCGACTCTCTCTTTTTAGCGCGCACACG
>CM054139.1:31024438-31031938 GCA_028751875.1 Rapana venosa
AACCCCTATCTGGAAAATGACGTCAGACAAGAGAAAGAGGGGGAGAGAGAGAGAGAGAGAGGAGAGAAAGAGAGGGGAAAGGGAGAGAGGGGGAGAGAGAAGAGAAGAGAGAGAGAGAGAGAGACGAAAAACCCGAAGAAAAGAGAAAATAAAACCACCAAAAACTTCGACCCCAAAACAAAGAAAATTTTTATACCCCCCTTTCCCCCCCCCCCCAACAACACTCACACAAATTTTAAACCAAATACACCCAAATTTTTGGGGGTCTATTTTTGTGGGATTTCACGTCACAATAAAAACCTTTTTTTTAAAAAAAAATACTATGTTTTTAAAAAATGCTGGACATTTTAAATTTTTTGGGTTTTTTTTTTTTTTTTTGTTTTGTCCTTTCTCCTTTTTTTCCTCTTTTGCTTATTGTTTTTTTTGTTTTCTTTTTTTTGGGGGGGGAGGGGGGGCTTATTTTGTTTTTTACTACTTTTTTGTGTGTGTGTGTGTGTTGTGTGTGTGTGTGTGTGTGTGTGTGTGTGTGGTGTTGTTGGGTGTGTGTTGGGGTGTGTGTTGTTTGTAAATTTGTTTTTTGGTTTGGGGTAAAAGGTAGGGGGGAGAGGGGGGGGGGGGGAGAACAACGGGCCGCATACCAAGAATCTCCTATTGGTGAACTTTGAAGCTCTAGCCCGATGGGAAAAAAAGAGAATATTATTTAGGTTTGCCAAGGCGGTGCACCCATCCTGGCAATCTGGGGTATTTTCTTGGGCAAACCCCCCCCGCCTGCCTTTCATCCCCGTTCACGGGAGTGGAGGCATGCCGTGCCGCTAAACCTGTGGGGGGAATGAAAATCGACAAAAAAAGATTTTAAAGATGCGACTAAAAAAGGCTTGTGTAAAAATCAATGTTGTGCTCTTTGTGTTGCGTTCAGAACAACCCCAAAAAACACATCAACAACAACAGCAATACAGCAATAGCATCAAAACAAGAAGAAGAAGAAGAAGAACACACACACACACACCACACACACCACACACACACACACACACACACACACACACACACACACACACACACACATCTCCAATAGAAGATCTCCAATAGTCATGTTATTTTTGGTTGTGGACATTTAAAAGCTTTTTTACCTGCTGTACCTAGTCTGTCACTGGATCAGATTCTGTTTGAACCATCGTTACTGTTGGACATTGTGTTAGGGTTGATAAAAAGTCCGATAACTCAGTTTTTGTAGTATGTTAAAGTTGGTTTTTATTCAGTACTGTTATCTAACATTTATCAGTTATCGTTTGCTTTATCTTGTTAGATTTTCCCCCGTCTAAAATCATTAAATGTGAATAGACGTTAAACTGAAGATATCACACACACACACACACACACACACACACACACACACACACACACACACCACACACACACACACACACACACACACACACACGCACGCACGCACGCACGCACGCACGCACGCACGCACGCACGCACGCACGCACGCACGCACGCACCACACACACACACACACCACACCCCCCCCCACCCCCCCCCCCCCCCCCCACCACACACACACGCCCCCAAACCCCACACACACCCACACACACACGCACCCACCTCTCCACCCTCCCAGCCATCACACCCCACAAGCCTCCCCCACCCCCACACCATTAAACCAGGAACAAAACTGTACGTTGTGTCTTGCTGGCTTAAAAGCCTGGCCGAATTTCCACAACACATTCATGGACAAAACTGCAATGCAGCGATATCACCACAGGTACGTGAACAGTAGCCCTTGTTTTCTGGGATCACAAAAGAACAATACATATGTGAAACAAAATGCACTATATGCTAAAAAAAAAAGAAAAAAAAAGAGATACAACCAAAATCTATTTATTTATTTATTCTTTTATTTCGAGGATATTGGAATAAGCACTCGTGTGCTTTTTCACATCCAGTCCCCGTGTGTGTGCGGTTTTGTAAATGTTGTCATCCATTCCCACCGGCACACAATGGCATACTCTTCTAAAAAGCGGAACGGGTTTAACGTGTGCGCAAGAGGTTCTGCGAGCGTTCGCACACGGGATCTCGGTTTATAGTCTCATCCGAAGGACTTTCGGGGAGAGCGGAGTCGGCACTGATGTTAACTCCAGAGGAAAAAATCCTCTTGAATGGGATTCGAACCCGGGTCAGCAGATCACGAATACATCAGTCTAACCACCAGGCTATCACGTGTCCCAGGTTTGGGTGGGGAGGTGGGAGGATGGACGCGATGAGTGGGGAGGGAGGGAATAACGGCGGGGGAGAGAGTAACCGTGGGGGGGGGGGGGGGGGGGGGGGGGGGGAGAGAGGAGAGAGAGAGAGAACTCGAACTCGAACGATTTATTCACAAAAAGGCCATTGGCCCATACATGAAGGGGGTTGCCGAACTGCTTAGTATTTTGGTTTTACATATACGCACACACACACACACACACAACACACACACACACACACACAACACACACCACACACACACACACACACACACAGCACCAACATGTTACTGTATAACACAAAGTCAGCTACAAAAATATCACTTAGGATAACATTATCTCTCTTATTCTGAAGGCTTTACACAAATATAAAGTGAGGCTGCGCACAACCTCAGGATGACTTGATGCCAGGAGTAAACAGAGTCTAAATAAATTAGGCTGTCTACTATATTTAACAGGGATGTAGTTCTGCCTAACATCCTCAAATACTGGACAGCACAAGACAAAGTGTACTTCATCCTCCGGAGCTTGCTTACATAATGGGCATAACAGCCTGACGTCGTCAATATCATGTTCTCTGTATCTGAATTTATGAACATTTATATCTGATACACCAAGTCTAAACTTAGACATTATTCTTTTCAAATGTATATCCATATCAAGTTTTAGATAAGTTATTGACATCATGCGAACATTATCAATTGTCTGTACATTTGAAATCTTTCACTGTTTTGTATATGATTACTCCATTGCTGCCATCGGCAGTCAATCAATCTTTGCCTGAAAGCGTTAATAAACTCTCTACAATTTCCCAAACTCCTTGATTGAAAAAAACAAACCCAAAAACCCGGTTCACCAAACGGGTTTAGTATTTTTTTTGGGCCCGTTGTTTTTCCTTAAAATTCTATTTCAAAAAAGCATCTTGTGGGTTTTAAAAAGGGTTTGCCTGCTTCTTTTATATCCCAGAATCTTAACCCAAATTATCAAATGCATTTTTTTCACCCGCATTTAAAGAGAGGGTTTACTATTAGTTTCACTAAAAAAAAGGATCATTAGGTGTAGGTCTATCAAAGCCAAAAACCCTGCTTTAAAGCAAAGGGTTTGTACTGATTCCCCAATGGGTTACAGCTGAAACAACCCCCATATTTCTGACCTTTTAAAAACACAGTGGGTTTGTTTTTGTGCATCAAATATTTTAAAATGAAAAAAAATCAAAAGAGTTATTATTCAATATTGTATTTTTTTAACACCAAAAATCAAGCTTCGTTTACCTCGATTTCCCCAGTTTTTAAAAATGCAGTTGTGAAAACAAAGCTTAGTAGAAAAAAGATTCCAAAAATATTTATAAAATTTAACCCCCACAGGATGTTTTCCATTGTAAAAACCATTTTTCTTGAGCAGCTAAAATCCCCCTTTTTTGAATAAAAACGATATTACTCTTACTCAGATTAACTTAAGTTCCAGTGCTGTTGAGCCTTTTTAAAAGTTTTTTAAAACTGCTTTTTTTAAATACGACTGTTTCAGTTAGCAGGATAAACATCATCAGAAAGAAAAAGAATAAAAAACTCTGAAAAAATTTTGGGGGGAATTTTGGCACCATGTTTACCTTTTTTGATGAGGGTCTTGGCAAAATTCATTGATTAAAACAAAAAACCAATAATGGGGCAAATTAATCACCTTTTTAAACCCCGGGGTTTTACAGTATATTTTGTCCAGTCCTTTGGGTTTCCAATCTTATTTGCTTTGCCATTTGTTACATGGTTTCAAACATGTAATAGTTTACCCTTCCCCCCTTTTTTTGGGAAAATTTGGGCCCAAAACCCAATTTCCCTTGTTAAACAGAAAAAAATTTGTTTTTTCAAAGTAAATAAAGCTCTTGTGTTTTAGGTTATGACCCAAATTTTTTCCCTTTTCCAAACGCAAGCAGAGTAAACATATGATTAAGTGGATTTTTCCTCTTTTAAAAACCCAGTTGGTGCTCCCCTTTTAATATTATTTTCAAAAACCATTCTTTTAACTATTGTTAATAAAGTACTATAAATTTTACTACTTTTGTCAGTAAGAAAAATTTTCCCGGTGTTATTAGGGTTTTCAACATCCCCCTTTTTTTTGCAATGTTGTATTATAGATTCAGCCCAGTTATCGGGAAAAAAGCCTCATAAAAAAATTTTGTTAAATATTTTTTAAAAGGGAAAAAAAGCAAAATATTTTACCCCCATATTTTAGAAATTCCCCAATTGATTTGATCGGGGACCGGTTGCTTTTCAGTCTTTAATTTTTTTAAGTGCCCCTAATTTTCCCCATCTTTAGATTAGGACGATAAAAATTCGTCCTATTTCCCATCACTCCAAATCAGAAATCATGGAGGGGGCTAATGATTTTCTTTTCCAAAGGGTTTGAAATGTTAAAAACCCATTGTAAAATTATATACTATTTTTTTGGGCTGACTTTTTCTAAATGGCCCTTTTTAAACCCCTTTTCCCAGAACTGGTTTTGGGGAAAGGATAGATGACATCATATCTGCAAGTAAGGTTTTAATTTTACTGTTTTTTTTTTTTCTTTTTAAGCATGCATTTAATTACTTTTTGGGGCACAGTACACTTTTTTGCCCTCATTTTTTTAATTTTTTTTGGGGGAAAGTCTTCGGGAAGTTTCTGCCCCTTATATTTATACTTTTAATTCATTAAAACCCAAAGTATCTTTTTGATGGACCTTTTTTGTTTTACCTTTTTTCTTTTACATTCAGCACTGGTTTTATGAAACCATTAAACAATCAAAAGCTTCTTTAAATTGTTCTCATCAATCATTTTTGGGCTTTAAAAAAATTTCACCCATGTTACATCCTGGAGATTTTCTTTAAAAAACTGGATTTTGTTTTTCTTCCCTTTACAAATTTTTTCCTTAAAGATTTTTTAAACGGGTTTCCCACCTGAATTATTTTACTGGATTAAAAATATAATTAAAACGGGAAAGGGTTTGTCGGAATCAAAAACGCCCCGGCCCAAAAAAATTTGGGACTTGAGTAAAAAAAATTGGGAAAAAACCCAAAATTTCCAACTGACATTTAAAAATAATCATTAACACTAAAATTCCTCCTTAAAGGAAATTGTAGTATAGCTTCCTTGTTGGTAACCATTCAAAAACCCCATTTAGAATTTGTAAATTAAGGCGGTGCCATATTAAATGGGAAATTTTTCCTTAATTTTGTTGATAACACAATTTTCAAAATTTTACGACTGCGGTGAGGGGGAATATTTTTACTTTGGACATCTAATTTAAAGTAATTTTCTAAATGCTGACAAGAAAAGTTTGAGGTCCTGCTGTTTAAGTCCCCACATGTATTATATCTATTTTCATCCAGGGGCACACAAAATTTATAAACATTTTTCCCAAATTTTAGAAATTTCCATTATCTTTTTAAACAGGGTTATAAAAGGCAACCCTTCAGGTGGATTTTAAAACACGACAAGCCAAAACTTTTCTTTTTTTCCAACGAAAATTTGTCACAGAGAAAAGTGCAAATATTAGGATATGGAACATCTAAATTCAAAAGGAGGTTAATTTTTGCCTTATTAAACCAAAAAATAAACCACTAGAAAAGCCTCCCCTTTATGGCTAAACCCTTTTAAATTTCCCACTTACCCATGGCCTTAAAGCAGTAAAAAACATCTGGCGGGGCATTTTTTAGGGTTTTTTCTGTCGACATTAAAAACAAAAAAATAAGCACTTTAAAATACCAAATTTTTTTTCAGACAGTTTTGACAAAAAAATCCATTTACGTTCCAAGCAAAAATTTAAAAAAATTTTTTAATTTTTTTTTTCTGTATTAAAAATTCAATTGATCACACCCTCAAGGCTGACAAATTTCAACCCAAATTTCTTTTACATGAAAAAGACACGGGATTTTCTTTTAAAAGCGTTAAAGAAGGTCTTTTTAAAGGGAAAACTGCCTTTTCAACCCCACATGGTTTGTGGTGTTGGGCCCAGGCCAAAATCATGTCTTTGTCTAAACCCCTTTACATGGCAATGTGTTAGGCCCCACTAATCACAACTGAGCCCCACTTGGCTAAACCCTTTAATGGTGTCTAACTGAGGGTGGTTTTGGGCGGTGTTGTTAAATTTTCTACCCCCTGTAAATTGAGATATGGGAGGATGTTGTAGGGCCCGGGAAAAAAAGATTCCTTTTTTTAAAAATTTTTTAAGGGTTTTTCCTTTCGCCCTTAATGATCAAAAGTTTAAAGGGCCCTTTACTTTTTTTCCCCCTGCCCTGCACTCTTCAAGTAAGGGGTCAGATTGTGCCTAATTTTCCCCTAACAGTTTTTGGAAAAAAGTCGTTTTCCCAAAAAACCTTGAAAAACCCTTTTCCCAAAAGAGTTTTTGCCCTTCCCAATTTTTTAAAAACTTTCTTGATAAAAAAAAACCTTTGGGAATAATGGGAAGTTTGGAAATTTTGAAATTTATTTTCCCCCCCCCACATATCAAAATTTTCATCTGTACATCCCTTTTTTCGGAAAGAAAATTTTTCACGAACATTTCAAAATAGCCCAGTCTCTTTCCCTTTTTTTTTCCCTGCCAAAGAATAATGATAAATTTTTCCGTTTTTGGGAAAGGCCTTCTTGAAAAGTCTTCCCTTCTTTTCTAGTTTTTCCCCTTGTCCTTTAGTTTTTATTTTATTTTCTTTTTCCCCAAAATTTTTTAGTCCCAAGATTGTTATTTTTTGTCTAATATTAAAAAATTTTTCCCCTTTTTAAGGGATCAAAACTGTTTGGCAACATTTGTATTTGGGTTTCATAGTCTTGGGTTTTTGTCTTTAGCAAGTTTCCCCTTTTCCATCTTGGCCCTTTTTGTGGTGAATTTTTTCCTAGGAGCTAAGGGGAGGAGAGGACTCCGGTTTTACTGTGTACAGTTGGGAGGTGTTTCGGGGGGCAAAATCTGCATTTTTTCCCTTTTGGTTTTTTCCCCGGCTTTTCCCGTGAAGTGCTGACCCAGCCCCCCACTCGTCAGGGGGTTTTTCCAGCTTCCCTCTTTTACCCGGTCCCGGGTTCGTTTTCCACATACCCCCAACCCAAGCAAAAGCCCCCCCCGAATGTAGGTTTAGGTTTAGTCCCAACAAGGGCAGTCTCCCCCCACTTTTTTTGGTCAGGTGGAGGCCCCCCATGGCGATTTTTAATTTTGCCCGTTTTTGGGCAGAAGCAGGCGAATATGCCGCAAATGTCCCCCAAGGGCAGCCCGGGACAACTGGGAGCGATTTTCC
>CM054139.1:31037703-31065203 GCA_028751875.1 Rapana venosa
GGGGTGGAGTTCGATACCTTTTTTTTAAAAAGACTGTTGAAGTCATCTCTAAAGAGAGTGGACACATTTTGGGGTGGTTTTTTTAAATTGTGGTTACATCCATTGCACATTTTCTTCCTGTCAAAGGTGAAACAACTTAAATGATATACCTCTAGAATATACGTAAACCTCATGAATACATTTTTGTCTCTGCTTCATCTTCTATGACGTTTCTGTCCTGCTATTTTCACGTTGTTCATTCCAAGATATCCACCCTATGTCGCATCCTCAAGGTCAGAAGTGCACATGGAGCTTATCAATGCTAGGCTTCCGTAGGGACACCAGCCAGAGGGGTCCAGCACTGCTGTGGGTCACAATGGTGGTTCTAGTGGTGCCTATTCTGAGCTAACATAACCAGGACACCAACGAAGAAGAAGAAGATAGATAGATAGATAGATAGATAGATAGATAGATAGATAGATAGATAGATAGATAGATAGAAGATGGATGGATGGATGGATGGATGGATGGATGGATGGATGGATAGATAGATATAGATAGATAGATAGATAGATAGATAGATAGATAGATAGATAGATAGATAGATAGATAGATAGATAGATAGATGTATGAAGAGAAAGCGAAGGTGTATAATTATGATGAGAATGATAATGGTGATAGTAATAACGATAACAGAGACAGTGATGATATCGTAATGATAAACATCAGAAGGGTACTTCTGAGAACAATCTTGACTACGATAATAATGATGTGATGAAAAAAGTAACAGATTTAACTAATTTTTCAAATCCAACAGAGATTTTCAGAAGAAGAAAGAGAGAAAGAAAGAAAAGAAAAGAAAAGAAAACGAAGAAAAGAAAGAAAGAAAAGAAAAAGAGAAGAAAAAAAGAAAGAAAAAAAAGAAGAAAGAGACAGACAGAGAAAGAAACAAAGAAAGAAAGACAAACAGACAGAAAAAACAGACAGGCAGGCAGACAGACAGAGATACAGAGACAGACAGAAACAAGAGAGAGATTTTGTAATTATGTTCTGACATATTCTACTCTGGCAAACAAGCCAACACACACACACAACACACACACACACACGCACAACACACGCAACACACACAAACACACACACACACACACACACTGCTTATTCAATGTACCATCTGAAAATAACAGTTTGACTTTGACTTTCACACACACACACACACACACACACACACACACACACACACACACTTACACACACACACAAAAACACACACAAAACACTTACACACACACACAAACACACACTCACACACACACACTTACACACAAAAACACACTCACACACACACACACACACACACTTAAACACACTTACACACACACTTACACCACTCACAAACACACACACACACACCACAAAACACACACACACACAAACACACACACACACGTACAGAGACGCTGGTCCACATACACGCTCGCTCCTACACGCTTTCGTGTACACTCTGCTACACATAGATACCCACACTCTTAGACTGGTCCATGCACATTGCTTGTTTTTATGGCGTCTAATAATTATCACTTTGATGTGACCAGACGTAACATTTCAACCAAGCAAACCAAAACACAAACTCACCCGCCCAAACGAGCAGACTCAACTGCATGATGAGTGAATGAGTGTCGGTGAGGCAAACAGAGATGAAGGGGAGAGGAGAAGATGAGGAGGAAGAAGAAGAAGAAGATGGAAGAAACAATATCCCGAATACCCCTCTCTTGGCCTTTTATATCCCCCCCGAGGGGGGGGGGGGGGGGGGCTGTCGGAAACGTTTGAGGGAATTGGGAACAAACTTGAACTGATAAGAACCCGGTGCTGGCTGCTGAAATCGCACCCTGTTAGATTTGTCCCCACCCCGGGGGAAGAAATTGGTAGTTCTTTCCAGGAAACTTTGTTTTTTATTTATTGCTCTCTCTCTCTCTCCCCCCTCTCCCCTCTTCTCTCTTCCTCTCCCCTTTTCTTCTCTCCTTCTCCTCTCTTCTCTCTTTTTTCCCTTTTCTCTTCTCTCTCTGAAATGGTTGTATTTGATTTTTAATTTTTTTTGGGGGTGGGTGAAGGGTTTTGAAAATGCAAAAAAATTGTGAGTTATTTAATTTTTATAAAAATTTTGAAAAAAACAAAATTGAGCATTTTTAAATTTAAAAAGGGTTTTGTTTATGTTGGGCTTAAATGTTGGGCATTTTGTGGTGGAAGGGGTGTTAACATATCGGGGTAAAAGCTTAAATAACTCTTTTTTAAATATTTTCTTTTGGGTCTTTTTGTGGTACCCGGGGAAAAGGGTTTAAAGGGTTTGAACTGATTTTTTGTTTTTAGCTGTGTTTTGTTTTGATTTGTTGGCTACGACGTCTTTATTTGGGGGCTTTGATGTTGGTTTTGGGGCTTATGCTAAGAGATACCGGTTTAGGGTGCACTCCGGGTTTTTTGGGCCAATTTTACCAAACTTATGTAAATTTTTTTTTTTCATTTCAATTTTAAAAATCTTCGTATTTTCCCCTCAATGTGTTTTTGGGGCCCAAAGGGCCGATGTACTTTAAAAATTTTTTCCCTTGGAGTTCAGAGTTCGGAATTTCTTTCTCTCCCCTCTCTTTTCTCTCTTTTCTCTCTCTTCTCTCTCTCTCTCTTCTTTTTTTTTTCCCCCCTTTTTCTTTTTCCCTCCTTTTTCCCTTGGGAACTGTTTTTTGGTTCCTTCTTTCTTACCGCCCCCCAAGGTTTCCCTGTAAATTTTTCGCGTCGGTCTTTTATTTTGTTTACCCGGCCAGCGCTAAAAAAATTTCAAAAAATTTTCAATTTGGCCAAAATTTATTGTTTTTTAAAAAAATTTCATTAGTTTTTTTATTTTTTTAAAAAACATCAATAAATTAACTTTATTTCCCAAAAATTTTTTTTTACACTTTAAAAACCGTTCTTCTATTGGCTCTTTTCTCTTTTTTTTTTTCCCTCTATTTCCTTTTTATTCTTACAAAAATTTTCCCCGGGGGGATGTTCCCCGTTTTGGGGCCCAATCCCTCTTCTTCTTCCCCCTTTTCCCCTTAAAACCTTCTCTGGTCCTGTCGGGAGGGAGTTTTACAAACCCGTAAGGGAAAGAGGACACGGAAAATCAGATAAAAGGCCCCAAACCTCTTCTTAGGAAAACCGGCTCGGAGAGGAACGCTAAAGGAGAGGGGGATTGGGGGGAAACCGGAAAGGGGAGGGGGAAAAGGGACCCCCCTTTAAAACAAAACCAAACCGCTAAAGTTTTAACCAAACCCCACAGGCGAGAGGAATTCTTCAGGGAAAACCCCTTTTTTTTCTGGGGGAATTGGGGGGAAAACGGGAGGGCCTTAGGCCCTTTTGGGGGGGATTCCTTTGGGAAGGGTCCCCAAAAAATCGGGTTTTCTGCCCCCCCCTTTAAAAAAACCAAAAAAGGGGGAAACTAAAGGGGGGTTTTTGGCCTTTTGGTGGTTTTCAGGGGGTTCTTGGGGGGGGAAAAAACAAAAAAAAAACAAAAAAAAATAAAAAAACCCCTTAAAAAGGAAAAGTTTCTTTTAGATAGGGAGGGAATTTTGAGAGAGGGAGAAAAAAGGGAAATGGGCCCCCTTCATGGGGGGAAAATTCTTCCCTCTGTTAAAATTGTTTTTCCCCCTTTGTTTTAAAAAGGGAAACCCCAGAGCAGGGCCCGGGTTTGGAAAAATCTGTGGGCAATAGGGCGGTGGCATGAAAAAGCTGCCCCGTGCTAGTATTCAAGTTTCACGGGGCTAGTTTTTTTGCGAATTTAATGGCCCTTGGCAGGACCGACATGCCAGGCAAGGGTCCCGAATGTGTGGAATGACGGTGTGATGACACCCATTCCAAACACACCCCTTTCCCCTTCCCTTCCTCGAAAAAGTGGGTTAAAAATTTTTGCAAGGGTTTTATTTATGGTTTTCCCTTAATTTTAAGTTAAAATTTCCTTTTTTGTTCGCTTTTTTGGGACTTCATTTGTTTGTTGAACTTTTTTGGAAACATTTCTTTCCCGGGATTTATTCAATTTTTTGGGGGCAAGTTACTAAAAATCTGTGTTATTTTTATAAAATGGTCATCCCTCAGGTGGTTTTGGTGGGGCTCATAAAAAAAGTGTAGGGCTTCATTTTTCCCAGTGCATTGTTTTTGGGTTTTACCCCAAAATTTTTGGGGGTTTTTTAATAGATGGGGGACATGTTGAACAGGGAAAAAGATTTTTTTTTATTTTTGGTGTTTTTTTTGCCACCAGAGGGTCCCTTTTTTTTTCCTTTTTTGATGTTGATTGGGGTTTTGTAAAAGGGGAAGAATTTTTGGGACTGATGTTTGCTGAAATTTGATGATGTATTCATTGTTTTGTCAGGTAAATTAAATTTAGTGAACAGTGATTTTAACCCCAACAAAGTGTCAAATAAAAATTTTGATTTTAAAAATTTCAAGCCAACCGAAAAATATAAACCAAAAAAGGTTCATGATAAAGAAACAAAAAAAAAAATTTAGGGAAAAACGCCTGTTAAATTTTAATGTTAACTTTTGATTTATGTATTTTTTAATGGTGTATGAAAGGGGCGCCCTTTAGGGGGCTTTAAATACACCCTCAGTTTCCCGGGGCCAGTTTTGTTAAGTTTTTTTCATAATGTCAAGTGAGGTATTTGTTGTTTTTCACTTCTATCCCAAGCTTACATTTTTAAAGAATTTTTGACTCGGGGATCATTTCCCTTTTGGAAAAACTTTTTTAAAAACCCCTTTGTGCAAAACTGTGGGGGGACCGAATTTTCTTTTAAATTAAACCCTTTAACAATAACTAAGCTTGTGTGGGATGAAAAAAAAAAGGAAAACCCTTTATTTCAAATTTAAAGCAAAGTGAGGAAACTCAGAAAATGTTAGAAAAAGCTTTTAAACCTTATTGGGCCCTAATATTGACGAAAAATTTTAAACCCTTTTCAACCAAATTTTCGATACAATTGCTGGCTGTATGACAAAACAATTTTGAGAAAAGACAGCCGGAAAAAATGGATGCTGGTTTTATAGTGAATGCGAATTTGGGCCCGGAAAAAATTTCGTAAACTCTTTAAAGTTGCTGGGGATTAAGTGATGCTTGTTTGCCCAAAGATTTTTGCGTTGCAAGAAAGAGGTATAAAAAAAATTTTTAAAGTCAAGGGAAAAAAAAAACATAAAAAATGCTTTTTTAGAAAGCTTTGTAACAGTTCGAGATCAAATGCTTTTTTGGACCCAAAAGTGGCAAAAAATTTATTTAAAAGGGAAAAATTTTTAGTAATAGTATTACGTTTAGGGGGAAAGGTATCATCATTTCAAAAAAAAATTTTTGAAAAAGGAAAACAAAATGAAGAAGTTTATGTCAGTCTGATGACTCTGATTTTCCCTTTTTTTAACCCACCTATTTCAAAAGAAGAGGTCATGTTAGCATTTAGAAAAAAAAAGAACAGAAAAAAAGCTGGTCCCGATGGGATTATTGGAGAATTTTTAAAAGCAGGTGACAATGTTATTTAATTCTTTTTTATTGTTTTTCAATGCTTTTTTTTCAAAAAAGGGGTTTTTTTTACAAAAATGGACAGAAGGCATTGTTCTTCCTTTGTACAAAAAAAAGGTGATTTAAAAATAACCCTAAAAAATTTTAGAGGGGTTCTTTTTTTGACTTTTGTAGTAAGTTTATTGTACCCCAATTTATAAACCCCCGTTTCAAGAATGGGGGTTTAGGGAAAAAAAATATCAGGAGAACATCAAAACTGGTTTTAAAAGGAATTTTCAATACTGAACATGGGTTTACTTTTTTTGTCTTTTGTTTTTAAAAACTTTTTCTTGTAACAGGAAATTTTATGTGCCTTCTAGTTTTGGAAAGGGTTTTGATTCTTTTTAAAAAGGGGTATTTTTTGGCAGATTTCATAAAAAAAAGGGAATTTAAAGGGGAAAATGTTTAACTGTTTCAAAAATATGTTTTTAAAAGTTTTAAAGTTTAAAATTAGATGGGGGTTCCCAAAAATGACGATTTAATTTTGTTTTACTTATGGTGTCAAACAAGGTGGGTTTTTAGTCCAATTCTATTTTTTCCTTTTTCATCAATGAGATTGTACTGAGGGGTTTTTAAAAAAGGAAGACATGGGGGTTTTTTTTTTAAAAAAGTTTTTCTTTTAACTTTCATTTTGCTTTTGAGGATGATATTGTTTTATTTGTGAAACGTTATTGGTTTTCAAAACGAACTAAATAGTTTAAAAAAAAAAAAAAAAAGCAGCAATTTATGGAAATTTTACGGGAAACTTAGATAAAAGTAAAATTTAAATTTTATTTGAAAAGGTTTTCCCAACCTCAGCAAGGGAAACATGGAAATTTCAAAAGGTGTTGAAATGCCCGTGGTAAAGCATTAAAAAATTTTGGTTTTTTTATTTCTACAAGACTTAGCTCAAATTTGATTTTAAGGGCCTTAGTGTAAAACCAAGAATGTGTCATATGCATCTTTAGGGAAAAAATTCGATCCCGAATAAAAGCAGCTTTTGAATTGTTTTTAAAACTGTTTTTATTCCCGGTTGACCTATTTTCTTTGTTTTTGGGGCAAAACTTTGGGGCCTGGATAAGGAAACTCGTCGTGTGAAAAAGTAATTTGGGTTTTCATTGAAAAAGTTTTGGGGGTTGAAAAAGGGAGAACCCCAAATGATTCGTTTAAAGGGAAAAAAAAGATATCCTATTTTATTTAAACTCTTTATACGCTGTATTCGTTTTTGGTTTTTTTTAGTTGTGAGGGGAAAATGTTAGAAATTTCCAAAGAAAGTTAAAAAAAATGCTATTGAGTTGGGTGTAAGAGGCAAAAAAAAAACTGGGTAAAAATATTCCCTTGTTGATTATTGGAAAAAGGGGTTTTTGGGGATGTATGGGGGAAAAAGGGGGTGTTCAAAAAGTTAAAAAGTTTTTAAAACCAGTTTAAAGAAAGAAATTTATTTATGGGAGATTGGGAAGAATGGGGCTTTTCCCCGTTAACAAAAAAGTGGGGAGGTTTTGCATTATAAACTTTTTGCGGTTTTTCATGACAGGAAAAATATCTGAAAAAGGGTCTAGCAAAAATTTGAAATTTATTATTTACGGTTTAGATTTGGTTTTCAGAAATTAGACACACCCAAATCGCTTTCAAAAAATTTTCCCGTTTTTGGGTTTGAATTGTCCATTGTTTAAAAAAATGGAAAATGAGGTTTAAATAATTTTTAGTTGTGTTGCCTATTTCAGTAAGCTTTAAAAGCACGGTTATACCATTGAAATTTTCCCAAAAACCCCTTTCCAGTTTCGTCTGTGTTTACTTTGGGGTTTCTAAAGAACGAAAAATATTGTCCCAAAAGTATCGTCACTTTTTAAGGAATTTTAAATTACGATAAATGCTGACTTAGTTTAAATTTGTTAATTTTGGGGGTGTAAGGCGGTGATTTTTATTAATAAAAAAACCCGTGTACTCTAACCCCCTTTTTTAGGGGGAATGGCCTTTTCATGAATTTAAAAATTCCGAATTTGAATCCCAACCCAATTTTCTCCCCCCCCCCCCCCCCCCCCCCCCCCCCCCAAACCCCCCCCCCCCCCCCCCCCCCCCCCCCCCCCCCCCCCCCCCCCCCCCCCCCCCCCTCCCCCCCCCCCCCCCCCCCCCCCCCCCCCCCCACCCCCCCCCCCCCCCCCCCCCCCCAAACCCCCCCCCCCCCCCCCCCCCCCCCCCCCCCCCCCCCCCCCCCCCCACCCCCCCCCCCCCCCCCCCCCCCCCCCAAACCCCCCCCCCCCCCCCCTCCCCCCCCCTCCCCCAAAAAACCCCCCCCCCCCCCCCCCCCCCCCCCCCCCCCCCCCTTTCCCCCCCCCCCCCCCCAAAACCCCCCCCCCGGCTACAAACCCCCCCCCCCCCCCCCTTTTTCTTGGTTAAATATTTCAAAACAGAAAAGAAAAATTTTCGAAATAATTTTTTTTTTAATTTTTCCAAAATTTTCTCAATTCATTTTTTTCTGGGTTTTCATTGATTTCTCATACACCCAAAAACAAATTTTGTTGGGTTTTTTTTTTTTTTCTTTAATTTTTAAAAATCATCATTCTTTTTCATCCTTGTGTGTTCGGTTTTTTAAAATTTTTCATCGTTTCCCCCCCTCCCCTTTTCATGCAACAATTTCTTCCAAATTTTTTTGGGTTTGGGGTTTTTCTTGGGTGTTTTCTTTAATATCGAGGATAATGAAATAAGCACTCATGTGCTTTTTTACATCCAGTCCCCGTGTGTATGCGGTTTTGTAAATTTTGTCATCTGTTTCCACCGGCACACAATGGCCTACTCTTTCGAAAAGCGGAACAGGATTTAACGTGTGCGCAAGATGTTCTGCATGGGTTCGCACACGGGGCCTCGGTTTATAGTCTCATCCGAAGGACTGTCGTCGTCGTAGTAGTCATCATCATCATTATCGTTGATAAAAGGATAGAAGTAGAAGTAGGTGCAGGAGTAATATCATCATCATCGTTGTTCTCCTTATTCTTGTTATCATCTTCATTACCATTATCGTCATCGGTGGTGGTGGTGGTGGTGGTGGTGATGGTAACGGTTCTGGTGGTGGTTTAGTTCTTATTGTTATTTGTTGTTGTTGTTGTTGTTGTCCTCCTTGTTGCTGTTCTTCTACTTCTTCTTGATCTTTATCTTGTGTTCATTGTTGTCTCTAAAAACATTCCACCCTGTTTTAGTCTCTCCTACATTACTGCTGCTTAACTCCTCAAACAACAATAACAACAAAATATCCCGTAAGTTAAACAAGGAGAGCTTTCATTCTTTCATTTCATTCTTTTATTTCGAGGATAATGGAATAAGCACCCATGTGCTTTATTTTTACATCCAGTCTCCGTACGAATGTAGATTTGTCAGTTTTGTCATCTGTCCCATCGGAACACAATGGCCTACTTTTCCTAAACGCGGAACGGGTTTTAACGTGTGCGCAAGATGTTCTGCGTGTCGTTCGCGCACGGGACCTCGGTTTATAGTCTCATCCGAATGACTACTAGAGGAGAGTGGAGTCAGCACTGATGATAACTCCAGAAGGGTAAAAAAAATCTTCTTGAACGAGAGTCGAACCCGGGTCAGCAGATCACGAGCGCGATGCGCATCACTCTAACCATCAGGCTGTCCCCAGAGAGAGAGAGAGAGAGAGAGAGAGAGAGAGAGAGAGAGAGGGGAGGAGAGAGAGAGAGAGAGAGAGAGAGAGAGAGAGATAAAAAGAGAGAGAGAGAGAGAGGGAGGGAGAGAGAAAGAGACAGAGAGAGAGAGAGAAAGACAGAGAGAGAGAGAGAGACAGAGAGACAGAGACAGAGAGAGACAGAAGAGACACAGAGAGAGAAAGAGACAGAGAGAGAGACAGAAAGAGAGAGAAAGAGACAGAGAGAGAGAGAAAGAGGACAGACAGAGAGAGGGAGAGAGAGACAGAGACAGAGACAGAGAGAAACATACAGAGAGAGAGACAGACAGACAGAGAAAGAGAGAGAGAGAGAGAGGAGAGAGAGTAAGAGAGAGAATGAGAGAGAGAAAGAGACAGAGAGAGATAATGAGACAGACAGAGAGAAAGAGAGAGAAAGAAAGAGAGACAAGAGAGAGAGAGAGAGAAACAGAGAGAGAAAGAGAAAGAGAGAGACAGAGACAGAAGAGAGAGACAGACAGAGAGAGAGAGAGAAACAGAGAAACAGAGAGAGACACAGAGAGAGACAGAGAGAGAAAGAGACACACAGAGAGAGACAGAAAGAGAGAGACAGACAGAGAGGAGAAACAGACAGACAGAGACAGACAGACAGGAGACAGACAGACAGACAGAGAGAAAGAGAGGAGAGAGAGAGTAGGCATTTTCTTAGCCCTGGACCGGGCTTGTTGCAGAGGACATACATACATAGCTGGTGTTCCAAATCACCCAGTTATTCCGGCCTGTCGAGGGAGTCAGACCAGGACACACCCTGCCTGAAGCCAAAACGGGCGATGCGAGGTGACAGTGGTGCGACAGATTAATTGGACTTGGTGTTGACTTTCCTCTCTAAGACACTTCCTAGCCTTCGGAGACACTGGCATGAGGAGGGGGTGCGGGGTTAGGTGGTTGGGGGGTTGGTGGTGGTTGGGGGTGGAGAGGACCAAGGCCTGCGGGGGTGGGGGTGAGGGGGGGGGTGGGGGTTAGGGTGGTGTGATTTTCCAAGGTTTTTCACCTTAAGATTTAAAGAAAAAAAGATTGGTGGTGGGGAAGGTTGGTCTGTGTGTGGGGGGATGAGGGGGTGAGAGGGGGATGTGTGTGGGGTCGGGTGGGGGTACGTGTGTTGTGGGTGTGGGGGGGAGGGGGGGTTGTGTGTGTGTGTGTGTTTTTGTAGGGGGAGGGGGTGGAAGGGCGATGTTGAGTGTGTGTGTTGTGTGTTGGGGGGGGGGGGGGGGGGGGGAGTCTGTGTGTGTGTGTGAGTGTGTTTGTTGTGTTCTGTGGGGGGGGGGGAGGAGGGGGGGTCTGTGTGTGGATGTGTGTGTGAGTGTGTGTGTGTGTGTGTGTTGTGTTATGTGTGTGTGTGTTGTGTTTATATGTGTGTGTGTTTTTGCGTGCGTGGTGTGCGTGCGTGCGTGCGTGCGTGCGTGCGTGCGTGCGTGCGTGCGTGCGTGTGTGTGTGTGTGTGTGTGTGTTGTCGAATCAAGTCTTTTCTTTTTTCGTACCTCGGCTAGAGCTCCGAAGTTTCACCACTGGTGAGACTTCCCGTATGTGACCGTTTGGGCCCGTGATGAAGATACCCGCAATCCAGCTGGGGGGATATGTTTTATTTTCCAATGTTGCATTCCATAAACGCACATAAGATTTTGTTACATTCTACATTCTGATTATGCATTCATATCAACAAGGACAGAGAAAATGGGCACACAAAAATGTAGATTTCTTCAAGACCAGGAGTCAATCTTTCAATCGTAACCATGTCATGACAATCTATCGCTATAACAGTGATTACAACAACAACAACTTCAGCAAGATAATACCTATTACCCAAGTTGTCATCGGTAGCGTTATTGCAAAGAATCGCTTTGTATTAAACTGCATTGTAGCGCGGCATAATGCATTGCATTGCTTTTGCCGTGCGTTATATGGCATTGTATGGCTTTGAGGCATATTGCATTGCTTTTGCAGTGCATTATATGGCATTGTATGGCTGTGAGGTATATTGCATTGCTTTTGCCGTGCGTTATATGGCATTGTATGATATGGCATTGTATGGCTTTGAGGCATATTGCATTGCTTTTGCCGTGCGTTATATGGCATTGTATGGCTTTGAGGCATGTTGCATTGCTTATGCTGTGCGTTATATGGCATTGCACTGCTTTGAGGCATGTTGCATTGCTTATGCTGTGCGTTATATGGCATTGTATGGCTTTGAGGTTTGTTGCACTGCGTTGTGTCGCTTTGCATCACGTTAAATGACGTTATGTCGTTAACCTAACCAATCCCCTGCCATGAAATCTGGGGCCGGTTTGATGAAGACCAATCACAGTTGTGGGACTGTGATTGTCCCAGCTGACTGCCCTTGTCCAACAAAATCGAGCTCGAAAAAATTCATCTGACTGCAGATCATCCGCCCAACAGTTACGCCATGGAAGTAATGCCTACCCCCCTTCCCCCAATAATACTGCATTCTCCCCTGGGGACAACATTATAAAAAATAACGGGAGATAATGATTGATTAAGCATACAGGAACTACGTTACCGTTTTGATAAGCGGTTCTTTGGGGGTGATTCACTTCAAAATGGTAAAGCGTTTAGAATGAGGAAGAAAAAATTAATTTCAAGGGGAACCTCCTCTCGATTCCTAGACGAGTAACGGTACACACAGACTTTGATCAGTATCACTGCGCAGTTTCAGATTATTTCCCTTGTTGTTCTCTAACGCAGCGAAAACACGTTTTCTTGTCTTGTGAAACGAATTCAACCTATGACCTAAAGTTAACATCTTGCGCACACGTTAAATCCGGTTCCGCTTTTCGTAAGAGTAGGCTATTGTGTTCCGGTGGGAACGGATGACAGAATTTACAAATCCGTATATACACGGGGACTAGACGTTAAAAAAAGCACATAAGTGCTTATCACATTATCCTCGATGTAAAAGAATAAAATGAAATGAAATAAATAGATAAATAACCTTAAAACAACAAATAAAGCTGAGGTAACGCAGACGATCAAAAGTTTGCCGACTACGATCGATGGTTACTCCCACGTCGAGGGCAAATGACAGTTATTCGGCGGGAAACGGCTTTCCGTCAACTCAATGGGTAATCCGCCGACAGTGGAGCAACCGTGCTTTCATTAAACCGGCCCCACATGAACTTTGCGAAAAAACAGAACACGGCGCCACAAGTCAAGACTGCCCATCCACTTACCGGTGTTGTTGGGTTTTTTTCTTTTGGAGAGTCCATTCGTCTGTCAAGATCCAACAGTTCTTTCTTTTTTGTTGTTGTTGTTGTTTGCCGTGTGGTTTTTAACGTGTGAAAAAAGCGAGATTTCGTGTCTGTATTTAAGTGCATGTAAGGGAGTCTCTCTCTCTCTCTCTCTCTCTCTCTCCTTCTCTCTCTTTTCTCTCTCTCTCTCTCTCTCTTATGTATGTATATAATATATATATATATATATATATATATTTTATATATATATATACAGAGATAGATAGATAGATAGATAGATAGATAGATAGATAGATAGATAGATAGATAGATGGATGGATGGATGGATGGATAGATGGATGGACGGACGGACGGACGGACGGACGGACGGACGGACGGACGGACGGACAGACAGACAGACAGACATACATACATACATACATTCATACATACATACATACTTACATACATTCATACATACATACATAATTACATACATACATACGTACGTACGCGTGTGTGTGGGTGTGTGTGTGTGTGTGTGTGTGTGTGGTGTGTGTGTGTGTGTGTGTGTGTGTGTGTGTGTGTGTGTGTGTGGTGTGTGTTTGTGTGCGTGCGTGCTTGCATGCGTGCCTGCGTGCATGTGTGCGTGTGTGTGTGTGTGGCGTGCCTGCGTGTGTGGTATGTGCGCGCACGCGTGCGCGCGTGCCTGTGTGTGTGTGTGTTTCGTGCCTGCGTGTGTGTATGTGCGTTGCCTGCGTGCATGTGTGTGTGTGTGTTTCAAGGCTTGCTCATAACCAACATCAACTCCCCTTCACCGAGATAATGTATACCTCATGTGTGTGATAAAAAGCATTCTTCCAAAAAGCTAATTTCGTTCCATAATTTACAAAGTTTCGTTTCGATTCTCAAATCCTTTCATCTAGACCATCAGTCACGGTATGGAAAAAATGGAAAACAAAGGGGAGGGAGGTTCCGGGGGGGGGAAGTGGGGGGGGGGGGGGGAAGGTTATCGGGGAAAAGGTCAGGATGTTTTAAATCGATCCGTAAGCCATTCGATTCAGTTCTAGACAGCGTATATAACCTGTCAGCCATCACATACAAGAGAGAGAAACATAGTGGTGGGGGGTGGGGGGGGGGAGAGATTTCTCCCTTTGAATTAAAAGCTTTCGTCCTGTTCGGTTGGGGGTTGGGGTTGGGGGGGCTGGGTTTGTGGGAGAAGGGGGATTCAGTGCGGAGGAAACCCAGAGATATGGTGGAAAGAAGGAAGGATAGGTAGGTATCTTCGATCACTGCTTTTTGGGTGGTAGGGCGGAAAAGTTGGTTGGTTGGTTGGTTTTTTGGTTGGGTTAGGTTTGGGGGGTTGGTTGGTTGGTTGGTTGGTTGGTTGGTTATTTGGTTGGTTTTGGGTTGGGTTGGGTTTTTTGGGTTGGGTTGGGGGGTGGGTGGGGGGGGTGAGTGGGTTGGTTGGGTTTGGGGTTGGGGTTTGGGTTTTTGTTTTGGGTTGGGTTGGGTTGGGTGGGTGGGTTTGGGGTTGGGTTGGTTGGTTGGGTTGGGTTGGGTTGGTTGGTGGGTTGGGTGGGGTTGGGTGGGTTTGGTTTTGGGGGGGGGTGGGGTTTTTGGGGTGGGTGGTTGGTTGGTTGGTTGGGGTTGGTGGTTGGGTTGGGTTGGTTTGGTTGGTTGGTTGGTTTGGGTTTGGTTTTGGTTGGTTGGTTTGGGTTTGGTTGGTTGGTTTGGGTTTGGGTTTTGGGGGGGTTTGGTTTGGGTTTGGTTGGGTTTGGGGAGTTGGTTTGGTTGGGGGTTTGGTTTGGGGTTTGGGGTTGGTTGGGTTTTGGTTGATTGGATTGGGTGGGTTTTGGGTTGGGTTGGTTGGTTGGGGGTTTGGTTGGTTGGTTGGTCGGTCGGTGGGTCGGTCGGCCCGGGTCAGTTGGGTTGGGGGGGGTTTGGGTTGTCTGGTGGGTGTGTTGTTTTGGGGTTTTTTTGGGGGTTGGTTGGTTTTGGTTGGTTGGTTGGTTGGTTGGTTGGTTGGTTGGTTGGTTGGGGGTTTGGGTTGGGGGGCAGCGAACAGACAAGTATAAAACTTTAAAGTTTGCCTGTTTGACTGCGGTAGTTTCGTGCGAAGAAAACGGAGAATCGTCAAGTCAAGTCAGTCAAAAAACTTTAATCCCCCCAATAAAGGGGGAAATTTACAATATGACAGGCACATTGATCCTTAATTATTAACAAGAACAAGCAAAAAAATTTGATTGTTAAAAGCATTCCAAGATAGCTTTAAAAAATTACCCTACACCCCCGGTGTGGTAGGTAGAAGGCTAACTTAGACAGTTGGGTGGGTGGCTAGGGGGTAGTTGGCGGGGCTCGTAGGTTGGCTGGTGGCTATTTGCTTGCGGGGTGGGTGGATTTGGGGGGATGGGAGGCTGGGTGGCCGCTGGGTGGGGTGCTTGCTTGTTTGGTTATTGGTTTTTTGCTTGGTGTTTGCCTTTAATAGTTTTCGGGCAGAGAACTACCATTTTTTCAGGAAGAGTTTGGTTTTGCTTTTTTGTCGAACACTAAGCATGCGGAGTGTGCTTGAGCCCTTTAAAGTGCAAAAAGTTGAGGTTTTTGCTTGGTCTTTCGTGGTGTTTAGTCTTTCTGTGTGTGTGTGTGTGTGGTGTGTGTGTGTGTGTGTTTTGTGTGTTTTGTGTGTTTGTGTGTGTGTTGTGTGTGTGTGTGTGTGTGTGTGTGTGTGTTTGTGTATTTGGGTGTATGTGTGCTATGGGGGTGTGTGTGTGTGTGTGTGTGGGGTGTGGTGTGTGTGTGTGTGTGTGTGTGGTGGTGGTGTGTGTGGGGGTGTGTACTGTGGTGTTATGTAGGGGTGTGTACTGTGGTGTGATGTGTGTTTTGCTGTGTGTGGTTTGTGACTTTGGGGGGCTTGGTGGTTATGGTGTGTTTGGGAGTGGTGTGTACTGTGGTTGTGGCTGTGGTGTGTTTTTGGGGTTTTGCTGTAGGGGTGTGTGTACTGTGGTTTTTTTTTTTGCTGTGGTGTGTATGTGTGTGTGCTGAAGTGTGTGTGTTAAGTGGTGTGTGCTGTTGGTGTGGTAGTGTGTGTGCTGTTGTTGTGGTGTACGTGGTGGTGCTGTTGTGTGTATGTGGTGTGCTGTAGGGGGTGTTTTACTGTGGTTTGTGCTGTGGTGGTTTTTTATGTTTGTGTGTGTGGTGTGTGTACTGTGGTGGTTTGTGTGTGTGCTTTGAGTGTTTGTTTACGGGGGTGTGTGCTGTGGTGTGTTGTGTGTGTGCTGTAGTGTGGTGTACTGGGTGTGTGCTTGTGGTGTGATTGGGGGTTGCTGTAGTGTGTTGTTGTACTGTGGTGTGTGCTGTGGGGTTTGTGGTTGTGCTTTTGTGTGTGTGTCTGTGGTGTGTGTGTGGTGGTTGTTTTGTGTGCTTGTTTGGGGTTTGTGTATGTGGGGTTTTGTTTTTGTGTTGGGGGTATGTGTTTTGTGCTGTGTGTGGTTGTACTGTGGTGTGTGCTGTGGTTTTGTATGTGGTGTGCTGTATTGGGGTTGTTATGTGGTTTTTTTTTTTTTGTGGTGTGTATGTGTTTTTGCTGTAGTGTGTGTGTTTTTTGGTGTGTGCTTGGTGTGTATGTGTGGGCTGTGTGGTGTTTTTTTATGTGGTGTGTGCTGTGGTTTGTTTTGTTTTGTGTGGTGTTTTGTGTTACTTGGTGTGTACTGGGTGTGTTGTTTGGTGTGCTGTAGTGGTGTGTCTGTGGGGGTTGCTGTGGTGGTATGTTTTTTGTGTGCTTTTGGGGTTTTTTGGGTGTACGTGGTGTGTGCTGTGGTGTGTAGTGTGTGTGCTGTAGTGTGTGTGTATGTGGTGGTGTGCTTTTTTGGGTGTATGTTTTTTTTTGTGTGTTATTGTGTGTACTGTGGGGTTTTGTGTGTTTGGGGTGTTTTTGTGTTGTGTGTAGTGTGTGTGTACTGGGGTGTGTGTGTGGTTTTTTTATGTGTGTGTGCTGTAGTGTGGTTACTGTGGGGTGTTGTGGTGTGTATGGTTGTGCTGTAGTGGTTTTGTGTACTGTGGTGTTTTACTGTGGTTTGGGATGTGTGTGTGCTGTAGTGGTTGTACTGTGGGGTGTGCTTGGGTGGTGTATGTGTGTGTGCGTAGGTTGGTGGGGCTGTGGTGTGTTTTCTGTGGTGTGATGTGGTGTGCTGTGTGTGTGGGCACTGGGTGTGTGCTGTGGGTGTTTGTTTTTGTGCGTAGTGTGTGGTTCTTTGGTTGTGCTGTGGTGTGTATGTGTGTGTGCTGTGTGTGTGTGTCTGTGGTTTTGTGGCTGTGGTGTGTTTTGTGGGTGGTGTAGTGTGTGTGTTCTTGGGTGTGTTGTGGGGTGTATGTTTTGTGTGTGTAGTGTGTGTGTACTGTGGTGTGTGCTGTGGTGTGTATTGTGTGTGCGGGAGTGTGTGTGTACTGTGGTGTGTCTTGTGGTGTGCGTGTGTTGTTCGGGTTTTCCCTGTGTATGTTCTGTGTAGGTTTTGTGTGGTGGTTTGTGGGGTTTGGGGGGGGGGTGTCTGTATGTCTCTTGTGTCTGCGTTATGCACACACCCCCTTTGTTAGAATATCCAACACAATCCCTTAACCGAGATAATTTCCCTGTGTGTGGTTGTAATAAAAAAAACACGAATATCAAAACAGAAAAGAAAAAATATGGAGCAAAACAAAAAAAAAAATAAACCAAAAAACCAAAAAAAAAGTAAAATCAAAACTACTTCCTGAGAATCCCCACCACTGCACTAAACGACACCTCCACCCTAACCCAACAACACTCAAAAAGATAGTTTTTCTTTTTTTATGTTATTTTTTTTTTTTTTTTTTTTTTTTTTTATTTCATACCCCTTTAAGTCACGGCAATTCTTGGTAAAATTCGGGTGCTCTCCCTGGGGAGATTTGTGCCAAAGGAGCGCCCCCATTTTTTTTTCCGTCTGAAAATGTAATGGCTTCTCTATCAGAGTGGCTTTTTTCTACATAATTTTGCCAGGGACAACTCTCTTGTTGCCGTGGGTTCTTTTACGTGCGCTAAATAATTATGTGTAACACACAGGACCTCGGTTTATCGTCTCATCCGAAAGACTAGCACACAGACCACCACTTACGGTCTAATGGATGGGGAGGGGGGGGGGGGGTTCGAGCCCAAACGGGTTTCGAACCACCGCATACTACCGACCCGAACTTTGGGCTTTCTAGGCAAGCGTGTTACCTCTAGACCACCGATCCACCGATACCCTTGCACTCAGATGAAACACGTGAGGTCAAGGACTCCATGACACCAACTAGAATAGACAAACCTTGAAAACAGGGTTTGGGGAATCAAAGAAGACAAACTGATACGCAAAAAAGAAAACCTAACAAACTATCCATACAATACTAGGCAAGGAAACCGACCCCACCACTTCAATCAATCTTCGACAACAACAAGTCTTCATCACTAACGTGGCGATAGTTTCCGAACTATTTGAACTGAGGGAACTTAGGCTGAATGAAGGTCGAGTGGTGCGTTGTCCCTTTTCTGTGTGTTTCACGGATTTGTATTCATGCGCAGAATATATATATATATATATATTATATATATATATAGAGAGAGAGAGGAGAGAGAGAGAAGAGAGAGAGAGAGAGAGAGAGAAAGATACGTACAGATACATACAGACAGACAGACAGACAGACAGACAGACAGACAGACAGACAGACAGACAGACAGACAGAGATAGATAGATAGATAGATAGATAGATAGATAGATAGATAGATAGATAGATAGATAGATAGATAGATAGATAGATAGATAGATAGATAGATAGATAGATAGATAGATAGATAGATAGATAGATAGATAGATAGATATCCATAGATAAATATACATAAAGATAGATAGATCGATAGATCGATCGATCGATCGATAAATAGATAGATAGATAGATAGATAGATAGATAGATAGATAGATAGATAGATAGATAGATAGATAGATAGATAGATAGACATGTTGGTTTGATTCAGCGTAGATTAATTTTGTTTGAGTTGAGTGTTTGGGTAGTGTGATCAGGACAAGAGCTTGTTTTTTTCATACTGTTTGAAATCTGTTGAAAAGTGTATGTATGCGTCATATCAATGCCGTTTTTTAGTTACAGAAGACTTTTTTATCTGCGTGAAATTCGGGCTGTTCTTTCCAGGAGGAGAAGGTGCGTTGCCACAAGAGCGGCGCCACCCATTATTTGTTTTTTTTTCTGTTCTTGTCTGCGTGTGTGTTTGTTTTTCCTATCAGAATGGCTTTTTTTTTGTGTGTGTTACAGAATTTTCCCAGGCACAACTCTCTTGTCACCGTGGGCTCTTTTACGTGCGCGAAGGGCGTGTTGCAGACGGGATCTCAATTTATCGTCTCATCAGAAAGACTAGTACCCAAACCACAACTCACGGTCTAAAGGATGGGTGGGGGGGGGGGGGAGGGGGGAATTCTGGCACGCATGCATACTTGCACGCGCGCGCACACACCACACACACACACACACACACACACACACACACACACACACACATACTTATAATTCAAGTGTATGACTACTATGATGTCTAGTACCGTTTCTACTAACAAAAACAGTCAAACAGTACAAAAAACATCCAACTAAACTATCAGAATCTGGGAACGAACGCCCCTGTTTGTCATATTGGTCTGTGTTTATTATTTAAACTTTAAATGCTCCCGTTTGTTAAACTGTGGCAAATTTCTAAAGAAAAAAAGCCACTCTGATAGGGAAACAATTACGGTTGCAGACAGGAAAAGGATTCAAGATTCAAAATTTATTTTAAGAAAACCCCAAAGGGGCACATGAAATCCAACAAAGCCACAACTTGCGGACGTTGGTGTGCGAAAAAAAACTCACAACGTAACGAATTGGTGTTTTGCAACTGGGAGTGCATTCAATGCATGTATCCTGAGAAAGTTCAACTGAATTTACTTAAACCTACGGGTGGGTAGAGGGAATAAACTTTATGAAAGGTTCATTCGTTTGTGGCTTTCATAGATAAGGAACTGATGTAGCTTGGTATGTCATGCGCTGAATTTCTTTTCTTCTTTTTTTTTGGAGGGGGAGGGGGGTATTTTTAACATGAATATTGCGTTTTTGAAAAGCTGAAATGAAATTTCATGCCAGCTTTAGAACAGAGCCGGAAGTGAGGGGGGGGAGCTCTGGCATGACCTTCGTGGTCGGAGGGCTTATCAACAACATGAAGTGAAATACACAATGATTGACAGTGAAGGCAGAGTCTGAGAAACAAGAAAGACAACTCAATGAAGACGAGTTTGTCGATTTGTGGGGTTTTCTCCCCTTACTTTTAAACCCCACGTAAACTTCTGCTTCATATTATCATTATATTATATGATGCACATGCGCGCTTATATGCACACATGCATGAAAGCACGAAAGCAAACAAACACACAGGCATATACATGCACACGCATACCTACGCGCACTCACACACACATACACCTGAGAAATTTTGCGCCCATGTGCATGCACGCAGGAGCGCAGGCACACGCACCTAACTACACACACAGGCGCGCACGTGCGCGCACGCGCACGCACGCACACACACACACCACACACACCCCAGAGGGGGGGCACAGACATACTGGTACACATCAAAACACCCAGAATGAGTGCTTATTCCATTGACCTTATTAAATGAATGAATAAATTTGAAACAGAGAGAGAGAGGAGAGAGGGGAGATGAGAGAGAGGACAAGGGACAATGACAATGACAAAGTCTTTTATTTCGAGAATAATGGATAAGCACCTATGTGCTTTTTTTACATCCTGTCCCCGCCCGTAGGAATACATAGTAATAATAATAAACCTAATACTCAAACACTCACACAGTTTAAAAAAATAAAAAAAATATAAAAAACACCCCCACCCCCACCCCCCAAAAAACCAGCCAAACAAACAAACAAAACAAAAACTAAACCAAACTTATAAAGTCATAAAAATGAACATCTACGCATTGTAAGCAAGGTATACATAGTTGAGAAAGACAGGGGAGGGGGGAGGGAGAGAGAAGGAAGAGAGAGAGAGGAGAGAGAGAGAGTGATAGGAGAGAGGAGGGGAGGAGGAGAAGAGAGAAGAGAGAGAGGAGGAGAGAGAGAGAGAAGGGGTTGAGGGGGATAGAGACAGGAAGATGTCAATTCTACCTCAAGAAAACAAAACAAAAAGGTCAACTTTTGGGGTTTTAGGCAAACGAAAAAAATGCTTTTATTTTGATAGCTACGCTCTCTCTCTTTCTCTCTCTCTCTCTCTCTCCTCTCCTCTCTCTCTCTCTCTTTTCCTCCTCGCTCTCTCTCTCTCTCTCTTCTCTCTCTCTTCTATAACTAAAAATGGAGTTATGCAAATTATCAAATTCAATGAGAAGATTGCTTCTGTGATAGTACATTATTTTGGAAACTGTTTGACACACAAATAGAACTGCCCTGACGTATGCAGCAGAAGTATGGGGTCTAGAAGATCCCCAACAAATTGAAAAGTACACACCTTTGCCATAAAAAAAATTCTTATGTGTTCCATTACATGCATCAAATAAACTTATGTACGGAGAAACTGGTAGATACCCTTTTATATAAGAACCATAACTAAATGCTTTAAATACTGGATCAAACTTATCAGGCTTCCTATGTTAAGAATAAAACAGACAAGCATACGAGATGTGCTTATACAACATAATAATGGTAAAGTAAACTGGGCGACAAAAGTAAAAGATTTTTTGGGACGATAAATGGATTTGGTTATTGTTTGGCTATGCCAGGGGGTGGGTTATGAAGAACAGTTTGTTAGAGAATTGAAAGATAGACTTATTTCATGTTTTCATCAAAACTGGCATGAACAGTTAATGTCTAGTGAAAAATACATTTGGTATAGCCCCTTTTAAAGATGCGTTTGGTCCAGAACAGTATCTGATATCGTTAACTAATAAAGGCTTCGAAGTAATTTACTAAAATTTAGGCTAAGATTGTTGGTCTTTTGAACTGCCAAACAATGGTATATTACAGCAGAGACAGACAAACAACTCTTGTCCAGCATGTGGAGAAGAAGAAGAAGACGAATTTCATTTTTGTTTGTTGTAGAACTTATCATGACATTCGCCAAAAAAATTGGGCCTTTTTGACAAACCCAACCAACAGGTCCCCCAATTTTGTAAAAAAGGTGTTATCTTCAAATAATATGTTCGAGCTTAAAATCTTTAGCAATATATATAACGCAGCTCTAGATAACGTAAGCAGACTATGAATGAAAGGATCCTATACGTAATAACTGAAAATATTGGTTGGCATTTACTGGACTTTGGATTATTACTCATGTCCTTTTCATATTCATTCCTATGTTAATATGTTACTTACAATTACCCCTTTGACTGATGGGCTTGTAGCTTTTGTCAAAAAAAATTCGTTCATTCATTCGTTCATTCTTCATTCTTTCTCTCTCTCTCTCTCTCCTCTCTCTTCTCTCTCCCCCTTCTCTCTCTTCTCTCTCTCTCTTCTCTCTCTCTCTCTCTCTCTCTCTCTCTTCTCTCCAAAATTAGTGTTGATGGCGATTGTGTACTTTTTTGGAATTATATATTTTATTATCTCTGAAAACACAACCACACTCTCTCTCTCTCTCTCTCTCCTCTCTCTCTCTCTCTCCCCTCTCTCTCTCTCTCTCTCTCTCTCCCCGTCTATGTTGCACTGCGCAGTGCCCGACCAAAGAGGGCTGCGTTATTTTCTCGACTAACCAAGCAAACAGGCCAGAAAACTGCAGTTCGATCCAGCAGTCAAAGCAATATTGTCGAGTCATTTAAAAAGCGAGTCTGTGAATCAGACAGGGGCCCAAAAAACAACACAACACAAAAAGAGATTGCTTCAAACACCAGCAAATAGGGATTCGGCCGGGCCACTTTACCCAAAAAGCATGTTCTCAAGAAAAGAGGACCTTTTCAGTTCATGTTAAAATGAAACAACCTGTGTACAAAATGTAATAATAGCTCAGTTAATTTCTTAATTACAATGTAAATGGTCTCCTTCCAAAATTAGAAATGTTGATTTCATTAATTTTCTTACTTCGTATGATTTCATTTGTTTTAACTGAAACATTTGTTGGTTTTTAATTTGAATCAGATCTATTTAATGAATATGAAACATTCACCTCAAAGGCAAAGAAATTATCCCATCAAGGAGATACTCAGGTGGTGTGATTTTTTTAGTGGGGAAAAACATATGCTAGGTTTATAGAATGTATCATGTGGAACAAGAAAACTTTGTTGTATTAAACATTGAAAAATGTCTTTTTGCAACAGATAAAAATATTATGTTTATGTGTGTTTATTCCTCCGTATGATTCTCCATTCTGGAATGGTCAAAGAGATGATTTTGGCTTGAGGCAATAGAAAAAGTTTAGCATATCTGTATGATTTGCATTAGTGACTTTTATATTCTGTTAAAGGGAGATTTGAATGCCAAAACAGCACATTGAGAATTATTCTTTCAATGGTTTTAAGCACTGATTTTGAAGAATGTTTGGTTCCAGTAATGACAATTTCAAAAGGAAATCACAGGATGTACTGTTAACAATTTTGGGTTTTGCACAACTGATTGAATTTTGTAACATGTATGATTGTCTTATATTGAATGGGCTGAGTGAAACTGATTTTGATGAAATTTTGTACATATGTTGGATACACAGGGGGAAAGCACTTTGGATATTTTGTTTCATCTTAATTTTTTTTCCTTCAAATTTTTATCCTTAGTTTGTTGAAAATTTCAGGGGATTTCTGATCATTTACCCAATGTCCTAAAGACAATGGAGTTGGCAATGACTGTCCTGATAACAGAAAGTAAATGAAAATGCTGTTTTGAGAATTTATCGGGAAATGAGCACAAGAAAATTGATTTCAAGAAATCGTGGGAGAGCACCAGTTCAAAATGTTAAAAATTGCCAAAAATAACTTAGATAAAGACGTAAAAAGCTTTAGATATAATTTGTAAAATGTATAAAAGAGTCTAGCGAATGTATGCTTGAAAAAGTGTCGTATTATTAGGGACTAAAAGATCAGAGTGGTTTGACAGTGAATGTGAAAAAAACAAAAAAAGAATGTAGAAAAAAAATTAAAATGTTTTAGAGCAAATCGAAAAGAAGTAGATAGACAAATATATGTTACCAGCAAGGAAACAATACAGACATCTGTTGAAATCCAAAAGACAAACTTTTTGAAAACAAAAGACGAAACATTAGCAAAAGAAATTAACAAATGGTCATACTTTTGGAATGAGCTAAGGGAAAAAAAAGGGTTTTTACAAACAAGAAAAAAGTAGTAAATAATATTAGTTTCAGATGAGTGGTTTAGACATTTCAAAACTGTTTTCCAAGGTAATAATGAAGAACTTTAAAGGGATGACGGTATTGAACTGGAACCTTCAGGAGGAAATAGATAATACATTGATACAGAAATATTAGAAGTAGAAGTTGCTCAGGCAATAGGTAAAACTAAAAAAGGGTAAAGCTAGTGGGATAGATGACATTTTAGCTGAAATGTTACAGGGCTGGTGGTAGTAATATTGTAATTGTTTCTAACAAAATTATTTAATGTTATTTTGAAGAAGGTATTTACCCAGAGGAATGGTCAAAAGCCATAATTATACCATTGCATAAAAAAGGAAACCAAAAGAGTAGAATAACTAAGGGGATATCTCTCTAAGTTTAAAAATATCCAAATGCTATACTCAATAAATTAATCACGACTATTTCACTTGGTTAAGAGCAACAACTTAATTCAGAATGCCCAAACAGGATTCGAAGAAAATATTTTTAAAAGTTGAATTTAAAATTTTACACTTAAAGCAGTTATTCAGAGCCAAATAACAAAAAGGAAGAAAATCTATTTGTGCTTTTGTTAAAATTTCAGAAAAGCCTTTGATTCTTCCAAGGGATAACAAAACTCATGCGTGCATTCAAGTTTGGTTGTACGGGTAAATTCTTTGCTGCACTACAAGCTATGTACAGGTCATTAAAATAGCGTTCGAGGGAAAATTTGAATTAACCCGAAATGTTTGATTTCCCTTGGGGTAAGGCAAGGCTGTTTTTTAGCCGACACTGTTTTCACTATTTGAACCATTAGCAGATCAAATTAACGAAGGGGTAAACATGGGTACAGTATTTCCAGTATTTTTGGAATTATTCATCTTGTATTTGCAGATGATGTGGCATTGTTCAACAAACCGAGTGGTCTTCAGAATCAGTTAAATGTTGTAAAACTTGCTGTAATAGATAAAGTTAGATGTAAACATAGAATAAAACAAAGTAATGGTATTTAGAAAAGGGGGCTTTTTGGGTAAACATTTAGAAATGGTTCTAGATGGTAAGTGCTTAGAGGTAGTAAACAATTAAATTTCTATTTTAGGGTTCAGGTTACAACATGATCAGTCGAAAAAAAGGGACACGCATTAGTAAAAAAAGGGAAAAAGGCAGTATTCAGCTTTTAAAAGAGGTTTTTCGGAAATATAAAGAATGACAGTAAATATTCTTTAAATTTTGATTTAAAAAAATACAGCCATTTGCTTATGCTGTGAAGTAAGGGGGAAAAAACCAGTTAGAACATATGAAAAGTCCACATTGAGGCATGCAAAGGTTTTTAGTGTACCAACAAAAACCAAAACAAATGTATTATGGAGAATTTGTGTTTAAAACCTCTCTATGTAAAAAATTTCCCTACACTGCCTGTAAAAAGTTTTTGGTTTAAATTACTACAAATGAATAATGAACGGTTTACATAATAAGGGTATCAAATGCTGTTTGCAGCTAGATAATTCCCGGAAAACAGTGGCGGGTTTCGAAAATAAGAGAAAACTTTTGCTTAATGGATTTAACATTGTTTGGTTGCAGCAGGTGTTGGGGATGTGAAAAAGTTTTTAAGCATATATTTAAACAGAGGCTCACGAAATTTTTTATTCAAGAATGGTTTAGGAACTATAAGAGATCGAGATAGATATCAACCCTATAGATCATTTAAGACTATATTCGTAAAAGAAAGTTATGTTCTAGATATGGAAAATTATTGGGTTTTTTTGTTGCCATCACGCAGTTGGGTTTAAGTACTCCCCCTGAATAACAATGTACATCGTATAGCGAATCTATTCATGATAAAATCTGTCCATTTTGTAAAAATCAGATCGAAAATGAAAAACATTTTGTGTTATTTGTGCTTTCGTTTTAAGATTTAAGGGTCAATTTCTAAAGAGTCAAAAGAACTTCCTTGCACATGTTACTTAGAGCCACTATCTATCCCCAGATACAAAATTTTTCTAGATTTGTGTTTCATGAAGCAATAGGCGGAAGAAAATACTTTAGTCTACAAGGGAATCAATCCTATGATGTACGTCTGTTTAAACCACGTAAACATTTTCACCTTGTTTATATCGTGTATTATCAAGAATTCGTGGCATAACATCTCATGAATTTTTTGTATTCCCCCTTTTATATTAATGTCTATGATGATCATTTCAGTAATGTGAAATGAAAACTGTGATTTGACAATTATCCTTAAAATTTGAACCGTAGTAGGGATGAGATGTTATGATTTTCAGGTAACCAATGATTGTAGAATATGATAGGTGCTGCTATTTTATTTTCTATATTGTATTTTGGCCTAAGGCCAAGTGCAATTAAATCATTTCAGAGTTTCAGAGAGGTTTCTCACTCTCTCAAAACTTTATTGAAAAACTGCTACGATTTGATATACCTTATGGTGATTTTTTTTTAGATAGCATCTTCTCTCTATGATTGGGTTATGGTTGATTTAAGGTTTATAATCATGTAATTTTCTTCTGTATTCAGTCATAAATTGTTACTGACATCGTCTTTTTGTATGAGTTCGATACCTATATTTGTGTGTATTTCTTCTTTAATCAGTCATAAATCTATTTGTTTGTGCAATTGTTTTGCCAGTGATATGAATGAACTCACTGTTCCATCCTGAGCCCAACAAATGTATTGTGGTCCAAGGCCAATGTACATTAAATCATTTCAGAGTTTCAGAGTTTCTCCGTCTATGTTTCTCTCTCTCAGCTTTGATCGTTTTGCTTATAGTTATAGTGTATATCCTGATGAAGGATTCATACTTTATATTTTCAATACTTTATTGGGCCTGTCGGCTGTACTTAAGTTTTAATGAATGCCCTATTTCAATATCTTATTCTTATGTGTGACAAGTATGGGTACCATTTGACAATGTGTAGATGTTTATTTTTATGACTTATTAAGTTTGGTTGTTGTTATTTTTCTTGTTTTTGTTGTTATTTTTCTAGTTGTTGTTCGTTTTTCTCCTTTTTTTCTTTTTTTTCTTTTTGTTTTGTTTTTTTTCTTTTATTTGTTTGTTTTGGTTGGGGGGTTTGGGGGGTGGGGGGGTTGTCTTTAGGGTTTTTTTTATTTGTTTGTTTGTTTTTTGTTGGGATTTTTTGGGGGGAGGTGGGTGTTTTCAAAGGGTTATTTCCCTTTGCTTCTACAGTGTGAGAGTTTTAATTATTGGGTTATTATTAAGATGTATCCCTACGGGCGGGGATGGATTAAAATAAAAGCACATGAGTGCTTATTCATTATCCTCGAAATAAAAGAATTTGTCTCTTCTCTCTCTCTTCTCTCTCTTCCCCTCTTCTCTCTCTCTCTTCTCTCTCTCTCTCTACGGCTTTTTTTTTTAATCTCCCATCTTTTCGTTCTTCCGTTGTATGTTTTCCCCCCTCTCCCTCTCTTCCCCCGTTCTTTCCCTTCTCTTTCTTATGTCTACCTTCTTTTCCTTTCCTTCCGTGTCTTCCCCTACCCCCCCCCCCCCCTTGATCCTCCTCCCTCCTTCCACAACAAAAAATAGAATAGAAATAAAACAAAATGGAAGAAAACGAATAAAATAAAAAATGAACTAAGACTAATTAATACAAGATGTAAATAAGATATAAAACGATATAAGATTTCTAAAAATTATAAATTAAACAAAATAAGCGAAAATAAAATTATATAAAATAAAGTAAGACAATATACAAGAAAATATAAATGAAATTAAATAAAAAA
>CM054139.1:31092703-31110203 GCA_028751875.1 Rapana venosa
GGATATGGGAGTGCTGCTTGTTTGCCATTTACACTGGACATAGGATATAGCATTATTGCTAGTTTACTGTGTACATTGGCCATTGGGATATGGGAGTGCTGCTTGTGTACACTGGACATAGGATATAGCATTATTGCTAGCTTACTTCTATGTACATTGGTCATTGGGATATGGGAGTGCTGCTTGTTTGCCATTTACACTGGACATAGGATATAGCATTATAGCTAGCTTACTACTATGTACATTGGTCAATGGGATGTGGGATTATTCTAGTTTGCCATTCATTTACACTGGCCATAGGGATATGGCATTATTGCTAGTTTACTATGTACACTGGTTATTGCAATAAGGGTTAGTCCTACTTTTGCCATTCATTTACACAGGCCATAGGGATATTATTGAATTATTGCTTGCTCACCAGACATAGTGGTCATTGCAATAAAAGAGCATGGCTAACTCTGTCATGAGGTACTTTCTTCTTCTTCTTCTTTCGTTCGCTTTATACACCGTCAGATGTGTTCGGGAAAAATAATGGCAAGTCCTTTCCAGCTCCTCTCGTGGGCCGTACAGCTTGGTTTTTAAGGTTTATCTCCGTCAGCCACACGATCTTCCTTGAGTCTCTGAAGGATGTCCTCTCCAGTCTGGTTTTCTTTACCACGGGCACATGGGGGAGAAGGAACGAGTTTCAGCTTTGTGGACATGTGGTGATTTAACCTGTTGTGCCCAGTGCGGAAGTCTTAGAATTATGACTTATTCTTCTCTTTTGAGAGATGGTGGTAGTCGTGTGAGGTACTTTGAAAAGAGTCATTCAGGTAAACTCCTTGTTCAGTGTGTGTGCTTTCAGTCTCACAGTGATTCCCAGGTGGGATGAGTTAGTCAGAGCGCACATTCTGGGTGATCCTAGGGTGCTTAGCTAGGTTAAAGTGCAACCCCAGAAACACCAACAACAAAAACAAAATGCTATAATTTGTTTGCAGTGTTGTGTGTGTGTGTGTGTGTGTGTGTGTGTGTGTGTGTGTGTGTGTGTGGTGTGTGTGTGTGTGTGTGTGTGTGTGTTTTGTGTGTGTGTGTGTGTGTGTGTGTGAGTGAGAAAGAAAGAAAGAAAGAAAGAAAGAAAGAAAGAAACTAAGGAAGAGAGAAAGACAGACATACACATAGACAGAGAGAAAGAGAAAGAGATGAAGAGAGAGAGAGAGAGAGAGAGAGAGAGAGACAGAGACAGAGACAGAGAGAGAGAGACTATGAATAGAAAACAGTGAGTATGGATGGTGAGAAGAACAAGGAATCTGCTGGTGCGGTATAGACAAACAGAATGGAAGCTGCCTTAAGGGACAGACAAGAAAGAAAAGAGTAGCACAGAAAAAGTACCAGTTATCTGTTGGGGTTATTTATGGAACCACCCACACACTTATCTGTCGGTACCCTCATACCATTCTGAAGATAAAAAGAACGCATTCAGAAGATGAAGAAAGGCGAGGCAGCCGAACGTAGATGATAAGATGGTTGATGAATTATACAGAGAAGACTTCAGAACAAAAACTGATAAGCATACTCTACAGCCAAGAAAATAGAGTTAAACTGGTGTGTGGATGGATGGATATGATGGATGGATGGATGGATGGATGGATGGATGGATGGATGGATGGATGGATGGATGGATGGATGGATGGATGGATGGATGGATATCTACCTATCTATCTACCTATGTATGTACCTAGATATATTTCTATATATTTATATTTATTTGTGTGTGTGTGTTTGTAGATGGATAGATAGATAGACAGACAGAAAGACAGACAGACAGACAGACAGACAGACAGACAGATAGACAGATAGATAGATAGATAGACACAGAGAGAGAGCCACGAATAACACATAAGCTGAGACCCATGTATACCTCAAACTGAGCAGTTAGCTTATGCATAAAAACGCAAAAAGACACTAATCTTGTGCACGCAGAGACAAGCCCAAAAACAGCGAAGAGGCTAAAAGACAAAATTCCAAACAAAACCTTCACATTACTTTAAAACTTTTAAAGAAAAAAACACTTCATTTCACTCTGTTGCATTGCGTATGATTATATTCTATTAGTGTATATCTCTCAAGCATACCAGCTTTGACAAACAAAAAAGAGAAAATCGGAATTCAAATTACATGGAACAAATCACATAGATACGACAATGGTAAATGAAATTGGCCAGTTTAGAAGATTGTATTGCAATGTTGTGATCTCGCAAAGCGATTGTAATAGTGATTCTTTCGGCATTAGGTGCATCATTATTGTTGTTGTTTTTGTTGTTGTTGTTACTGCTGCTGCTGCTGCTGTTGTTTTCTGGCTTGCCTGTTGTTTTACCACACTGTGTATATTCCTTGTAGAAAGGACTGAACAGGGAATGATGTTCATTTTTTTTTTTAGATTTCAGACTCTTCATGATCTGTTTTCTTTTCTTTTCGTTCTCGGAACGATCGTTTATTCATTCGGTCAAAAGTCTCTCTCTCTCTCTCTCTCTCTCTCTCTCTCTCTCTCTCTCTCTCTCTCTCTCTCTCTCTCTCTCTCTCTCACTCTCTCTCTCTCTGTTGTAGTTGGTATTGGGGGGGTTTGTGAGTTTTGTTTTGTTGTTGATAGTCCCTAATCAGGGCGAGGGCCTGATAAAAAGAAAGTATTTGAATGCTTATTCTGTAACCCTTGGGGAAACACTCTCTCTCTCTCTCTCTCTCTCTCTCTCTCTCCTCTCTCTCTCTCTCTCTCTCTCTCTCTCTCTTCTCTCTCTCTCTTCTCCCGTCGTCGTCGTTGTTTTATTAAGTTCATCCGACCTCTGCAACGCTTTTGATCGCAGGTGCTCTTTCTAAACATCATACGAGTTCGTCTGAAAGATCAAAAGATAGCCCGGGTCATAAGTAATTCCTTTTAATGAGATGAGAACTTAAAGCAGGAGGACAGAGGAACGGAGGGAGGGGGGGACGGACGGACAGAATGGGGGAGGAGAAGGGAGGGGGGAAGGACAATTGGAAAGGGGAGTGAAAGGGTGATTTGCATTTTTTTCCAGTAGGACAATGGGCAGTGGACAAAGAGCAGTGGACAATGAACAGTTGTCCCTGTTTCATCCATCATCATCTCTTACCACTACCCGTTGGTCATTCCTCCCTTGCGCGTATTCAGCGGATTTGTGGCTTAGAGGTAACGCACCTGTCTAGAAAGTGAAAAGCCCGTGTTCGGTCCCCCGTTTGTGCCCTGAGACCACCCCCCCCCCCCCCCTCCCCGCCCGCCATCCACTTTTTTTTATGTTTGTCCGTCGTGTCCGACGATAACCTCCAAAACAGCAGAGGAGGCAGCTGCTGTTTTGGAAACTGGGCAGAAATTTGATTATAGCGGAGATGCTTTGCCCACAGTACATCCCCACTCTCTCGGCCAAGTGGGCAGAAGGACAGTCAGCGTTGGAGATGTTCTCCAAAGGCCAACCAGCCCCCAGGGCTGCAGCACATAAGGACTGTGCGAGTCAAGCCTCCTAGTCAGAGAGTCATAGTCGATCACTAAAGACTAAGCTGTAAAGAGGAATTCCATGAGTGGAAAAGCCACTGGTCATACAGCCTCTCACTTTGCTGTTGCCCCCAGCGTCAATGGTTTAATCAAGAACATGATAAAGCCCAGGCGCTGACGGCAGCTAGACCGTGAGTGGTAGTCTAGGTGCTAGGTGCTTTCGAGTGATACAATAAACCGAGATCCTGTGTTCAACACACATTTAGCGCACGTAAAAGAACCCACGGCAACAAGAAACCTGTCCCTGAATTCTATAGAAATATTTTTAAAAAACTCCTCTGATAGGGAAATAAATATATATGCAGACAAGAAAAGAACACACAAAAAATAATGGGTGGCGCTGCTCTTGTGGCGACGCGCTCTCCCCGTAGGAGGCAGCCCAAATGTCACGCAGAGAAATCTCGTGACTTAAAGTGGTATAAAATAAAAATAAAATAAATAAAATACCAAATATAAATATATATGTATATTTATCCGCTCATAAGGTACGTGCATGATGAAGCCTTGGGGGGGTGTTGGCACACGCGTGATGGCTGCACGATCAGCAAAAACATCTGCTTACTACTACTCTACGGTCATGAAACAAGGGGAGAATGACGAGGGAGTAACATCAGTCCTCCCATCGTTTTCTCTGTCTGCCTCTTCTTCGTCTCCCTCCTTGTACTGTTCCCTGTAGGACAGTCTTGGCCAGTCCAGATGGTCGCGTTGACGAGTCTGTACCACTTTAGTATGTGCCTTTTCACTGAAGTCGGGGAGCTCTTCACGTATGATCCTATGGTGTTTTTGATCCTGGTTTTCACTTCCTCATTAGTGATGTGCTCTCTGCATGAGATACTAAGGAGTTTGCCAAAGCCCGGCGACCTTGAGTGGAACGAATTGCTACGGAAAGCAGAGAACCGCAAGGAATGGAGGAAGCTGGTTGCAAGATCTTCACTGATGCCTCCAGATCCAAGGGACTACGGGATAGGTGAAGGTGGAAAAAAATCGTTGTACTACAGAATCCGTGAAAACCCTTGTTTTGGGATGGCCTGCTAGATATTAGTAATTGCGTACCTGACAGAAAAAAACACATACTTATTCCATTTGGTATGATCGTGGTTTGTTGGTGGTTTTTTTAGCTTTTGCGTTGACTTACATGTATACATGCACACACAACTACACACACAACTACACATACACACACACACACACACACACACACACACACACACACACACACAAGCATCAAGATTTAATTCCTTTCACCCCTTTTGGGGTATGGAGGATTACAAACAAATTGAACAGGAGAATAAACCTAACAGCAATATACCCAAAAATAATATGAATACTAGTAACTGAAAAGCAAGAATTCATCGCATAATCACACACACACACACACACCACCACCACACACACACACACACAACACACAACACACACTGAAAAAAATACTTGTGCATATTGCTTTCCCGAACGCATGCACGCATATACACATGCACATACAGACATGGGTGAATGACCAACTCTGATATTTGCACAGTTCGCACGTACACCAGAAAAAAATCCCAGCAAAATAGCTCCGGTTCTTGCCGACAGACGAACACAATATATTAATAAGCCAATCGATTAATTGATTGACAGAAATACACAAAATTTTGAAACGAGCTCATATTACTTTAAACAACAAAAATCAAATGAAATCACCCACGTAATACAGTTCGTGTTTAGGCCTACATAAAATGTTTGTTGTGTAAGTGTGCAAACTTTGACAACAATGGTAGAAAAAAAAACACCACTATTTTAATTACGCTTTACATTTTTTAGAAAAATTTCAATAACTGTCAGATGTAAGGATGAAACCCTCTTCTTAAAAAATTGATATTACATTCATTGTCTTTTGACAATAAAAGAAAAAGAGAGGTCTATTTATTTTTGCAAGACAAAACAGCCTAAATGTAAAGGTTAAAACTGGAAATGTTTAAATGTAAACAGTACTGTTGTCTTTGTCGTTGCTGCTGCTACTATTGCTGCTGCTGCTGCTGCTGCTGCTGCTGCTGCTGCTGCTGCTGCTGCTGCTGCTGCTGATGCTGCTGCTGCTGCTGCTGCTGCTGCTGGTCATTGGATGTTCCTCACCTGAACACCCTGAGGGTCACCCAGAATATGTACTTTGTCTCACCCATTAACACCTTGATCTCACTGTGTGACCGAAAGTACGCACTCATTGAGAAGTGTGTGTATGTGTGTGTGTATGGCCGGCTGATTTCAAGAACTTCAGCGCATAGCTAGCCACACTTCAACTTTTGAGGAGTTTGTTCTCCTTTAATTAAAAAAGAGATTACGATTTGTAATGCTAGTGGCTTGTCATGTATGAAACCAACCTCAACACAACACTTCAGAACATAACAAAACGTGTTAGTGTAAGTCTGGGCACTTTGTGTACAGAACATCTAATCGATGCAACTTTTTTTATTGGTTTACACATAGCAGCTCAGCAGCTGCATGTCATGTTTGTATTAATTTTCAATATTCAATTGAGCACACCATAAGCTACAAGCTTGTACCTATATTCCAAAATGAAGTTTATTTTCCATTTTTGTTCCTAATGGTGATTTTTTAACAGCTATTTAAACCAGCACCAACAGCTTGTAAGGCTTTAGGTGTGGACCAAGTATTGTCTGCAGTCTTAGTCTTATGAAGGAAAAGCAAAAGAGGAGATGGCTTCAGCAGCACCCTAATTTCATCGGTAAGGATGACTACTACCTCCTCCTCCCCAGAGAAGACTAAGTAATAATTGTGAGGCTGAGGACTGGACACTGCAGACTCAGACATCACATGTTTACCAAGTTCCACATTGGTGATTCTGCGGCGTGCCCCTGTGGCACTTCTCCCATGACAGTGGAACACTTCCTCCAGACCTCTCCAACACAGCAAAACCTGAGGGCCGATATCTGGCCTACTGACCTGCCGATGAGGGACAAAGTCTTTGAGCCCCTGCCTTCAGCACACGGCAGCATTTCTCAGGGCCTCAGGAGTTGCTGTCTGAGCGTTCGACGACGACGACGAAGAAGAAGAAAAAGATGATGATGATGATGATGATGATGATGATGATGATGATCATGATGATCATGATGATCATGATGATCATGATGATCATGATGATCATGATCATGATCATGATGGAGGAGGAGGAGGCAGAGTCTCATAATTTGACGCTGCACTCTAAATTCGAGTGGGAAAACCACAGCCTAGGTAGACGATATTTATTTTTTTCATGCCTTAGCAACAGCTCCGAAGTTCACCAATGATATTTTGCGTATGTGACCGTTTTGCTTTGTTTTTTGCCCACCATTAAGTTTAGATAGCCTTCGTGGATGATGCTTTAACACGACGTCAGTGTGGATACTGTTTTTGGTTGTTTTTTTACATTTTGTTATCCGTTCCAAAACGACACGCAAATGACCTACTCTTCCGAAAGGTGGAACGGGTTTCAACATGCGCATTGACCTACTCTTCCGAAAGGTGAACTGGTTTTAACATGTGCGCAGCATGTTCTACATGGTTGTTATTTTGTTTTTTGCACACAGGACCTCAGTTTACAGTCTCATCCGAAGGACTTTCGGGGTATTAGAGTTGGAGGTGATGCGAACTCCAGGAGATAAATCCCCTTGAAAGGGTGTTTCAGTGGTGGCTCGAACCCGGGCCCCCAGATCACGAGTGCAGTGCTCTAATCACCAGGCTACCTACCGCCATAACCCCCCCCCCCCCCCCTCCTCTTTCACCATCTTTTAGTAATAAAGATTATGTTGTTTTTTTATATTTTTTTGTCTTAACCTTTTGTTATTTTTGTCATTTTTCTGTTGCTTTGTCATAAAAGTTCAAAAGCCAGTAAAATCAAGGATATCGGGTTTCCGACTTTAGTGGCGTATTGACTCTCTCTCTCTCTCTCTCTCTCTCTCTCCTCTCCCTCTCCTCTCTCCCTCCTCTCCTCCCTCTCTCTCTCTCCTCTCCCTCTCTCTCTCCCTCTCTCTCTCTCTCTTTCTCCTCTCTCTCCCTCTCTCTCTTCTCCCTCTTTCGAAAGGTTAATAAATATTTATCATAATCTTTATTTCTAACACAGGCGAGTGCAGTGGTGGACGTAAAAACAATCACTGCTTATTTATTATCCTTGAAATAAAGAATTTTTGCCTTGTCTTGCCTTGCCTTGCTTTGTCTTGCCATGCCTTGCCTTGCCTTAACTTGTCTTGTCTTGTCTTGCCTTAACTTGTCTTGCCATGCCTTGTCATGCCTTGCCTTGCCTTAACTTGTCTTGTCATGTCTTGTCTTGCCTTAACTTGTCTTGTCATGCCTTGTCTTGCCTTGTCTTGCAATGCCTTGTCTTGCCTTGCCTTGTCATGCCTTGCCTTGCCTTAACTTGTCATGCCTTGTCTTGCCTTAACTTGTCTTGTCATGCCTTGTCATGCCATGCCTTGTTTTGTCTAGCCTTGCCTGGCCTTGTCTTGCCATGCCTTGTCTTGCCATGCCTTGTCTTGCCTCGCCTTGTTTTGTCCTTGCCTTGTGCATGCCTTGCCTTGCCTTCTGTCATGCCTTGTCTCCCTTACTTGTTTCATGCCTTGCCTTGTCATGCCTTGTTTTGCCTTGCCTTATCATGCCGTGCCTTGTCATGCCTTGCCTTATCATGCCGTGCCTTGTCATGCCTTGCCTTGCCTTAACTTGTCATGCCTTGTCTTGCCATGCCTTGTCTTGTCTACCTTGTTTTGTCTAGTCATGCCTCGCCTTGTCATGCCTTGTCTTGCCTGCCTTGTTTCTGCTCTGCCTTGC
Organism: Rapana venosa; assembly: GCA_028751875.1. Classification (NCBI taxonomy): domain Eukaryota; kingdom Metazoa; phylum Mollusca; class Gastropoda; order Neogastropoda; family Muricidae; genus Rapana; species Rapana venosa. The sequence goes on from CM054139.1 coordinate 31,101,039, forward strand.
TCTTGTCATGCCTTGTCTTGCCTCTTGTTTTGTCTAGCCTTGCCTCGCTCTTGTCATGCCTTGTTTGCCTCCTTGTCTTGCTCTGCCTCTCTTCTCTCTCTCTCTCTCTCCTCTCTCTCCTCTCTCTCTCTCTCTCTTATCTCTCCCTCCCTCCCTCTCTCTCTCTCATCCTTCCTTTCTCTCATCCTCCTCTCTCTCTCTCTCTCTCTCTCTCTCTCTCTCTCTCTCTCTCTCTCTTCTCTCTCTCTCTCTCTCTCTCAGCAAGACTCTAGTCTTGACAAAGCTTTTGATCAAAAGGTGCTCTTTCTAGATTTACTAAAAGTTCTCCAGGAAGATTAAAGCACGTCTGGGCCATGAGCTTCTGCCTTGGTGAAATGAGACACTAATGCAAGGGAGGGGCGGGGGGGGGGGAGGAGAGAGATGGAAAGGGGGTGGGGAGGGGTGGAGGTAAGAAGGACGCCAGTAGAGAAAGAGAGGAGGGGAAGGGGTGAAGGCCATATGTAAGTAGGGCAATAGGACAGCACTTTGTTCACACACACACACACACACATGCACACGCACGTGCGCTCGCACATACATGCACACTTAGACACATACATAAGCAAGCACACACGCATGCAAGCAGTATGCACGTACACACACACAAACACCCCTTAAACACACACACAAACACACACACACGGTCGCAAGTACGCACGCACGCACGCACATACACACATACATACATACATACTTACATACTTACTTACATACATACATACATACATACATACATACATACATACATACATACATACATATACATGCATACATACACATATGCAAGCACGCAATACACACACACACTCACTCACACACACACACACATTCCCGTTTTGATGGCATCCTCTCCATCAGCAATATTTAGCAGTCTGTCACTTATGTACGACTTTTTTAGATCGCTTATGCATAGTCCAGTTGGTTTGTTATTATGATTGCTTTGGACTTTAAAGACGCTCTAGTCCAGAAATTATTTTTCGAGCTTGTTAGATTTATATAAAAAAAAATAATTATCCACAGTTGTTGCATTCCTATTGTTTATTTTGTTTGTGTCATAGGAGGGGGCTAGAGATATTGTGGTTGTAATTGGGTTTTTGGCTGTTGTTGGGTGTTTCTGGCTCTTGTTTTAAGGGTTGAGCTTCTTTCTTCCAGGGGTGGGGTGGGTGGGTGGGGGGGGTTGCTTCTTGGGTTTCTTTTGAGGGCAGGGGAGGGGGGTACACACATTAAGATAGGTTTGGGTTTTTTCATGTGAAATTCAGTAGTTGAAATTTTATTTACATTTTTCATTGGAATTACTGATTTTGTTAGAAATTGTTAGAATTTCCTGTTGTTTATTGTAGTTCAATAGGTTAGTAATGTAATGGTGTTGTTTTTGTTTTTTTCTATAATTTTGGTTGTTGTTTTTCTATATATATATATTTTTTTTGTTTTTTTGTTTATCATTTCGCATGCATTGATCCCCTGAAATTCCTTCTCCTGTACAGTACCAACTACACCCTCCTCCCTTGACACTCATACACCCTCCATCCCCCCTGCTGCCCCCCCCCCCCCCCCCCCCCCCCCCGCCCCGTCTAATATCACAACTGTGAAAAGACGTTAAATGAATTTGAACACACACACTCACACACACACGTACACACACACACACACACACACACACACACACACACCACACACACACATACACACACACACACACACACACACACACACACACACACACACTGGTCACTTCTGCCTTGTTGTGCACATTCCTTGCTCATTGAAGCTGATGCACTTTCTTGGTGTATGGTCAGAGGCAAATACTTTTTTCTCTCAAACAACCATGTGCTTCTAAGCTTTCTGTGTATAGCCTATACAAATACGAATACTTTATCATCTCAAACGAGATGGTGGTGAGGATTTTGCGTATTAAATAGCCGCATTCCGACTTAGGGAATGATGTTTTAAATACGATACCAGTGAGCATTCAGTTTGGGTTTTTTCATACCTTCTGTCATCCGTTCTTACCGACACAAATGGCTTACGCTTTCAAAAGGCAGAACAGGTTTTAACGTGTGTGCGAGAAGTATATGTTCGCGCACTGATCTGGGATTATAGTCTCATCCGTAGGATTTCGAGGCAGTTGACTCAATCCTGATGTTAACTCCAGGGAAGAGGGGAGGGGGGGGGGGGGGGGGGAATATCCCCTTGAACGGGCGTCTCGGGTGTGGCTCGAACTCTTGCTCGATCCTGGGCCATCAAATTGCAAGCACAACACTCTAACCACTAGGCTACCGGTTGTTAACTGGTCCTTGTGAACACTATGACCAAGCCGATGCACTTCAACACACTAACATGACTTCTCCCTTAACTCCTCAGGGAGTCTTTCTGTTAATGCACTGATTTTTTTTCTGACAGTGTGTTAGTGGGTTAAACCTGAATGCGGGGAAGCCTAATTCCTCTCCACGTAGCTGGCTGCATGCTGGGTATGTGACTGTTATTCATTCCCCACCGGTCAGAGCTGGCATATTCTTTTTCCAAAGAAAAGTGGTTGGGGTTTTGATGAATGTTCAAGATGATCTGAGCTGCGTACGTTCCGCACGAGACACTTGTAAGCTCATCCGAATTTAGGCAATATGGAATAAACCAGAGGTTCGATTAAACTTTAACAAGGTGAGTGACAGCCTTTCTATGTATGGCCTCTGTGGTGTAAACAGCATGACTGGATTGGATTGGAAGTGGAGTGAAGGGTTGATCAATGTTAAATCCAGAGAGAAACAAAATCTGCTCAGCGGAGACTGGAACCCGTGCCTTCAGTTACGGTCAGATCATGAACACCACGCTTTAACCACTATGCTCTTTTACCCCAATCAGGTTTCTTTTTAAGTTTCTTCTGTTCCTCGACTAGAGCTCCGAGGTCCACCAATGGTGAGAGTTGTGCGTATGTGACCGTTTTTTGGCCCAGCGTTATGGTAGCCGCATTCCGACTTCGGGGATTTTCGCTTATTCAAATCTTACAAAACCTCTAATAACCGCAGGTCTTTCTAAGCTAGTTTTATTTTATAATATTCCATTGGTTTTTAAGTCATGCTGACTGTCCGCCATGCCGAAAATTGAGTGATTGTGTGTGTGTGTGGTGTGTGGTGTGTTGTGTGTGTGTGTGTGTGTGTGTGTGTGTGTGTGTGTGTGTGTGGTGTGTGTGTGTTATTCTTTTATTTCGAGGACAATGTAATAAGCACTCATATGCTTTTTTCATCCAATCCCCGTGTATTTGCAGTTTTTTTGCAAATTTTGTCATTCGTTCCCACCGGTTCACAATGGCCTACTCTTCCGAAAAGAATGTGCGTGCGGGTACGTGTGTTTTCTTGTATGTGTTTCTGTGTGTGTCTGTATATCTATGCCTGTGTGTATCTATGCCTGTGTGTGTATTTGCATGCTTGCTTTAGTGCATACATGCGTGTATGCATGCGTACGTGCGTTGTGTTTCTTTTCAGATGAAGTGAAAACCGAATCTTGACCAGTGCCAACCAAGACGAACAAACACCACTCAGCTGTTGTTAAACTGGTATAACATTGTCATGCCATCCACCATATTCTCCTTCCTCCACGCCAACATTCAAAACACGTCAACACCATTTCCAAAATTATTGTGTTTTTATTGATACTCTATCTGTTCCAAGTGTTCGGATAAACTTGATCATCATAATTTCATCTTAGTAATGGCTAGTCTTCTAATCTCACAAATATGAAAAGTCGTGTCAAACTGGTATTGTCTATGTGTTGTGTGAAGGCTTAAAACGTGTGATTTGTAAAAAATAAATCAATCTTTTGGTTTGTTCTTTAATTGTGCAAATCATTTTCAGTGTAACGTACCAAACCACGCCTCAGAATTAACAATATCAAAGGTTCAGAGGCTATTTACACGGTGTTATTTGTCCAACATGGTGGCTTTATAATAAAAATGTGCTTTGAATAGCCCAATGTACAGACATGGTTTTTTTTAGCTCTGTATTATCATTATTCTGGTTTCTTAATCTGTAAAATGTTCGGGTAAAATTTTGCTAGACATTTTTTATCAAGTACATTCATAACTTCAAGGGATATGCAGGGTTTACCCTTTATATGTTTCTACAATTAATGCTTATGCTGTAACCAATAAAAATTTTACGTGAAATGATTTTTTGGATTTAAAAAAATACTTTTGGCAGTCATCAAATTTTGATAATATCATTAACTTTTGTCAGTCGTCAAATCTGGATTATGTCAATAACTTTTGGCATTCGTCAAATATGGATCGTGTCATTAACTTTTGTCAGTCGTCAAATCTGGATTATGTCATTAGTTTTTGGCATTCGTCAAATATGGAAAATGTCATTAACTTTTGGCATTCGTCAAATATGGATAGTGTCATCAACTTTTGGCAGTCATTAAATATGGATAATGTCATGAACTTTTGGCAGTCATCAAATATGGATAATGCCATTGCTCTTTTAACGCATACTGATGACTAAGCAGACTCTGGAGCTAAGTTTCAGATCACTTTGCAAAAGCCATAAAAAAGAAGCGGCAGCAGCAGCAGCAGAAAGGAATGTATCTTGTTACCATTCTTTAACCTTTCTTCGGTAAGACAAGCTAAAGGTAAAAGGTAATTGTGCTCCCAATATCTAAGCGGTCGTTTGGGGAGCGAGATGTTAGAGACCTCAGCTTCTCTGGGGGGGTCCAGCATATTGAGGGCGGAGCCTATCTCCTCTCCCCAGCTGCTTTACCTTCCCTGACCCTACAGAGGGTAACCAAGCTAACCTAAGCTTGGGGAAAGCGAGTGCTCTGACCACTGAGCTATCCCGTCTCCATAAGAAGACAAGCTACAGGTATACACTGCAAAGATTGCACATTGACATTATAAGACATTTTGGGATGCAAATTTACACGCTACCCTGACTGTGTCTAGAACGAGAGAAGCCGTGGGTTCGATTCCCGTTTCAATTTTTTTTTCTCCCATCCATTAGACCTTGGATGTTGGTCTGGTACAAGTCTTTTAGACTAAACGAAAAACTGAGGTTCTATGTGCAATAGCACGTGAAAGAACCAACGGCAACAAGAGAGTTGTCCCTATCAAGATAATGGTTTTTTTTAAATTAATAAATAAATAAACATCCATTGTGATATAGAAACAAAAGTACATGCAGACTTTGATGGGTGGCGCTGCTCTTGTGGCGATGCACTCTCCCTGGGAAGAGCAGCCAGAAATTTCAAGCAGAGAAATCTGCCGGGAAAAGTGGTACTGAATAACAGTACAGTTGCGATTCCAATTACAACTAATGCACTGTTAAAGGTACAATTTTTATCTTTTAAATTGCATTGCACGCCATCTTAAGTCTGCACATTTCTCCGAAAGAAGATGCCCGTGTAGTAGTCTACTAGTGTCCATAAAGAAAACATGTTACTGTAATATTTCGGTCTTCGAGCATCACTCTGAAATGTGCAACCACAAATAAGACAGAAAATGCTGTTAGTGCCCCTCTCCTTCACCCTCCACCCCTACCCACACACCCCCAAAAATGTACACATATGCATATATATATATATATATATATATATATATATATATATATATATATATATATATATATATATATATATATATATATATATATATCCATTTTGTACTTGCTTGCTTTGGAAAATTAGCTATAGCTTTTTGTAACAAAAGGTAGCTATGTTTATTCAAACATACGTATGAACAGTTGAATGACTAAAGGCTGATATTCTGCAGCTACCTATAAAGCCGACTAGTTCCATAAGCCCCCAAAAAAATTTCTGCTTGAAAGATGCTTTTTTTTATACGTGAATGCTATCGACACACACAGAGAGAGAGAGAGAGAGAGAGAGAGAGAGAGAGAGAGAGAGAGAGAGAGAGAGAGACAGAGACAGAGACAGACAGACAGACAGACAGACGGACAGACAGACAGATAGAGAGACAGAGACAGACAGTGACAGAGAGAATGAGACAGAGACGAAGACAAAACAGACAGACAGACAGACAGACAGACAGATAGAAAGAGACACACACACACACAGACATAAAGACACAAGTCAGTCAGACAAGACAGACAAGACAGATAAACCATCTAACGCTACTAAGAGCTTGATCGCGCTTGTTTTGTTTGTTTTTTTTAAACAAAAACTCTTCCTTTTATCAAGCAAATGTTGAGAACCTCCCAAAAAATCCTATACTCTCTCCATCCATCCCCCAAGAAGGCTCTGTTTGGCCGCTCTAATGTGTTTCCAGTTACAGGAACAGAGAGGAGAATTCGAAACGTGATAATACATCAGCATTTAGCGATGCCTATTTTCAGCCGCTGACCTTTCAGACATGTCATCTACACTCAGGGTATTACTGAACCTTTGCTTCCACACACACCAAGCCATCTGGGTTTGGTGGGGGTTTATGTTTTTATTTTTGTGGGTGTTTTTTTAAAGAGGGATGTTTATGTCTCCTTATATTCTCAAGTGATCTGACATTTCCCTGATAATTATTAAACACTATCGCTCATGTTTCTTACAAGATCTGTACAGTACAAGAAGTGAGTGGATGTTTTTCTTTCCCAATTTACTTAGAAGTCGGTTAAGGTATATGAGAGAGTACTCCAAAAAAAGTTGTTTTTGTTTTTGCGTAAGGTTTTAAACGAAAGAAGGTTGGGAGGGAGGGAGGGGGGTATAGATTAAAAAAAAATGTAATATAATGCTCTAAGACGATGTTTTGTATGGTGTTTCTATGTGGTTAATTTGTTTTAATTTCGACAGGGAAAAAGAAGAAATCAAGACAAATAAGTAGAAGTTACGCCCAAAAATCTTATATATATATATATAATATATATATATATATATATATATATATAATATTATTTATATTTATAAAATATATATATATATATATTATATATTATATATATATATATGTATGATCTAGTCCAGTGTGTGTGCGTGTGTGTGTGCGTGTGTGTGTGTGTGTGTGTGGATTAGATCAGATAACTGACAGAAAGGAAGACAAAATATATAGACTTTATATATAGAGAGAGAGATATATATATATTTAGATATAGGTATAGATATATCTATATATTTGAATTAGTTAAGATACAGGATGGGGACTAGATATAGAATTCTACTCATATTATATATATTTGAAATTTTAGTGGAAGTAATTTTTTTTTAATCTCAAATCAAATCATTTTATTTCAGTCTGAATAATTGGCTTGTTAAAGCAACTAAATAACAGCTTTTTTTTAAAATCTCCATGCTCATGTTACTCATTAATAATATGAGGGTTTTTTCAACATTGAACTGTTCAGCGCCTGCTATGTAAAGGGCACACATCAAGTCTTAGGAAATATATGCCTGGTTTTGGTTGTTTACAAGCACCAATAATGGGCTCTGTGCTATTTCTGCTTTTACTGCGAATTCCCGTACACATTATCTTCCGAGTCACATTCCACCCCTAAAGCACCGTGCATGTATCGATCTCTCTCTCTCTCTCTCTCTCTCTCTCTCTCTCTCTCTCTCTCTCCCCTTTTTCTCTCTCTCTCTCTCTCTCTCTCTCTCTGTGAGAGGGAGGGGGGATGGAGACTGAGTCTAAGATGTCGAAGTGTTGAATTTTTTAGTGGCAGATTGAAATTTTGAGCAAAACAAGCAGCATGTTGTTTGCTGTTCTGTTGGTTTTTTTCAAAATTCATCTTCTAAAACTGTTGCCAATGGCCCTGGAAACATGACTACTCCATTCCCTGGTCATGTCTAGAGGGGGATGGAGGAGGGGGTGAAAGAATTTATTAAGCTGCATCCTCGGAACTTCTGTATTTAGTTCCCTCTGCCATATATGTTCACTTTAACTCATTTATTCTGGCTGTCCTGAGGCATATCTCAGACCTCTCTATCAAGCCTTAAAAACTGTAGCCAGTCTCTGTATATAAACTATACAACTTTCCACCGTGTGCATCTCTCTTGGGAGAACTGCAGTGGGTAAATATTAAACGAATAATCTAATACAAATACCCCTGACTTTTCGTTTAAAATATTGTTTCCAGAACTGGATCTCAGCATCTTTATGAACTCTTGAATATCTATATACCATCGGTTGTCTTGTAGTCTCTACAAAATAATCAGACTTTCAGGCAATATCAGTTCAACTTCTCTATTCTTGCTACGTACTTACGATCTCTAATGCCAGTTGTCTGAGTTTGGCTATGAGTAAATTACGAGAAGTCTGTTAAAACATGGACATCGTTCTTTTGGATTTTACTGAAGAAATTAAATCATGTATTTATGCCTGGCAAAGGACAACATCTTGAGCCCTAAGTACCCTAAGGTAATCAGGTCAGCCTGAATACATTTGATTTCTTATTTCGATGGCAAAAAATCAAGGTAGGGCTATACGCCTATGCGCATGCACAAACCTGAAGACTAGTTTGGATAAGCAAATAAAACAGCCAATGATTCTATGCCCACAAAGATATTCCTACACAAAAGTTGATGTCTTCGCCGATTTGGAGACTGTTTAATAGTTCACGACATCACGCATATATTTGATATAAGTAAACATATATTTTGGTTCTGTGGATAAATATATATATTGATATACTTTCAGCATCAGCAGGAAACAGATAAATATTTATACAAGTATTAGCATTCTCATGGTAACATAGATATTTTTTGGCATTTTGGAGATAAAGATACATGCACAAAAATGTAGCTGAACGAAAATTGGTACTACCCTGGACACACTGTTTATAGACTTAACTGACCTTTATCTTTATCATGACCTATTCCAAAAACTACATGGATGGCTTGTAACTTATATAAACTATTCACAGACAGGCATACACTTAGTTTTGTCTGCAGTATCTGTTCCTGTGCTCTGATTAAGAAATAGACTTCACGTAAATGTTCACTCATCATGACAATTATAACATTGTTACATCCACTGACAAACGCACATACATACTGACAACACATTCAGTGACTGAATTAGATCGATGTAAACATTTCACAGAACTTTTTGTTTTCTTTCAGCGAAAAAGGACAGATAATGAAAATGGACAATTACAAGAGAAAAGGGGCAGAAAAAGAAAGTAACACCGAAAGAGAACA
>CM054139.1:31120203-31130203 GCA_028751875.1 Rapana venosa
AAGTACGAGTACAAAGATAAGCTTATATATATAATATATATATATATATATATATATATATATATATATATATATATATATATATAATATATATATATATATATATATATATATATATAGTACTCTAGAAAATGCATGCATAAAAATAAGCTGCAGCTTAACAACGTCACATCATATCGAAATAAAATAATGTGCCTAACGTGTTTGTACTGTGAAAATGTCAAGAAAAGAAGGGAACAAAACCAAACAGAAAGGAAACAGAACAACAACAAAGGATACAAACGATACAAGATTACAAAGATCATGCAGCATTACTAAATAACGAGCTATGTCAAGATCCACACCAGGAACACGATAGAACGACAAACTCCTTTAGTCAGTACTGTCAACTCATAACGTGAAAGGGCAGACATAACTGTGTGTGTGAAAAAGGGTAGAGGTGTTCCCATAACCTACGTGGTCGTAGGGGAGCGAGGTATCAGAGACCTCAACTTCTCCAGGGGCCAGCATATTGAGGGCGGCGTCCATTTCCTCTCCCTCGCTGCTTTACCTTCCCTGACCCTAAAGAGGGCAGGTACCCATTTACAGCTGGGGGGACTGGAAAACTGTACTGAAGCCAAGGTGCGCAAACGGTCACCCATCCATTTGGTATCCACGCTCGATGCTGCTTAAAACATTGGCTGGAGGAAAGCGAGTGCTCTGACCACTGAGCTATCCTGCCCCCTTAAGTGTATGTATGCACTTAAAACCTACAGTCATAACAACGTTTATAAGCAGAAGAAGAGCACACATTTGTAGACGCTGTCGAATTGAACAGACAAATATAAGAGACACACAGTAGAGAAAAGGACCGACAGAAGCAAGTTTTTGTTGTTGTTTTAAAAAGGTGTCCAAACTTTGAGAAAAAGGTTTGGCATAAAGAATTCCCTTGACAATGGAAGTGACAGGCTGCAGTTTGCACCAGACCAAAATGCTTTTAGTTTTTGATGTAAGCTAAGCAAAGTGCCAAAGCCTACATTAACACGTTGTTATTATGTCTGAAAACGTTGTGTTGACATTGTCTTCATCCCTGACGGGCACTTATTTCACCAGTCTCTGTTTGTTTATTGGTTCATGGGTAACTTTATGACTTTGTTGCGTTTGTTTGCTGGTTGGTTGATGGGTAACTTTATGACTTTGTTGTGTTTGTTTGCTGGGTCATGGGTAACTCTATGACTTTTTGTGTTTGTTTGCTGGTTCATGGGTAACTTTATGACTTTGTTGTGTTTGTTGTGTTGTCCATGGGTAACTTTATGACTTTTTCTGTTTGATTTTGACGGATGGTGGTGGTTTATGTGTTTGGGGGGGGGGGGGGGGGAGTTAAGGGGAGGTCGGCATTGTTGTTGTTTTTCTGTTTGGATGGTTTTAGGGTGTACGGGGTGAGATGATTGGGGTTGTTGTTTTCCTTTAAATTTTTTTGTTTGTTTTTGGGTGGTGGTGGTGGTGGTGGTGTGTGCGAGGTGCGTGTCTGTATGTGTGTGTGCGTGTGTGTGTGCGTGTGTTGGTTTGGTTTGGTTTGGTTTTTCTTGGGGGATCATGTGTGTGAGTGTGCGTATGTGTTTTGGGGAGAAATCTGCATGCAAGTTTGGTTGTTGGTTTTTTTATTACAGGTTTTTTGGGGGTTGTTGTTATTGTTTATTTGGTGGATTTTTTTTTTTGTTTGTGGGGGTTTTTTGGTTTAGGGTTTGTTTTGTTTTGTTTTGGGGGCGTCCTTGGTTTTTTTTTTTCCTTTTTCTTCTTTTTTCTTGCCTGTATTTGCTCTTTTTTATATGGTTTTGTGGTCAGCTTCGTGTAAACCCACCACCACCACCCTCACCCCTTAAACAGATTTGCATCTGCTGTCAATCTTAATTTATATCTGTTTGAAGTCTGTTTATCTGCCCGTCTGTCTGTATCTATGTATGTATATCTGTCTGTCTGTCTGCCTCTCTCTCTCTCTCTCTCTCCTCTCTCTCTCTCTCTCTCTCTCTCTCTCTCTCTCTCTCTCTCTCTCTCTCTCTCTCTCTCTCTCTGATAGCTTCTCTTCCAGAGAGGCTAAAACAGAAAACAAAAATACAAGATTGTGTATGTGTATGTGGCGTGCGCGCGCGCGTTTGTGTATGTGTGTGTGTGCATGTGTGTGTCTGCGCCTGTGTGTTCTAAACACAATAATTCCTCCTTAAATCTTACTCAGTGGCACGAACCCTCTAACAGAAAGCTGTGAGGATTTATTTCCTGATGCACTGACAAGACAACAAACGGACTTCATCCATAGGATTTGCCCCAGACTAAAAAAAAACCCTTGATGTGAGCTAACCCCCTAAGGCCTACATTACGATGTTGTTGTGCTATAAAATGTTAGGTCGTTGAGGTTTTGTCTTCAGCCGTGACAAGCTCTCTGCGTAACAAGCTGACCTCTCCATTATTTTTGTGTTTTTATCTTCTGATGTTGGACTCGGGGTTTTTTTTGGTCATCACTGCCTGTATGGTGAGAGTATTTGAAAACAGGCATAATTGTTTTGTTGGGTTTTTTTTTTCATTCTGCAATCTTCTTAAGTCAATAATATATGACTGCTTGTTTGGCGAGGTACTTAAAAAAAAAACAACCAACCTCATACATGTAAACATTTTGGGACCAGTCTCCTGACGTCGGAATATGACTTGTTGTTTGTCAAGGTACTTTTTTTTTAAGTCATACATATAAACTTCTTATCCAGCATTTACCATTAGAGTTCTTATCTATTATTTACAGTTAAACTTTTTATCCAGTATTCACTGTACAATGTCTTGTACAGTATTTACTATCAAGCTTTGTATCCAGTATTTACAGTCAATCTTCTTATCCAGTTTTTACAGTCAATCTTCTTATCCAGTATTCACTGTCAAACTTCTTATCCAGTATTCACTGTCAAACTTCTTATCCAGTATTCACTGTCAAACTTCTTATCCAGTATTCACTGTCAAACTTCTTATCCAGTATTTACAGTCAAACTTCTTATCCAGTATTTACAGTCAAACTTCTTATCCAGTATTTACTGTCAAACTTCTTATCCAGTATTTACTGTCAAACTTCTTATCCAGTATTTACAGTCAAACTTCTTATCCAGTATTTACAGTCAAACTTCTTATCCAGTATTTACAGTCAAACTTCTCATCCAGTTTTTACAGTCAAACTTCTTATCCAGTATTTACAGTCAAACTTCTTATCCAGAATTTACAGACAAACCTCTTATCCTGAATTTACAGTCAAACTTCTTATCCAGAATATACAGACAAACCTCTTATCCAGAATTTACAGTCAAACCTCTTATCCAGAATTTATAACAAACCTCTTATCCAGAATTTATAGACAAACCTCTTATCCAGAATTTACAGTAAAACTTCTTATCCAGAATTTACAGTCAAACTTCTTATCCAGAATTTACAGACAAACCTTTTATCTAGAATTTACAGACAAACCTTTTATCCAGAATTTACAGTAAAACTTCTTATCCAGAATTTACAGACAAACCTCTTATCTAGAATTTACAGACAAACCTCTTATCCAGTATTTACAGTCAAACTTCTTATCCAGAATTTACAGTCAAACTTCTTATCCAGTATTTACAGTCAATCTTCTTATCCAGTATTTACAGTCAATCTTCTTATCCAGTATTTACAGTCAATCTTCTTATCCAGTATTTACAGTCCAATTTCTTATTCAGTATTTACAGTAAAACCTCTTATCCAGAATTTTAAGTCAAACTTCTTATCCAGAATTTAAAACCTTTCTATTCAGTATTTACAGTCGAATTTCTTATCCAGTATTTACTGTAAAAACTTGATTTTGACAATGACGACAACAGAGGCAATAATGACGACGATGACGTTTATTATGACAATACTAATGGCAATGTTGATGACGACTATAACACTGATGAAACGATAACGACTTTTTTTTTTAAAAAACAACCATAACACAAAAAATAAACCACACACACACACGCAAAACACACCACACTATACCGCCCCCCCCCCCCCCCCCCCCGCCACACACACACACACACACACTGTTAACAAGAACATTGATAAAACCACAGCGATGACTGCAAAAAAAATTATCAATAACACCAATCAACAACAAAATAATAGTCACCAACATCTTCTCTCTCTCTCCCTCTCTCTCTCTCCTCTCTCTCTCCTCTCTCTCTCACTCTCTCTCTCTCTCTCTCCTCTCTCTCTCCTCCCTCCCTCTCTCTCTCCCTCTCTCTTTCTCTCCCTCTCTCTCTCCCTCTCTCTCTCTCTCTCCCTCTCTCTCTCTCCCTCTCCTCTCTCTCTCTCCCCTCTCCCTCTCTCTCTCTCTCTCTCCCCCCTCTCTCCCTCTCTCTCCCCTCTCTCTCTCTCTCCTCCCCCCTCCCTCTCTCTCTCCCTCTCTCTCCCTCCCTCTCTCTCCTCTCTCTCCTCCCTCCCTCTCTCTCTCTCTCCCTTCTCTCTCTCTCTCTCTCCTCTCTCTCTCCCTCTCTCTCTCTCTCCTCTCTCTCTCTCTCTCTCTCTCTCCTCTCTCTCTCCCCTCCTCTCTCCTCCCTCCTCTCCTCTCTCTCCCTCCTCCTCCCCTCCTCCTCTCCCCCTCTCTCCTCCTCTCTCCTCCTCCCTCTCCTCCCCCCTCTCTCCCTCTCTCTCTCCTCCTCTCTCTCCTCTCTCTCTCCCTCCTTTCTCCCTCCCCCTCTCTCTCTCTCTCCTCCCTCTCTCCTCCTCCCTCCCTCTCTCTCCTCTCCCTCTCCTCTCTCTCTCCCTCGCTCTTACCAGCCGGAAGCCTCTGGCGTGGCGGACACTGGGGATGACCTTGGACTCACATTGACCTTCACATTTGTGCAGTTCCACCTCACCGGAACAGGAAGCCTGCACCTGCCGATCTAAATATGGCACCGTGGTCTCCTTGATGATGTTCGTCCTCACTGGGATCAGCTGACAGTTGTCACTGGGATGGGGCACGCTGGTGGAGGAGCACAAGGTCAAGGCTAAGGTCAAGGCCATCACTAGGGTGACGCTGGGGCATAACCTTGACCCCGCGGCCTGGCGAGGCTGGGCCATGTCCGTGGTGGCTTCGCGGCGTCCCATATCTGAGTGAAATAGGTAAAAGTAGGAAAGTGAGGTTGTTATTGTTCGTTTTGTTTCTCTTGGGTTTATTTTTCTTCAATCTTGAGCGCTTTGATTTGTTGCTTTACAAGGTTCAGCGCTATATAAATTCCATACATTATTATTATTATTATTATTATTATTATTCTTTAAGCATAAGAAAGAGAGGGGGGTACGTAAAGGTAAAGGTGTGTTCCCATAACCTATATGGTCGTAGGGAAGTGAGGCATCAGAGACCTCAACTTCTCTAAGGGGCCAGCATATTGAGGGCGGCGCCCATCTCCTCTCCCTCGCTGCTTTACCTTCCCTGACCCTATAAAGAGGCAGGTACTCATTTACAGCTGGGTGAACTGGGGGGAAACTGTACTGGAGCCAAGGCGCGCAAACGGTCACCCATTCAAGTGGTCACCACGCTGGATGCTGCTTAACTTTAGCTGGAGGAGAGCGAGTGCTCTGACCACTGAGCTATCCTCCCGTCCTCAAGAAAAGGTTTGGGGGGGGGGGGGGGAGAGAGAGAGAAGGAAAATGAGAAATCAAAGAAAATGAAGAAATGAAAGATATATGATTGGGAAAAGAGATGAAGAGAACAAATGTAGGGTGTTATGTTTTCTTAACAGAGGTATGGGTCAGAAAGTGGAAAAAAATAGAAATTATTTTGAATACAGAGAGAGGAGGGGATTACAATGGAGAAAAAGACTTTTTTAGAAATAAAAAAGGCTGAAGGTGGGGAAAAGAGAGATAGAGGGATTGGTGGGTGGGGGGGGGGGGTGGTATACAGAATGCCGGACAGACGGGGTTTTTCTGTGTGTGTGTGTGTGTGTGTGTGTGTGTGTGTGTGTGTGTGTGTGTGTGTGTGTGTGTGTGTGTGTGTGTGTGTGTGTGTGTGTGTGTGTGTGTGTGTGTGTGTGTGTGTTTGTATGTGTGTGTGTGTAGACGGGGTTTTCTGTTGTGTGTGTGTGTGCGTGCGTGTGTGTGTGTGTGTGTGTGTGTGTGTGGTGTGTGTGTGTGTGTGTGTGTGTGTGTGTGTGTGTGTGTGTGTGTGTTGGTATGTGTGTGTGTGTGTATGTGTGTGCGACAGAGCAAATGTATATGCTCGCACACACACACACACACACACACACACACACACACCAACCACCCCAACACCAACACATGGAGAGACACACAGAGAAAGGGAGAGAGAGAGAGAGAGAGAGAGAGAGAGAGAGATAGACAGAGACAGACAGAAGACAGACAGACAGACAGATTTCTGTAATTCCTGTCACGTCAGCCCTGACTGAGAAATTAGCCTGCATGGCATGGAGGGTAGGGGAAAAAGTTTTCACTTCTTTATTTTTTTTAATCGATCTGTTGTTGTTGTTGTTGTTGTTTGTTTGTGTTGTTGTTGTTGTTCTTCTTCTTCTTTCTTCTTCTTCTTCTTCTTCTTCTTCTTCTTCTTGTTTTTGTTCTTGTTTTTGCTTTCCTCTGCTTTGCTTTGCTTTGTATTGCTGTTTTTGGGAGGGTTGTTTGTTTGTTTTTTACCAGAACATCTCTTTCAAAGATCTTGAAGTCACAGATTGTGCGTTTTGAGTTTCGTTAGGGCACCGGTGATTAAGGGTTCCAATCTGAAGGATGTTCCAGATCAAGTGTCTGGCCTCTTGCAGAGTTGACTCTATCTAACTCTGTCGTATATGGCTTGCAACACTGGAATTCAAAGGTCAAAAAAGTGTCTACTGTTTGAAGTAAGATATCTGATATATTGTATTATATGTTAAGAGGTACTGGAGTGGTGTTCTTTTGGATTCCTTCCCATTGTGGGTTGTTGAATTTTTTTTTTTTTTTTTTTTTGGGGGGGGGGGTGGGCGGGAGGAAGGGGGAGGGAACGAAACAGCAGATGAATTGGCAAAACAAGGAGCAAAGAGAGAAATGGCACAAAGGAAAAAAAAAAACCTCGATTTTTTTTATTAGATTAATTAACTGTTCAATGAAAAAAGCACTATTTAAATGAACTATTGTAATTTTAGGGACTTTTGAGAACAGTGACATAATTATCGTGATTGAGTTGTCGAAAAATGATTATGTATTTTCTATTTATTTTGTACTCTTTTATTTCGAAGATGATGAAATATGCACTCACGTGCTTTTTTAACATCCAGTCCCTGTGTGCATGCAGTTTCGGAAATGTTGTCATCCATTCACACCAGCACAAATAGTCTACTCTTCCCAAAAGGTGGAACAGGTTCCAGGCCGGGTAATAGTCTCATCCGAATTAAACAAAGTATCTTTAATTTTCCATCCACTTTTTTCTGTCTTCATTTGACTTGCTGCTTGCAAATACTCAAATGCTACTTCAATGTACTGTACTTTATGTAAGTGAAAGTCCACACAGCGTTTTACGTTCAAGTCGCCCTTAGGACTAAGGTTTAAAAATAATAATAAACCATGGGCTAAATGAAAGGAACAAAAATAGTATGACAGGGAGAAAATTCATGACAATTGATGGTCAGGACATAAAAACAAACATCGCAAGAAAATAACAATAAATTAGTAGCTATGTGCAAGAGCAGTTATTTTTTGTTGATGTTGACGAAGTATTAAAAAAACACCATATCCGACTCATTTTTCTGAAGACACTGTATCATTTCTTAGGGGGGGTCTTTATTTTCCCTGCAGGTTTTGAAAGGACCTCAAGACTTTGATGGGAATGTCTTAGAGTTTGATGGGGTCCAGAAATTGTTACGAGGCGACTGGAGAAGTAGAGATAGGGGAAATAACAAACTTTTAGTGTCTGTAACTAGAGATAGGGGAAATAACAAATTTGTTACTGTCTGTTGCAGACCTGTCTGTTGCATTGGACCTAAATGCATGTTGGTTTTTAATCTTATAGGAAAAAAACGTGTGTCTGTAACTTACATTGAACCTAAATGCATGTTGGTTTTTAATCTGTTACAGTAGCTTATAGGAGAAAAAACGTGTGTCTGTAACTTACATTGGACCTTAATGGATGTTACTCTTTAATAATAATAATGTATGGAATTTATATAGTGCTGAATCTTGTAAAGCAACAAATCAAAGTACTCAGATGTCTTTTTTTTATGCGTGTGTATGCCGTTTTGTAAATTTTGTCATCTGTTCCCACCGGCGCACAATGGCCAACTCTTTCGAACAGCGGAACAGGATTTAACGTGTGCGCAAGATGTTCTGCATGCGTTGGCACACGGGGCCTCGGTTTATAGTCTCATCCGAAGGACTTTGACATTCAGTTCGATTTTTTGTCAAACTGGGAAGAAGGGTGAGGCTGGGAATCGAACCCAGAACCTCACGTTACAGTAGTTTATAGGAGGAAAAACGTGTGTCTGTAACTTACGTCGTACCTTAATGGATGGTAGTCTTTAATCTGTTACAGTAGCTTATAGGAGAAAAACGGATGTCTGTAACTTACATCGGACCTTAATGGATGTTAGTCTTTAATCTGTTACAGTAGCTTATAGGAGAAAAAACGTGTGTCTGTAACTTACATCGGACCTTAATGGATGTTAGTCTTTAATCTGTTACAGTAGCTTATAGGAGAAAAAACGTGTGTCTGTAACTTACATCGGACCTTAATGGATGTTAGTCTTTAATCTGTTACAGTAGCTTATAGGAGAAAAAACGTGTGTCTGTAACTTACATTGGACCTTAATGGATGTTAAGTCTTTAATCTGTTACAACAGACAAAGAAAAGTAAACTAGACTTGTAAGTGTCTGTAACTTACATTAGACCTTAATGGATATTGGTTTTTAATCTGTTACAGTAGTTATAGGAAAAAAAACGTGTGTCTGTAACTTACCACGGACCTTAATGCATGTTAGTCTTTAATCTGTTACAGTAGCTTATAGGAGAAAAAACGTGTGTCTGTAACTTACATCGGACCTAATGCATGTTGGTTTTTAATGTTACAGTAGCTTATAGGAGCTTATAGGAGAAAAACATATGTCTGTAACTTACATAGGACCTTAATGGATGTTAGTCTTTAATCTGTTACAACAGATATATAAAAAAAAAAAAGTAAACTAGACTTGTAAGTGTCTGTAACTTTCATTAGACCTTAATGGATGTTGGTTTTTAATCTGTCACACCACACAGGGGGGGGGGGGGGGGGGGGGGGAACTTGCAAGTTTCTGTAACCTACATTTGACCTTAATGGATATTGGTCTTTAATGTTACAGTAGACATAGGGAAAAAACCAAACTTGTAAGTGTCTGTAACTTACAGTGGACCTTAAAGGATGTTAGTCTTTAATATGTTACAACACACGGGAAATAAAACCAAACTTGTAAGTGTCTATAACTTTTAATGGACCTTAATGGATGTTAGTCTTTAATCTGTTACAGTAGACATAGGGAAAAACAAAACTTGTAAGTGTCTGTAACTTACATTAAACATTAATGGATATTAGTCCTTTAATCTATTACGGTAGGTAAGGTAAAGGTAAAGGAGTCCCATAACCTATAAGGTCGTAGGGGAGCGAGGCGTCAGAGACCTCACTTCTCTAGGGCCAGCATATTGAGGGCGGCGCCCATCTCCTCTCCCTCGCTGCTTTACCTTCCCTGACCCTAAAGAGGGCAGGTACCCATTTACAGCTGGGTGAACTGGGGGAACTGTACTGAAGCCAAGGCGCGCAAACGGTCACCCATCCAACTGGTAACCACGCTCGACGCTGCTTAACTTGGCTGGGGGAAAGCGAGTGCTCCGACCACTGAGCTATCCCGTCCCCTACATTACGGTAGACGTAGGAAAAAACAGACTTGTAAGTATCTGTAACTTACAGCGGACCTTAATGGGTGTCAGTCTTTTATCTGTTACAGTAGACATAGGAAAACTAAAACTTGTGTCTGTAACATATAA
>CM054139.1:31140203-31150203 GCA_028751875.1 Rapana venosa
TTCAAATTTTTAACATTCATCGTTTTTTCTTTCAAAACTTGTCTTCGCTACACATTAAAGTAAGTTCTCAAGTAACGTGAAAAATACCAGATTTTGTGATGCAACACTTTTTTCCAGATGTTATGTAGCAGATCATTCTTTCCAGTATACATGAAGATTTGTTTTCAGTAAAAATGTCAGTGATCGGTCGGCTTTGAGGTCAGCATAACTGTTCTAGAAAACCAGAAGTCAGTGGTTTAAATCTGGCTCCAATTCATGTTAAAAACAAACAAACAAAACCGTTGTAGGCAAACGAATGTATTCTCACATAAGAAAAACAGGACACTACAGTTAAGAGAGTAGGAAGGAAGGAAGACACCAAATAATGAATGAGAGAGATGGACGTCTGGTGAGTAAGTGAGACAAACAGGAAGAGCAAACAAAACAGAAAAAGAGAAGACATCGAATGACAGATGAACATGTAAACAGAAAAGTAGACAGATGAATAAAGGATTCATTATTCTGCTGAACATCTGTTCCAGATCGTACAATTTTTAAAAAAAAATTACATTTTAATATAGATAGATAGAAGATAGAAGATAGATAGATAGATAGATAGATAGATAGATAGATAGATAGATAGATAGAGTGATGTAGGGTGGAGTGATGGATGGATGATGGATGGGTGGGTGGGTGGATGGATGGATGGATGGATGGATGAGATGGATGGATGATAGATAGGATAGATGGATAGATAGATAGATAGATAGATAGATAGATAGATAGATAGATAGATAGATAGATAGATAGATAGATAGATAGATAGTCAAGATTCAAGATTTAATTCCTTTCACCCCTTTTGGGGTATGGAGGATTACAAACAAATTGAACAGGAGAATAAACCTAACAGCAATATACCAAAAAATAATATGAATATTACAGTAACTGAAAAGCGAGAGTTCATCGCATAATGATAAGCAAACAGTATTAATGATTCAATACTATTTTTAAGTATACACATTTCTTTAAAAGACATAATCTACCATATGAAAGACAATTGAATTTTCAAGAAATACCTGCAAATCTTATGAATTTTGAGAGCAATAGAGAACTTTTCGAGATTTGCATTTCATTAGCCTACAAAAATTATAACTGGACATGGGTAGAAGAAAATGTCGGGGAATAAAATCTTGTCGTAAATGTTTGAAGTGAGGACATTCCATGATGAAATGAAGGTCATCCCCTAAAACAGACATATTGGATTTTGAACATATTCTTTCTTCCCTTGGTATATCATGGAAACGTCCAACCTCAAAAGGAAGCTAGTGACAGCTACAACGAAAGTTCATAAGAGCGTAAACATATACATCTGGTAGACAAGTTGTTATTTTTCCATACCAAAATCGATCTTATAGTTTTTATAATAAAGGCATCTACTATTACTCCACAGCTCAGTTCTCCATTCATTAACAAAATTGTCTATTGAGAAGGCTTTGATATGTGAACTTGTAGAATGAATACTTGAACAAAACTGTATCTCCCACAAACAGTCAAATCCGCTTTGTACTAAAATATTTTTTATCTTTTTTAGCCATTATGATTGAATCAAAGATTTGTCATGTAAATCTGTCATCATTTGATAAACATTTTAGGATAGCTTTTCAGACTGGATGTCAAGCAGCTGTATCCAGAAACGAACCATTCGAACAGAGACCAAAATAGACAAAGGATATCTGTCCGTTTCTCCATATACTTGCGAAGTTGACGTTGAACGCTTTAAACGAAAAATATACTTTAAAAATCTTAACTGAAACTTGTCAATTATTGTTAGGTTTTCATATCCCCAAATTTCACATCCATACAACAAAACAGGTACAACTATTTTATCGAATAAATCAAGTGTCACATGTATAGGTAGTTCTTTTTGCCGTGCAGTCCTTATCAAACTAAACATAACTTTAGTAGCTTTATCATAAGCATTTTTCTTGCATTTTGCAAAACTACCACTCTTACTAAAGTTAATTCCTAAATATTTAAAACTATTTACAGCTTCTAACGCTTTTCCACCATACGTAAACATGTTACGAGATCTATTGTGGCGAATACCACGATTTTTGTTTTCATTGGATTCACAACAAGTTTCCACTGAGAACAGTAAGCATATAAATTGCCTAAAGCATCTTGTAACCCCTTCTTTGTATTAGAGAATAAAATGGTATCATAAGCATATAGCAAAATTAAAAGCTTGACATAGCTGGTTAACATTGTTCCATTCACACACACACACACACACACACACACACACACACACACACACACACACACACACACACACCATCACACACTCACCATTCTTTCCCTAGGACAACTATCTAGTTCAGTAACTTACACTACAATTATCGATGTCATCTCAATTTCGCACAGTAGAAAAATAAATCGATCGCCCATCCCCACCCATCTACCCCCACCCCCACCCCCACCGTTCCATGTTCAATCTTTATGCAAGAAAATCAAGAACCACAGTTATTTTTCAAGATATGTATCAACAGATAATTGCATTGCACAAAAGAAACAGAATCTGATCTGCTTTTACAGTTAAAACATATCGTTTATGGTTTGCAAAAGAAAGGGGAAGGGTTGGGTGAAGGGTGGAGATGAGGTGGGGAGAAGAGGGTATACAAAACAGAGAGAAAATGAGAGAGAGGGGGGGGGGCGAGACAGACACAAGAGAGAGAGATTGAGAGAGAGAGAGAGAGAAGAAGAGAAGAAGAAGAAGAAGAAGAAGAAGAAGAAGAAGAAGAAGAAGAAGAAGAAGAAGAATTGCGACGACGAGAAGAAGAAGAAGAAGAAGAAGAAGAAGAAGAAGAAGAAGAGAAGAAGAAGAAGAAGAAGGAAGAGAGAGAGAGAGAGGAGGAGGAGGAGGAGGAGAGAAGAAGAAGAAGAAGAAGAGAAGAAGAAGAAGAAGAAGAAGAAGAAGAAGAAGAAGAAGAGAAAAGAAGAAGGAGGAGGAGGAGGAGGGGCAATGAGAGATACAGAGAGGGACAGAGAGATAAAAAGCGACAGACAGGTTTTATATAGAACATAGACAAAGGTAGACAAAGAAAGAAAGGGTGGGTGTGGGTGTGTTGTGTGTCTGTGTCTGTGTGCGTTTATGTGTGTGTATGCGTTTGTGTGTGTGTGTGTGTGTGTGGTGTGTGTGTGTGTGTGTGTGTGTGTGTGTGTGTGTGTGTGTGTGTGTGTGTGTGTGTGTGTGTGTGTGTGTGTGTATGTAGGCGAGGAGGGGGGGGGGGGAGAAGCCTCCGCTTTAGTGTAGGGATGATCAAGGTCTTAGTCACAAGTTTGATTTTACTTTCTCTCTCTCTCTCTCTCTCTCTCTCTCTCTCTCTCTCTCTCTCTCTCTCTCTCTCCTCTCTCTCTCTCTCTCTCTCTCTCTCTCTCTCTCTCTCTCTCCCTCTCTCCGTACATACACAGACACCGAGTATCATCAAAGTTCACTTCATATCTTACCGTTGGGCATAGCGGTCAGATCCATCTATGTGACATAAGCTATTACATAGTCTATTGCAAAATAAAATAAAATCACGTGCACGCACACACCCACGCGCGCACACACGCACAAACACCATTTAATCAAAGCTTTCATACATATATCTATCTATCCATCCACTGGGAATAGTACTGACATTTCTCTGTCTGACATAAGGCATTATGGAAACTATCACTGATAACCATTGTTGCCAAAATTAATAGGATTTGGCACTCTTACGATTATTCTTAATAACCTAATACCATAAGTGGTGAGTAGACTTTAAACAAATCAAATCTTCCCTATGGGTATGCTGGGGACCTGTCAGTATAAATAGCATCCCCACCTTCTAGAAATTCTGTGATAGTCATTCTCTCTAAGGGGACGGGATAGCTCAGTGGTCGGAGCACTCGCTTTCCTCCAACCAAGATTTAAGCAGCATCGAGCGTGGTTACCTCTTGGATGGGTGACCGTTTGCTCGCCTTGGCTTCAGTTCACCCAGCTGTAAATGGGTACCTGCCACTTTAGGGTCAGGGAAGGTAAAGCAGCGAGGGAGAGGAGATGGGCGCCGCCCTCAATATGCTGGCCCTAGAGAACTGAGGTCACTGACGCCTCGTTCCCCTACAACCTTAAAGGTTATGGGACACCTTTACCTTTTTTTTAATCTTGGAGGGGCAACATTTTCAAATTGAAAGAGGTAGATAGGGACATTTTGCTGAACTGCTTCTGGATGTAGTGTGGTGTGTGTGCATGTTTGTGAGTGTGTATGTGTGTGTTCTTTCTAAGTTTGTGTGTGCGTGCGCGCGCACGCGCGTGTGTGTGGTCGGCAAGGCTCTAAACAATATGCTTAGGGTAGACTGGATCATCTGTCTGCCACTCTTTTTACTTCCTGACAAGACACATCGTGAGATTTTTAGCAATACAGGATGATGTGAAGATGTGACGGTTCGAAGCAAATTTTAATCTCTTGACGGTTGCTAACGGGTCTTTAAAAGGACCATTGATTGCTTTGATTCGTTTCCATCTTCGTTTATTGTCAATGTGGGCTTTGCATGGCAGAAGATGTTGCATAAAATTCTCATTCCAAATATCTTGATCCTTTTTCATTCAGTTGTAGGTCTGCCGTAGGGATCCATATTTTACGAACATTTAACCTTCTTTAGTCAGCCGTAGCTCTGTCTGATGGGTATATCCTTCGCGCAGGTAGAAAACATTTACCCCTATTGTATGTCCCTTTGGTTCTTTTGGGGAGCTTGACTTTCATTTTATCTTAGATCTTTGATTTCAGATTTTTTTCGGGTGTGGGCATACAACTACACTTAACAAAACACACCTTTAAAAAACCAACTTTAGTTTGTACAATTTCAATGGAAAAAAGCATGGAGTATGATTTAACAGAGATGTTGCTCTAGATATTGTTGGTTCAAACAGAATTTTATTCAAGAAAGGTGTCACAGAAACACAAGCATAACTTTGACAGGACAACAAGAAAACTTATAATTACACACATTGTGACGGATAACTTCATAGTACCAACAACAGTTGACTAATTTATATGACTATCATTAATGATTTATTCAGCTCAATGCTTCGAGGTTACCCATTTTACAAATGAAATCCTAATTATCTTACCAATAAATCACTACAAAGCCATGTGCGCACGCATGCACACACGCACACACACACACACACACACACACACACACACACACAAATATAAAGTACAGTACAATAACATGAAAATCGGTCACTCCTTCTTACCATAGAAACAAGGTTCAATTCAAGTCCGAATGTGTCAGATCTGTCGGGCCATTTTCTCGATAACATGCAGGCAGAACAAAAAATGAAAGAGAAGACCAGAAACACGAAGCCTTGGCCGATTTCTTCTTGGCAGTGTGTGTTATAATGTCTTCAATGAAGAGACAGAGAGTGAGAGACAGGCGACGGACATAGACAAGGCATGCAGAGACAGAGAATCAGAATGAGCAGAGAGAGAAAGAGAGAGAACTCGAACTCGAATGTTTTAATGAGGATAAATGAAATGAAAAATAAAAATTTGACAATTTGACACACACACGAATTTAAAGTATGCAGGCTTCGTCTTTCTGGTCTTCCCTTTCATTTTGTCTCTGCCTGCATGTTGTCGAGAAGAGAGAGAGAGAGGGGGGGTGGAGAGAGAGAGAGAGAGAGAGAGAGAGAGAGAGATCGAACTCTAAATGTTTATTGAGAGTACATAGATATGCACAGGGCTTCTTTACACCACGCTCTCACACACACACAAAAGAAAAATTGAAAAAAAGAAAAGAGAAGAGACAGACAGGCAGACACACTGAAAAAGACAGAGAGAGGCTGGTAAAAGTAAATTCGTATAGTTACTCCGAGCTAGGGTTGAGTATTGAATGCTGGAGGATGGGGGGAAGGGGGGGATGGTGACATGGGGCATAAATGATGACCACAGTCTGGTAGAGTGTAGTGGCAAGTTACTACACACCATTATTTGCAAAAGTAACGAAGGAATCAGTTTTTGGTTGGGTTGTTTTTGGGAGGGGGGGATGGGTGGTCTTTGTTTTGTTTGGGGGGGGGGGGGGGGGGGCTTTTAATTGGTCAACATCCCTCAACAAAGCTCTACAGGTATTTGACATGGCGTACGTGCTGCTCTCCACGTGCTTCCAAAGGTGACGTATGAATTTTTTTTTAAAAACGACCTATATGTCTTTTTACCGTGTGACGTCCCGACCCAGACGTACCTCCATTTGTCTTTTTCTGCAAATGGACAATGGTGACCTGAGTTGAGCCAATCAGTGTCGACGCTGAAGTCTAAATATAGAATTGATTGTCTTCTGACCATGACTTGACCCCACTACCACTACCACTTTTCTTCCATCTCTCTCCCTCTCTTTCCTGTCTCTCTTTCCGCTTCCTTCAAGCTTGGTGGTTTGCGGGCAAATAAAATTAGCTGGACCCCTTCTCTCTCTCTCTCTTCTCGCTCTCTCTCTCCTTACTCTCCTCATCTACTCTCCATTGTCTTCTCTCTCAATCTGGTGCCTGCATTACTCAATGCAGTGTGCTGATTATCCATGCAGATTAGACTCTGTTTCGGGAGCATGATTGATCAACACATACCCATATTCCTCTCTCCCCCCTCCCTCCCTCTCTCTCCTGTCTCTCTTCCCTTCCTCTCAGCTTCTCTTCTCCTCTTAGCTCACTCCTCTCTCTCTCTCTCTCTCTCTCTCTCTCTCCTTACTCTTCATCTCATCGTCTATTTCCTCCATTCATCTGACTGTTTCCGGTCTTTCAACACATACCCATATTCTCTCTCCCCTCTCTCTCTCTCTCTCTCTATCTGACCTCAAGGTCTCAGGATGAGACTATAAACCGATGTCCTGTGTAACGAACACACGCAGAACATCTTGTGCACTCATTGAACACCTGTTCCACCTTTCTAAGAGTATTCCAGTATGTGGCAGTGGGAACGGATGATAAAATTTACAAAATCGCATGTACAGTGGCACTAGTTGTAAAATAGCGCATGAGTGCTTATTCCACAAGCACTATCTTCCAAAGAAAACTCTTGCACACACGTTAAAACCCAAAATTTACAAAACAGCATACACACGGGGACTGATTGTAAAAAAGCACATGAGTACGTATTCCATTATCTTCGAAATAAAATAATAAAAGAATAAATAAAATAAATAAACGCATGACATGACTATAACGTCACTAGAGTATGGAATGGAGATCTGTGCTGGAAAAACGAAAGCTGATGATCCAATAATAACCCCCCCAAAATTTTAATGATTCTCAAGCATTACGCCTATATTTTCATCAATACATTGTTTCATCTATTCATTTAACTATTTGATTCTCAACCATATATTATTTCATCTATTCATTGAATTATTTGATTCTCAAACATGTACTCTCAAAAATAATACTGTTTTTGTCTACTACATTGAATTATTATTTGAGTCTCGAACATATATTCTCAACAACACATTGTTTCATTAATTCATTGATCCATGTGAATCTCAAATATATATATATATATATATATCATTCTTAACGATATATTGTTCCATCATGTCAATGATTTATTTGATTTCAAACATACATTCTCACCAATATTATGTTGTTTCATCTATTCATTAAACTGTTTGACTCTCAAGCATACATATACCAATATTTTTTTCAACTATTCATCGAATCATTTGATTTTCAAGCATATATTCTCAACGATATATTGTTTCATCTACCCATTAAATTATTTGATTCTCAAGCCATATGTTCTCAACAACATAGGCCCAATTTTTTGGTTTATAATTATTCGAGTCTGAAAAACAGCCAACAGCACAATGCAGATCAGAATCATGAGAACTCGATAGCGCAGCACAGCATCACGACACAGCTTTTTTCTATCCTATCGAAAAATTCCTCGGAAATAAAAGGACAATAATTATTGTACTTCATTTACAAATAACACTATAATGTTTCCTCTTTTTTGGGTATTCTTTATTAACTCTGTGGTTAAATGCATCATATGTTAATTCAAGCTGCTATGAATGGATGGTCATAGGAAATGCTAAAGAGCTTGTACAATGTATCCCATCATTTAGATGCTGAATGGGCATCAAAGTTGAAGAGGGGGAGATTGGAAGAAAACCATTTTATACAACATGTTCCTATTCTAGCGATAAATCAACACATATCAAGCGCAAGTATGAAAGCAAAAGATAGACAGACAGACAGACAGAAAGAAAGACAGAAAGAAAGACAGACAGAAAGAAAGAAAGAAAGAAAAGAGAATGAGAAAAATACAAAGACAGAGAAAGAAAAAGAAAGAAAGAAACAAATAAACAAACATACAGAAAGAAACACACACAGAGACAAACAAAGAGACAGACAGACAGACAGACACGGAGGCAAAGAGAGAAGAATGCAAAAAACAAAAAACAAACAAACGAACAAAGCAAAGTTATCAAAAGACTCTAAACATCCCTTAGTTTCGTTTGAGACCGACCTATCTCCCCCAAAAAAACAACAGAACAACGGAATGGCACGCCCACACCACCCGCTCACATGGCCAGTAAAAAGATCATCTTGCCATTGATCGAGTTAGAAAGGAGGAAGCGCAGTGGGGGGGGGGGGGGCGGTCAACGCAAAAGGGACGTAAGTGACAACATCAAGGAGTGGACTGAAGGTTGAACGTTGCCCTTTTCTGGGGAGCGGCAGAGGATAAACAGGGGATTGTCTGAGTGCAGAGAGGATAACTAGTAGGCAGGATATTGTCAAGATTCGAGATTCCTTCACGTTCCCTCCGCTCTGCTGCAGATACCTTGTGCCTACGAATACCTAGATTCAACCAATCCACCGTTGGCCGCCGCTCTTTCTCCATTTCGGGTCCATCGACCTGGAATGAGCTCCCTCTCTCTCTTTTCGCCAGAAACCTAGTTGTGACACTTTTAAATCCAGCCTCAAGACATATTTATTTCAAACTTAAGATTTCCCCCCTCCTGTTTCATATCAGAACTATCCCATCTTCACTAACCCATGTCCTAACACCCTGCTAAAGTATACGACTTGTATGAGTGTGTGTGTGTGTCTGTGCTTTTGAAAAACATTTGACAATGAAATTTTATTTCATAGATTTTGTCTGCAGCGTAGCATGTTTGTAATAGCTGTTTGTTTAAACTATTGATTATTTATCATTAATTGCATGACTGTGTAAGATGAGGTTGAATGCATGCGCTTTGATTTGTCTTTGCAAGATATAGCGCTATATAAGTTCCATTTATTATTATTATTATTATTATTATTAAGACGTGATTAGTCCTGGCTCATTTTGTGATGAAAGGTTTTTTTACGAGGTGACAGCCCTAATTATGTATGGCTTCTGTGGTCGGTAGGGCTATAAACAACAGGCTAAAATCGGATTGGATTGGACTCATGTTGGGGTGCAGAGCTTTTAAGGAAACAATGTTACTTGTGACGTGAATGATTTGTATCACCAAAAATATTTTCAATTTTTTTTTTTTCTTTTATATCGAGGATAATAACTTTTTAAAGTTTAATGTAGTTTTGCTCTTTAATTCTAAATTTTCCTCATTTCTTATAACGTCTTTTGTCTGAAGAGAACAAAATTACAAAACATGAACTCAATTTGAGTACAAAATATTTATAAGTTACAGTATTTTTTCCTCGTTTTATCAAACTTCGGACTCTCCATTCTACATTGAACTTCTACAGTGTTCATGTTCCATTCAAGACAGAAAAATAGAATAAACAGTCATGCAAAGAATATTATTGTTAAGACAGAGAGATAAGATACACTGTGATGGCATTACAAGATGTATACAAAGTCCAGATATAAGTATACAAGGTCCCAACAAGGGAAGGGCACCTCATTTTTTTCGCGGTATTAACTGATTTCAAAAATCATTTCAACACAGGACAAATAAAATACAAAGTAATCTTGATCTTCGACAGTCCTTCGGA
>CM054139.1:31155203-31160203 GCA_028751875.1 Rapana venosa
GATAGATAGATAGATAGATAGATAGATAGATAGATAGATAGATAGATAGATAGATAGATAGATAGATAGATAGATAGATAGATAGATAGATAGATAGATAGATAGATAGATATAACCACGTTCGATGCTGCTTAACCTTGGCTGGGGGAAAGTGGGTGCATTCTGCTATTACTTTAGTTTGTTGTAACTTCTCACTTAATAAAATAATATAATAAAACCGAAGCCATGCTTGTAGGGACCAAACACAAACTCTCTTCCATTACAACAACTTCAATAGAACTCGGTAATACATCGGTCCCTCTGTCCACTGCCGTGAAGTATCTAGGAGTTGTTATTGACAACACACTGTCTATGCAAAAATTAATCACCCAGACCTGTCAGTCGTGCTACTATCAATTACGGCGTATCAGTGCAATTCGAAAGTACCTGTCCACTGATGCAACATCTAAACTTGTTGCGTCTTTCATTCTCTCACGTCTGGACTATTGCAATTCTCTATTACCTGGTCTGCCAGCAACATCTATCCACTCCCTTCAACGTATACAAAACTCTGCAGCTCGCCTAGTCCTCAGAAAGAAAAAATCTGAACACATTACTCCTCTCTTGCGATCTCTCCACTGGTTGCCTGTGCCACAGAGAGTAAACTATAAGATCAGTACCCTCTGTTACAAATGTCTCCACCAAACAGCACCTTCCTACCTCTGGGAATGTCTTCACCTGTAGACTCCTTCTCGTTCCCTCCGCTCTGCTGCAGATACCTTGTGCTTACGAATACCTAGGTTCAACCAGTCCACCGTTGGTCGTCGCTCTTTATCTATTTCTGGTCCATCCATCTGGAACAACCTTCCTCTCTCTCTTCGACAGAGGCCTACATATGACACATTTAAACCCAGCCTCAAGACATATTTGTTTGAAACCTAACTATTTCCCTCTTTTCATCTCAAAACTGCCTCTACCTTCAACAGCCCAAATCCCATTACCCTGCCAAAGCCTACAACCTGTGTGTGTGTGTATAGGCGCGTACTTTGAATTTT
The DNA here is from genome assembly GCA_028751875.1 of Rapana venosa. Lineage (NCBI taxonomy): Eukaryota > Metazoa > Mollusca > Gastropoda > Neogastropoda > Muricidae > Rapana > Rapana venosa. Next base: position 31,156,238 of record CM054139.1, read on the forward strand.
GTTTTAAGCTTTTGATAGTTATTGGCTGCATGACTCTGTAAGAATATGTTGAATGCAAGCGCTCTGATTTGTCTTTGCAAGATATAGCGCTATACAAATTCCATTATTTATTATTATTATTATTATTATTATTATTATTAACCCAATGGTCAAAACTTCGTCGACTTAAAAGGGGAAATAACCACACTTCCATGGGAAATAATTGATGACTATGGTCAAACAGTTCTATTTGACGATGCCCTACAACAATGTCGTGATATTTTATAAACTTTTTTTTTGTCAGTCGCCGATGGTCAGAATTTTTTTGTATATACTTAGTTTGGTCTCTCTTTTGTTTCTTAGTACTAGATAGATAGATAGATAGATAGATAGATAGATAGATAGATAGATAGATAGATATTAGACGGTGTTTATTCCGTTACCTATACGTACACAGACACACTACAGAGACATGGCATATTAAGTGACAAAAATATGCACGTAAACTGGAAAAAAATACAAAATTTGCAATTTGTAGAAAAAAAAATATCTATATCTATACATATATATGACACACATTCCAAGTAAATGGGGAAAAATGCATATACATATCAACAGATGGAGAGAGACAAACAGGCAGACAGACAGACACAGACAGAGTGTGTGTGTGTGTGTGTGTGTGTGTGTGTGTGTGTGTGTGTGTGTGTGTGTGTGTCTGTCTTTCTGTCTGTGTTATATTTTTTTCTGAACTAAGTTCGGAAATCAGTAGTTCTATCCAGAAAATACTGATGCGAAAGATTACACTTCAACGCCAGTAAACTAGAAAATAGTCAAAGAAATGTGACATGCTCCCATTCTGCTATTCTGGTAAATGTGTCCCATAATCTGTAAGGTCATGGGGGAGCGAGGCATCAGAGACCTCACTTCTCTAGAGCCAGCATATTGAGGGCGGCGCCCATCTCCTCTCCCTCGCTGCTTTACCTTCCCTGACCCTAAAGAAGGCAGGTACCCATTTAAAGCTGGGTGAACTGGGGGACTGTACTAAACCAAACAGTCACCCATCCAACTGGTAACCACGTTCGATGCTGCTTAACCCTGGCTGGGGGAAAGTGGGTACCTTCTGCTATTACTTTCGTTTGTGGTAACTTATCACTTAATAGCCCAATGGTCACAATTTCGTCGACTTAAAAGGGGAAATAAACACACTTCCATGGGAAATAATTGATGACTTTGGTCAAACAGTTCTATTTGACGATTCCCTACAACAATGTCATGATATTTTGTAACCTTTTTCTTTGTTTTCTCGCCAATGGTCAAAAAATATATATATATTTAGTTTGGTTTCTCTTTTGTTTCTTTCTACTATTTTTCCTTTGTTATATGTCTGTTCACTCAAAGTGATATTCGACGAAAATATCTACGTTATATTTTATTGCTTGAATGTTATTTATATGGAATAATTGCAAGACAATACATATTAAAGCAATGAGAACACACACACGCGCGCGCGCGTGCGAACGCAATACACGTTGGTGGGTTAAATGTATTTCTTTCGGTTTGTAAGTTTTGTAGAAACAATAGTATTTGCGTTAGCGGCTGTAAACAATCGCGTTCCCTCTTTGTTCATGTTTAGATTTGTCTTTTGCTTGTTTGCTTTCTTCTTTTTCCTTTTTTTTTTTTTTTTTTTTGGGGGGGGGGGTTATTGTTTTTGTTTTTGGATGGGGTTTTTGTGGACTTGTTTTGGTTTGTTTGGTTTTTTTTGTTGTTTTTTTTGTTTTGTTTTGTTTTGGTATGGGTTGGGTTTGTTTGCTGTTGTTTTTTTTGGGGGGGTTCGTGGGGCGGTGTTAAAATTTAATAGGGATCAAAATTAACTCTACCATACTCAGTTGTAACTCGGTCAAATTCCCAATTTTGTCATCTCACTCAGCTTTTCCTCACCCACCCCACCCACCCCCCAAACCCAGTTCCATTTTAAGAGTTTCATCTATTTTTTTCCTTCAGAAAGATCCTGGGTTTTAAAAAATACAAAGGCTTTGAAGTCAAATGCAAAGTGTACACATAAATTTCTATCAGTTTGTTTGAGTGTAAAAAAAAAAGTTATAACAATGAAAGTCACTGTGCAGAAAATACACACAAAAAATTTGTGTTGAATATATATATTAAAGAATTGTGATTTACATCTATGAAATGGTTATATATTATAATAATAATAATATAATAATAATAATAATAAATGTTTGGAATTTATATAGCGCTGAATCTTGTAAAGTGAACAAATCAAAGCGCTCAGATGACTTTTTTTCATACCAAGGATAATGGAATATGCATCACGTGCTTTTTTACATCCAGTAGTCCCCGTGTATATGCGGTTTTGTAAATCTTGTCATCTGTTCCCACTGGCACACAATGGCCTACTCTTTCGAAAAGCGGAACAGGATTTAACGTGTGCGCAAGATGTTCTGCATGCATATATATACCAAAAGAACAACAGATTTATCCACAAGACAAAAAGCATTCAGTTCAGTTCAGTTCACAACTCCTATTATATATTTTATATATATATTATATATATGTCATATATATATAGCGAAATAAATGCTAAATATTATAAAATATACGAAATGAGTAAATATTGCAGCTTTTAATATTGATAATATGTTGTGTTTGGTTAAATAACGGTCTTGTTGCTGTTATAATATGTATTTCTGAGAAAAGCATGACAAATGCACTGATATCGCATACGTATGTGGTTTGTATATTACTCCACCTTGGTGCAGTATTGAAGCGAACCAATAACTGCTACAGATGTTCAAAGTCAAGACAATACAAGCAATATGCATAAGCTTTTCACATTCGGAATGATAACTCCATGGATTGGATGGTGGGGATGGATGGATGATGGATGATGGCTTGATGTTGGATGAGTGGTGGATGGATATCGGTTAATAGATAATAACAGATATTATAATAGATAGATAGATAATAGATAATAGATAGATAGATAGATAGATAGATGGATAGATAGATAGATAGATAGATAGATAGATAGATAGATAGATAGATAGATAGATAGATAGATAGATAGATAGATCAGACATAGAGGCACACAGACAGACACACAGACAGACACGCAGATAAATAATCATGTGTCAAAATCCACAAACTGAACACTCAAAATCTATCTTTTAACCCAAATCCCAGCAACAAAACCTGACAAACTTTCTCCTGGCTTTTCGCAGAAGTTATAGATAGCTAGGACTGTGGAACGAAGACACTATACAGATACCTCAAAAAGAAGTAATAGGAAGCTACGCGCAATATTTGACGATACAATCCAGCTTTTGACCCTTCTCTTTTGATGCGTCGTTTCTAAACTAAGTTTGCATACAAACAGTAAAACTTTATTTGAATCCATGTCTAGAAAATTCAGTCTCTAGCAATAACTACTCATCTGCAAAATATACATCATAGACTATACTATCTGAGAGGTAAAGCAAAAGGTGTCCCATATCCTATAAGGTCGTAGGGGAGCGAGGCGTCAGAGACCTCACTTCTCTAGGGGGCCAGCATATTGAGGGTGGCGCCTATCTCTCCCCCGCTGCTTTACCTTCCCTGACCCTAAAGAGGCCAGGTACCCATTTACAGCTGGGTGAACTGGGGGAACTGTACTAAAGCCAAGGCGCATAAACGGTCACCCATCCAACTGGGAAAGCGATTGCTCCGACCACTGAGCTATCCCGTCCCCTGAGAGGACTTGCTCTAAAATAGAGGAATAGGAACATGATTGAATTGCTAGTATGCTTTACACTTGCATACATTACTTTTTTATTTTTAAAAAAACGGGAGGTTGAGTCCAATGTCAGCAAAGTTTATATCCAGAACACTGGACCACAAGTGTTGTTTTGGGTGCAAGTTGGGGGGTTTTGTGGTGACATTTATCATCCAGCGTTGCACACATTCAGAATGCATATAAGAAAGCCATGATGA
>CM054139.1:31165203-31170203 GCA_028751875.1 Rapana venosa
CTCTCTCTCTCTCTCTCTCCCTCTCTCTCTCTGTCTCTCTCTCTCTCTCTCTCTCTCACTCTCTCTCTCTGCTTACTTTTTCTTCCCTTATATTTTTCACCATTTTAAAATGGGGGTGTTAAGATCTTTTAAACAGCTTTTATATAATGTATAACCTTGAATTTAGTTGTTGATTACATTTTCCTACAGCCTTAGAGTTACGTGGTAAATATACAAACTTTTCTTTTGCTGTTAAGTATACAGTCTCATAGTTTGCTGTTAAATATACATCCTTGGAGTTTGCTGTTACGTGTACATCCTCAGAGTTTGCTGTTAAGTATACATCCTCAGAGTTTGCTGTTAAGTATACATCCTTAGAGTTTGCTGTTAAGTATACATCCTTGGAGTTTGCTGTTAAGTATACATCCTCAGAGTTTGCTGTTAAGTATACATCCTCATAGTTTGCTGTTAAGTATACATCCTTAGAGTTTGCTGTTAAGTATACATCCTTGGAGTTTGCTGTTAAGTATACATCCTCACAGTTTGCTGGTAAGTATACATCCTCACAGTTTGCTGTTAAGTATACATCCTTGGATTTTGCTATTAAGTATACATCCTTGGAGTTTGCTGTTAAGTATACATCCTCACAGTTTGCTGGTAAGTATACATCCTCACAGTTTGCTGGTAAGTATACATCCTCATAGTTTGCTATTGTGTATACATCCTTAGAGTTTGCTGTTGAGTATACATCCTCAGAGTTTGCTATCAAGTATACATCAGGGGGAAGGGATAGCTCAGTGGTCGGAGCACTCCCTTTCCCCCAGCCAAGTTAAGCAGCGTCGAGCGTGGTTACCAGTTGGATGGGTGACCGTTTGCGCGCCTTGGCTTTAGTACAGTTCCCCCAGTTCACCCAGCTTTAAATGGGTACCTGCCCTCTTTAGGGTCAGTGAAGATAAAGCAGCGAGGGAGAGGAAATGGGCGCCACCCTCAATATGCTGGCCCTAGAGAAGTGAGGTCTCTGACGCCTCGCTCCCCTACGACCTTATAGGTTATGGGACTCCTTTACCTTTACCTTTACCTATACATCCTTAGAGTTTTCTGTTAAGTATACATCCTCAGAGTTTGCTGGTAAGTATACATCCTCAGAGTTTGCTGTTAAGTATACATCCTTAGTGTTTGCTGTTAAGTATACATCCTCACAGTTTGCTGTTAAGTATACATCCTTAGAATTTTCTGTTAAGTATACATCCTTAGAGTTTTCTGTTAAGTATACATCCTCACAGTTTGCTGGTAAGTATACATCCTCGGGGTTTGCTGTTAAGTATACATCCTCGGGGTTTGCTGTTAAGTATACATCCTCAGGGTTTGCTGTTAAGTATACATCCTTGGAGTTTTCTGTTAAGTATACATCCTCACAGTTTGCTGGTAAGTATACATCCTCACAGTTTTCTGTTAAGTATACATCCTCAGAGTTTGCTGTTAAGTATACATCCTCACAGTTTGCTGTTAAGTATACATCCTTGGAGTTTGCTGTTAAGTATACATCCTCAGGGTTTGCTGTTAAGTATACATATTCAGGGTTTGCTGTTAAGTATACATCCTTAGAGTTTTCTGTTAAGTATACATCCTCACAGTTTGCTGGTAAGTATACATCCTCAGAGTTTGCTGTTAAGTATACATCCTCACAGTTTGCTGTTAAGTATACATACTCAGGGTTTGCTGTTAAGTATACATACTCACAGTTTGCTGTTAATTATACATCCTCGGGGCTTGCTGTTAAGTATACATCCTCACAGTTTGCTGTTAAACATACATCCTCAGAGTTTGCTGTAAAGTGTACATCAATTGAGTTAAAAAGACATCAGAGTTTGCTGTAAAGTGTACATCAATAGAGTTAAGCAGACATCAGAGTTTGCTGTAAAGTGTACATCAATAGAGTTAAGCAGACATCAGAGTTTACTGTAAAGTATACATCAATAGAGTTAAGCAGACATCAGAGTTTGCTGTAAAGTGTACATCAATAGAGTTAAAAAGACATCAGAGTTTGCTGTAAAGTGTACATCAATAGAGTTAAGCAGACATCAGAGTTTGCTGTAAAGTGTACATCAATAGAGTTAAGTAGACATCAGAGTTTGCTGTAAAGTGTACATCAATAGAGTTAAGCAGACATCAGAGTTTGCTGTAAAGTGTACATCAATAGAGTTAAGTAGACATCAGAGTTTGCTGTAAAGTGTACATCAATAGAGTTAAGCAGACATCAGAGTTTGCTGTAAAGTGTACATCAATAGAGTTAAGCAGACATCAGAGTTTGCTGTCAAGTTTACGTCAATAGAGTTAAGCAGACATCAGAGTTTGCTGTAAAGTGTACATCAATAGAGTTAAGCAGACATCAGAGTTTGCTGTAAAGTGTACATCAATAGAGTTAAGCAGACATCAGAGTTTGCTGTAAAGTGTACATCAATAGAGTTAAAAAGACATCAGAGTTTGCTGTAAGGTTTACATCAATAGAGTTAAGTAAACATCAAAGTTTACTGTTAAGTATACATCCCCACAGTTTGATGTTAAGTATACATTCTTACAGTTTGCTGTAAAGCTTATATCAATAGAGTTGGGTAAACATCAGAGTTTGCTGTCAAGTTTACACCTATAGATACTACTGCTAAAGTGTACAGATTTTTGCTGCTAAATGTTTCTTAGATTTTGCCGTTAAGTATATATATATTTACATCGTCACATTTTCAAAGCATAGCAAACGTTTAGATGAAGGCCATGGCCTTTTGCCTACATCAGTGACTTGATACAGCTTTGGTCTGGTCCAATGTATATAAGAAAGATATCAACGTTGTCTGTGTAAGAAATAACCCATGTCTGGAGTGAGAAGAAGAAGAAGAAGAAGAAGAAGAAGAAGAAGAAGAAGAAGAAGAAGAAGAAGAAGAAGAACAACAACAACAACAACAAACAACAACAACAACAAGAACAAGACCAAGAACAAAAACAAGAAGAAGAAGGAGAAGAAGAACAAGAACAAGAACAAGACCAAGAACAAGAACAAGAAGAAGGAGAAGAAGAACAAGAACAAGAACAAGAACGAGAACAAGGAGGAGGAGGAGGAGAGGAGGAGGAGGAGAAGAAGAAGAAGAAGAAGAACAAGAACAAGAACAAGAACAAGAACAAGAAGAACAAGAAGAACAAGAACAAGAAGAACAAAAACAAGAAGAAGAAGAACAACAACAACAACAACAAGAACAAGAACAAGAAGAACAAGAAGAAGAAGAAGAACAACAACAACAACAACATCAAGAAAGAAAGCGATTAAGAAAGCAAAGAAAGAAAGTAAAGAAAGAAAGACAACAGGAATAACAATGGGCCGAGCTTAAGAGGACAGCCTGGATTCGTGTGTGCTAGAGAAATACGTAACTGGGGTCCCAACCAACCCTATTCAGTCCCAGAATCCAAAATCCGCTGGGACGCTAGTCTAATCCCAACAACAATCAATCAATCAATCAATCCATCAATCATCCCTAGGTCATTCAAAGAGCTCGCTGGTATGACCAAACCACTCTACAACTTTGACCCCGGCCAAAAGCTTTGTCAGATATTTGATACCAGCTAGGCACCAAGACTTATATTATTATGAAAACGCTGTTAGACTTTGAAAAGTAATAGTGGTAGTCTTCAGTCATGAACGAATCTTTGTTTCCCATCACAGTCTGTATCCTCCTCGAAGGAGCAGGAAAAATCCTATGAAGCTGGTGTATGGCTGCTTATAATTATGGCGAAGTCGTTGGAACCAGTCACACGCGCGCAAACTTTTCACCCACTGTGAGCTTAATTAAGGCCTTACAGAGATTCCCACAGGTGGAATGAGAGAGAGAGAGAGAGAGAGAGAGAGAGAGAGAGAGAGAGAGAGAGAGAGAGAGAGAGAGAGAGAGAGAGAGAGAGAGAGAGAGAATAGCTCAAGAGGATTTTTCCAGCATCACTGCCCACTCTTCTCGCCTACAAGTCCCTCAGATTAAACTATGAACTGAGGTTCCCTGTGCTAACGCACGTAGAACATCTTGTGTGCACGCTAAAACATGTTCCACTTTTTAGAAGAGTCGGCCATTACGTGTCTTTACAAAACCGCATGCACACGGAGACTGTTTGTAAAAAAAAATAATTTAAAAAAAAAAAACATGAGTGCGTATTCCATTATACTCGAAATAAAAGAAAAACTAGAATAGGATAAAATGAAATAAAATGAAATAAAGATCAATATACTTTGGGTGGCCCTTAGGGTGTTAAGGTGTGAAACGTACAACAAAAGAATTCTTTAACTCTCAGTTTAAACCTTTGCCACCAGAACTCTTTACACATTGACATGCAGACTACTTTTGTAGTCACGTTCATCGTGAATTAAGGTAGGTCGTGTAGTAACCAACACACCTTTTTTGAGAACTGTTAATGGATTTCATTTAAGTTTCCAGCAATAGCATTCAAACGGCGTCAGAGAAAAAATAGAAACGTCTGTTCCTAATGCCCTTGACATAGAAAATATGTCAGAGGTGTGTAGTTCTGGTCTGGTCACAGGAGTGGCTTCCCTTACATGCAGCAGGACTGTGGTTTATTTTTGGAATGTTGGATTGAATTGTGCTGTCTATCACTTTCAGTCACTGCGGATGTATGGGCATTCTTCAGATCATCAGAAAAATAGATATATAAGTATAAGACTCTTAAGATATGAAAATAAAGACGATTTATATTCAGCTGAGTTGGTCCAAGCTGGAGGGGAAGCCATGATCAGCGCCCTACTGAGAATCTGCAACAAGATCTGGCAGACAGGAAAATGGCCAACACCATGGACGCAGTCACTCATCATCACCCTCCCCAAGAAAGGAAATCTACAACAATGCCATAATTACCGCACAATCAGCCTCATATGTCACCCAACCAAGGTCATGCTGCAGATAATATTGAATAGACTGAAGCCACAAGCAGAGACCATCAATGCTGAGGAACAAGCAGGTTTCAGAGCAGGGCGC
>CM054139.1:31175203-31185203 GCA_028751875.1 Rapana venosa
CCACTGAGCTATCCCGATAAATAATCATCATCACGTCTTCGTGATCTCCACTACATAAAACAGTCTCAAAGTGATGCGAGGAAATTTGAGGACGGATTCTTCGGTTCATCTAAAATCGTTTGACAGATAGTGATGATGTATATTGGGGTTTTTTTCATTCCTTGGCTGAAGCTGTGAGGTTCATCAGTGGTGAGATTTTATTTTTGCGTATGTGATCGATTTTTTTCCACCCAGCTGCCATCCGACTGTGGGCATACAGTGATGATATGAAATGACAGAATTCAAGAAATAAAATGTCAGTTTTGATTTATTAAATGAAATCGAAATTGGATATTTTGCAATACTCAAGCAACTAAATCAGAAGCATTTTTTTAAAGACTCTCTCTCTCTCTCTCTCTCTCTCTCTCTCTCTCTCTCTCTCTCTCTCTCTCTCTTTCTCAAGTTATATATTCATTTTCTTCTCTTTTTCTTCATTTTTACCCTTTCAATTGTATTGTGGCCAAAGACCAAAGTACAATAAATCATTTCATTGTTCAGAATTCAGAGCGCTCGCTCTCTCTCTCTCTTCTCTCTTCTCTCTCTCTCTCTCTCTCTCTCTCTCTCTCGCTCTCTCTCTCTCTCTCTCTCTCTCTCTCGCTCTCTCTCTCTTGCTCTCTCTTTCTCTCTCAAGTTATATATTCATTTTCTTCTCTTTTTCTTCATTTTTACCTTTCAATTGTATTGTGGCCAAAGGCCAAAGTACAAGAAATCATTTCAGAGTTCAACTCTCTCTTCTCCCTCTCCTCTCTCTCTCTCTCTCTCTCTCGCTCTCTCTCTCTCACTCTCTCTCCCTCTCTCTCTCTCTCGCTCTCTCTCTCTCTCTCTCTTCTCTCTCTCTCTCTCTCGCTCTCTCTCTCTTGCTCTATCTTTCTCTCTCAAGTTATATATTCATTTTCTTCTCTTTTTCTTCATTTTTACCCTTTCAATTGTATTGTGGCCAAAGGCCAAAGTACAAGAAATCATTTCAGAGTTCAGAATTCAGAGCACGCTCTCTCTCTCTCTCTCTCTCTCTCTCTCTCTCTCTCTCTCTCTCTCTCTGATGATTGTCTTGGACAAAACCCATACATAACTATGTTTTAAACAGTAAAAACCTTTCTGGAAGGTGAGGGGGCGTGGTGTGCTCGCTCAGCTCTCTCACTCGGTCACTGCCCCTCGTTGGACAGGTGAACAGCTAACTATCTGGTGGTCGTCATGATGGTCATTCATCACAACAGGTAGTTAGCAAGGTGTGTGTCCGGATACCTACGGGAAATTCCGGTGACGGAGATGCTGATTGTCGTCATCAGACAGTATAAGGTGGAACGCCTTCAATAGTGCACATTTCTTTGCCACCTGAGCGGATCTGCTCGTTAGGTTTTCTAGTCTATGTCTTCTTCTCTTCGCTTTTTTTTCCATTTTCCATATAAACCCATTCAGTGTAGGAAGCAGAAAGACGGAAGGAAGGAAGGAAAGAAGGAAGGAAGGAAGGAAGAAAGGAAGGACGGAAGGAAGGAAGGAATGACTGAATGAATGAATGAATGAATGTAGAGAGGGGAGAGTGGACCGTCATTGTATCAGTTCACGCCAACATTTCAGTTAATTTTTTTTTATAACTAGATGCCATAGATACCCGCCTTCCTGGCGCAGTGGTTAGCATGTACCTTGAACTTAGGACTGAAAGTTCGAGTCCCCTGGGTTTTTTTCTGACTCCAGCCGGCTCCTGCCAGATCACACAATCGAGCTTCGTCCACTTTACGGATGCGATTTTGATAGCGTTTCTCAAACGACCTGACCAACACTGCAAGGTGTCTGTATCTCTCGGGCCCAGTTGTGATGCTGGGATATGATTTTTAGGATAGGAAGCGTGGAGTAGTAGCAGCAGCGGTATCCTCGTTACTATTGATCATCGTGCAATAAAGGAAAATAATAATAATAATAATAATAATAATCATGATAGTAGTAGTAGTAGTAGTAGTAGTAGTAATAATAATAATAATAATAATGTATGGAATTTATACAGCGCTGAATCTTGTAAAGCAACAAATCAAAGCGCTCAGATCACCTTTTTCTTTTTATTTATGCGTGTGTATGCGGTTCTTTTTTAATCCCTGTCATCTGTTCCCACCGGCACACAATGGCCTACTCTTTCGAACAGCGGAACAGGATTTAACGTGTGCGCAAGATGTCCTGCATGCGTTCGCACACAGGACCTCGGTTTATAGTCTCATCCGAAGGACTTTGACATTCAGTTCGATTTTTTGGTCAAACTGGGAAGAAAGGGCGAGGCTGGAAATCGAACCCAGAACCTCACGGTTTACTTGTTGGCAGGCAGACGTCTAAACCATCCGGCCACCTTCCTTCTTAAAATTGTCTCTGATCTGGTGTCCTCGGTTGCTCTGCTCTCGTGCTTACCTCAGTTTAGGGTTCCCACACACTTCCATGCCTGTGGTGACTTTGCCTCAAAGCCTTCGCGGTTGGAGATTTGCAAGAAAAGGTCGTTGGAGGGACGTTATGGTGGTCACCACCTCGGGTGGGTTTCTCACTCGATTTGGCTTTGCGACTAAGCTATTGTTGTCGTCAGTAGTAGGGGGTGTTAGTGAGAAGTGTCCTGGATATGTTAGCTAAGAAAAAGCACTACTGAACACCACCCAAGTGACCTAGCAGCAGTGCAGAGCCCCTCTGGCTGGTGACCCTCCTTCAGCCTGACACTGATCAGCTCCTATGGATGAATCTCCCTGAGGAAGCGACATCAACCTGGGGTATGGCGGGGGCAGGGGGGGGGGGGGGGGGGGGGGGGAGATCAAAATGAGCGGCGTGGAAACAGCAGGATAGAAACGTTACAGAAGAGCAGGCAGCAAGAAAAAGAAAATCGCTAAAATTTAAAAGTGGCTTGTTTTGGACAGATTTTTTTTCTGGGACAGGCCTGTCCCAGAAAAAAATTCAGTCCAAAACAAGCCACTTTCATAGGGAAACAAATACAGCTTTAAAGACAGCACCTTTTCGTTTTGATACTCAAACTTTTGGAAATGGGTGGCGCTGCTCTTGTGGCGACACACTCTCCCTGGGGAGAGCAGCCCGAATTTCACAAGGAGAAATCTGCCGTGACTTAAAGGGGTATAAAAAAAAATTAATAAAAATAGATAAAAGCAATCTTTTGAATGGATGGATGGATGGATGGATGGATGGACGGATGAATGGATGGATGGATGGATGGATGGATGGATGGATGGATGGATGAATGAATGAATGAATGAATGAATGAATGAATGAATGAATGAATGAATGAATGAAGTAGGAGGAGGTTTAAAGAAAGTAATTTTCAAAAATGATAGAAGAGATTAAAATGAAACTGATACTCAAACAGTCAACACAATCAGTCTCAGACTTTTCAGTTTTAATTGTAAAACCAAAAAAGATTTAAACATATCTACAATATTCAATAAACAAATAGGAATATCTGAAAAAAATGGCTACACTTCAGCAACTACTAATAGTAAACAACAATAAAATTCCAAGACAATTGCCATCAAAAAGAAAGAAAATAAAACTACAGTAATAACATGACCGTTTAAATTCAAAACATGAAACAGTTTTCTACGTACAATTGAATCTCTGTCCACATAACAACATTTGCACAATATAGCCAACAAAAAACAAAATATGCACAATATTAATGATCATGCCAACAAAAGTAATAATAACAAAGTGATCAACCTGAAACACTCTTCCACATTGTGTGAATTAACTAATCAACTACGCAGAGATTGGTGACCTTCCTATCATTTTTCACTCATGTCAGATGGAAAGATTATTGGTCAAAAGTTTTCCAAATGATATATATATATATATATATATATATATATATATATATATATATATATTCATCTTTGCATTCAATTAGATAATGACACAAATGCCTTAATTGGGAAACAAAAATATGGAATGGATCAAGTCAGTATTATGATATATTTGTGTAAAACAGAAAGCTTTTTTTCCTTTTTTTTAAAATATTTTAAACTTTTTGGTTTTATAAGCTGCCAAAAAAAGTATCTATTCATGCATAACATCTATAATCAAGCTCCCAAAATAAACAAAACTGAAGATAAGAAATTTCAGATGGTAAAATTTTATTGGTTTCAGCTCAAATCGCTTCACACACAAAAAAAAAGTTATAAACAGCCTTTTCGAGAAAAAAAATAAACCACATGGATTTAAATCACTTCTACGCCCAGAAAAATCATAGTTTGCCACTAAGTAGGCTTACGTCTCATCAGTTCCTTTTGTTGTTGCTGATGTTGTTGTTTTCTGTTAGAGAAACTTCAAGCGTTTAACTGCAAATATCCCCCCTAACCCCTACCTCCACATTTTTAACAGAATAAACAGTCATAAAGTTTACATCCCTGGCAACCACAGAGGCTATATGAAGGCTGTAACTTCTTTGAAACTTTTTTTTGTTTTTGTTCCTCAGCTAGAGCTCCGAGGTTCACCAATGGAGAGATTTCGTGTATGCTCCCGTTTTGGCCGACCACAAAGGTAGCTGCATTCTGACTTTAGTGAGCTTTGAAATTGAAAACAAATTAAAACCCGAGAAAACTGTTTACAAATTCTTCTTCTTCTTCTTCCTTTTTTGTCATGTTTCTCCCAGGGGAGGTTTGACATTGATGAGCCTAAAACTGTTTACAAATTTAAGTTTGAAATTTGAAAGCAAATAATTATATCTATGCATTCCTCTCATCGACAGCCTAGTCAACTTCAAAGCCATAGAGAGAAAAAGAGCACATCGTGGGAAAACTACATCAGTGATAATATTTTTTTAAACATCGGAAAGTACTTTAAACCTGACCATAAGGCTATAGACGTAAAGAATATAACATTCGGATGAAGAGTATTTGTGCATGAACTACTGGAGAGAGTAGCACCAACCAAAATTTCTCTCTTTTTTAAAAGAATATTTTTTTACATGCAAATGAACATACATTTTATATACCACCTAGAGAAGAAATTTGAAGAATATCTGAAAAATCCTAGAAAAATTCTATCTTTCTTAGTGCAAAACTAACCTACAGGTGCTTGACAAAAATGTGTGTAATGTAATAAACAAAAAAATGCAATCTTTGAAGAACAATCATAATACAGCGCATTGCTTGAATAACCAAAAAGAAATCAACATATAGACATCAAATAAACAATGAGATAAGAATGAAAATCACAGAAAAATCATATAGGATACAAATAGGCTGGCACAATGATTAAATACAGCACTTACCCAAACACACACACACACACACACCTAAAAGCAACACACCTATGAACCTCCAAGAAACTGTAGCATCGTTTCTAGGCACAAACAATACATGACATACCCTAGAGAGCTCAAGACAACATTTGCATTGTTACTGGCTGCATTTGTGAGAAGCAGAAAAAGAATCACAACACAAAAGCCAAGTGGCTAGTAGAACTCCATGATGGTCAATGATACATAAGCTTGCTGCTGCTATGCTGCTGCTGATTGTTATGCGTAACATAAAATGCTCTGTTTAATGGATAAAACCTGCTTAAACCAATGATACATCAGTTCCATTCTCCTCAAAGCTTACTACACAAGAGCTCAAGATTTCGCAAATCTCTCATCTCAGCCTCCCTAAAAATCCACCAGATTTTTACCTTTTTCCTACAGGTTGCCCGCTCTAAGGGTAACCAGCCACCTTCTAAGTAACCCTTCCCTCCGCATCACCCACTGCTGCGTTACGGTAGCATACAAATGCCCACATCGCACATGAAATGGGAAAGAGGGGTTCTCTCCCTTCACGTAGGGATACTATTCATCCATTTTCTGCAAGAGACATTCCAATTTGTGTATTTATGCATGGAAAAGCTTTAGTCCTCAAGACTCTGTGCCATGCACTACTTCTGCATCACTGCTCATGCCCAGATGATCACGATGTTGTTGTGGTTAGCCATTCCTTAGCTTAACATTCTGGGGGTCACCCAGAATATCCATTCCGTCTCACTCATCCCTCTTGGGAATCATTGTAAGACTGAAGTGTACACACTGGGTGAGAGTGAGGTTTTCCTGCATGGTTGTTTTCAAGCACCTCGCCTTATGGGCAGCCATGATATCTTCTTCTTCTTCGAACACTCAGACAGCAACCACCATTGTCGGTGATGTAAGCGAAAATGCCTTGCACTGCCATTAAGCGCCGGACAAGTCAGGCCTAGCACATGATCCGACTTCAGCGGATTCTCTGATTCTAGAGGCATTTGAAGATTTTTACAAATCCAAGCAGATCCCGGAGTCAACCTTCATCAGCATGCAGTGTGTCTGTCTGCCTCTTGACCACAAACTGGAACTTTTACCAAAAAGAACTGCCATCCAAACCCTTGGCTGCAATTTAGCAGGTTTAAAAATATAAGTGCCAAACAGTAGGGGGGAAAATGTTGACCTGAAATACAAATCATGAAGAAAGAGTTTAGAGAGAGAGAGAAAGAGAGAGAGAGAGAGAGAGAGAAGAAGAGAGAGAGAGAGAGAGAGAGAGAGAGAGAGAGAGAGAGAGACAGACAGAGAGAGACAGAGAGAGACAGAGAGAGACAGAGACACAGAGAGAGAGAAATAAAAAAAGCAAAAAGCTCCTACATTGTGGGAGTAATGTCCCCATCACCTCTTGAATGGTGCAACAAGGACTCACACGAATCCTAGTATGCTTTGAGGGATTACTGAAAATATCAACACATGAAAAACAAAAATCCCCAAACCCAGAAAGACATCAAAACCATCAAGGACAAAAAATTCACCAACATTTTTTTTTTTTTTTTTAACTTTCCATTTACATATTTCTGAAGAAAATATCACCACTGCATGCAAAATACTTCCACGTACGCTTCTGTACACAGACCAAGAAATTCTTCCAAAAAATGTTGAACAAACAGCATTACACAATGCACCGGTGAGCTATTTAATATAGGGTTTGTATGACAAATTTCACATTCACACCAGTTCTTGTATTGAAAAATATGATAGCAAGAAGAAGAATAAACAAATTCTTAAGTCATGAAGCAATAAACAGTCCATAAATTGATGATAATAATAATAATAGTAATAGTGATATATGGAATTTGTGTTGCGCTGAATCTTGTAAAGTGAACAAATCAAAATGCTTGCATTCAAAACATACACACGAGTGCTATTCTAACGATGCAAAACAAAAACTTTTTTCTTAATTGAACTTTTTTTTTATTAATCAACAACTGTTTTCATCAATAACTGATAAAAACACATTGTTCAGTACGAAAACAAGGATTCAAAAAAATGGAATCAACTAGTTATAATTGAAAGTGGTAGGATAACTGAATTTCTGTTCACTGAATCTGCACTGATGATGATTAGGATGAATGCTCATGGACACAAACTGCTTGTCACAATGGCAAAGTAAAAAAACAAAAAGCCTCTGCTTGCAAAGCATGAAATGGGAGACAAGTACAGGAGTTAAACTGATTCACTTTTTGAATTCGATTATGCCATCACAAGCCCCCCCACCCCCCACCCCACCCAACCTTCTCTCCCTATTGCATTCTGTCCCTTAACACAAACCGGTCATTGTTTTAAATAAATAGGGCCTACTATGCCATGCTGTATGGGGAACCACTAGGGGAACCTTCTGAGTGCCAATACCATGCCCTTTTTTTCAAAAATTCTGTCCTAGAAATTTCCTTTCCAGTCATTCTGTCTTTGTTTTATTTTAAACTTCTGTCCTAGAAATTTCCTTTCCAGTCATTCTGTCTTTGTTTTATTTTAAACTTCTGTAACAGAAATTTCCTTTCCAGTCATTCTGTCTTTGTTATTTAATTGTCCTAGAAATTTCCTTTCCAGTCATTCTGTCTTTGTTTTATTTTAAACTTCTGTCCTAGAAATTTCCTTTCCAGTCATTCTGTCTTTGTTTTATTTTAAAATTCTGTCCTAAAAATTTCCTTTCCAGTCATTCTGTCTTTGTTTTATTTTAAAATTCTGTCCTAAAAATTTCCTTTCCAGTCATTCTGTCTTTGTTTTATTTTAAAAATCTGTCCTAAAAATTTCCTTTCCAGTCATTCTGTCTTTGTTTTATTTTAAAATTCTGTCCTAAAAATTTCCTTTCCAGTCATTCTGTCTTTGTTTTATTTTAAAATTCTGTCCTAAAAATTTCCTTTCAAGTCATTCTGTCTTTGTTTTATTTTAAAATTCTGTCCTAAAAATTTCCTTTCCAGTCATTCTGTCTTTGTTTTATTTTAAAATTCTGTCCTAAAAATTTCCTTTCCAGTCATTCTGTCTTTGTTTTTGTCTTGTTTTCTTTCCTTTGTGTTGTCTCTTTCTTGCTGTTTTTTGTTTTGTTTTACTGTTCACAAGAAAACTTTCTTGTTTCCTAGGAATTAATTAATGATTCTCTGGTTTGTCTATTTGTTACATTGGGTGTGTGTGTGTGTGTGTGTGTGTGTGTGTGTGTGTGTGTGTGTGTGTGTGTGTGTGTGTGTGTGTGTGTGTGTGTGTGTGAGTGAGTGAGTGAGTGAGTGAGTGAGTGAGTGAGTGAGTGAGTGAGTGAGTGAGTGGTGTGTGTGTGTGTGTGTGTGTGTGTGTGTGTGTGTGTGTGTGTGTGTGTGTGTGTGTGTGTGTGTGGTGCATGTTTGTATGTGTGCAAGCATGTGTCTGTCTGTCTGAGACAAAGAGAGTGTGTGTGTGTGTGTTGCATGTGTGTGCACACATGCATGCATGCATGTGTGTGTGTATGAGTGTGTGTGATGCATGCTTGCGTGTAAGCATACATGCGTGCATGCATGCATGTGTGCATGTGGGTGTACATGTATGTGTGCATGCCTGCGCGTGTGTGTGTGTTGGAGAATGTGCTGCATTTTGTGTGCTTCTGCATGTGTATTTGTAGTTCATTTTGTTTTTAACCTGCCCCCTCCCCATCCCACCACCTCTTACTGTTTCTTCTTTCCCAATGCTGCGATCACCCCTTTGGGTGTGGAGGTCCCTGTGAACTTTATATTTTATTCACTTAAAAACAGTCATACATGCAAACTTGTCATCAAGTGTGCAATTTCAATCTCACAGTGATTCCCAGGTGGGATGAGTGAGTCAGAGTGCGCATTCTGGGTAAGCCCCCCTGAGTGTTAAGCTGGGAAACGCACAACAGCAACATTCATCCATTTATTCATTCATTCCTTCACCCATCCATCCATCCATCCATATATCCATTCATTCATTCATTCATTCATTCATTCATTCACTCACTCATTCATTCATTCATTCATTCGTTTGTTCATTCATTCATTAATCCATCCATCTATCCATCCGTTCGTTCATTTATTCATTTGTCCATCCATCCATTCATTCATTCACTTAATGTTACCTGTTGGTTAACAACTTCATCAAAAAGACCTGCGCAGTTAAGTTTCAGTGGGCTATTGGACAAGAAACCTTTCACTTTATAGAAAGTTGTATTACCACGAGATAGCTAAATCATTCACCTTTTACCTGTACATCAATGTCTTGCCCTGCAGTTAACTTGTCTTGTGGTTTCTTTGTTTTTTAATATATACTGCCCAATCTTCAGTGTTCTTTTGTTGTACCTTTCGTACAGGAGAAAAAACAAACACGCAAAACACACACAAACACACACCACACAACACAACACAAAACACACAAACATAAAACACACACACAACAAAAACAACACACACACACACACATACACACACAAAACACACACCACACACACAACACACAACAAAAACACACACACACACACACACAACCCACACACACACACAAAACACACACACACAAAACACAACACAACACACACACAAAGGTGACCAAAACAAAACCAAAAAAAGCAACCATCATTTCATAGCGTCCAGGCCACACAGCACTGGCAACAATGCCTGAGGATACACCCTTGTCTGCTGTATACTCCAGCCCTTCAGCTGCCACAGCACTGGCTACAGCCGG
>CM054139.1:31190203-31235203 GCA_028751875.1 Rapana venosa
TTGTTGAGAGTCAGACTATCTTCAATTTTTCACACCATTATGGAAGTGTACACATAACCATGCAGCAATGTTTAATCATGATTCATGAGAGATGAAATCAGAGATTTAAGTTCTCTAGGTTATGTGTGTCATCCATGATTCTAATGCTGTAGTAAAATATATGCCACACACAAGAGCATGTGAGCACAAAACACACACACACTACACACTACACACACACCACCACACACACACTACACACACACACACACTAAACAAACACACTACACAAACACACTACACACACACACTACACACACACCACACACTAAACACACACACACACAAACACACACACTACACATACACTACACACACACTATACACTCTACACACACACACTACACACACACACACACACACACACACACACACACAACACACACAACACACACACACACACCACACACACACACCACACACACACAACACACACTACACACACAAACACACTACACACAAACACACACACAAACACACACACAAACACACACACACTCTACACACACACACACTACACAAACACACACACTACACACACACACTACACACCACACACACACTACTACACACACACACACACACACACACACACACACTGACCGACACATTGTTCTTGCACATAGCCTGGGTCCACTGGCAAGCCTCTGGTGTACAGGAATGCACACACACAACACACACACACTACACACACTCAAGATGGCGGAAGCGTTCAGAGGCTAAAGCAACGCTCTGCTGGATGATCGCCTTTCTACAAGAAGGATGACAAGGCTGACCAGATCCAGAAGCCTGGGCGGCTATTTACATCACAAGCCTGCCAGCCACACCAAAGACAGCCGACAGAAGAAGGACAAAACGCCACCACCAGCAACTGACGATTCTACGCGACAGGACTCAGAACTCCAGCCTGCCTCCACCTCTGGAAACGAAGAACCGGGCCACGGAAAAACAACGGACTTTTCCAGAGACACAGTGAGTGAGATACAAGAGCTTAAAATACTTGTTGCCTCACTGTGTGAGAAAGTTAACTCGCTGGAAAAGCGTATAAGCCAGCGAGATCAACACGATTGCTGCAACTCCCTGTTAAAGAAACGTTATGTTGACAAGGAGACCCAGACAGACAGCATTGTAAAACCTACCTATGCTCAGGTTGCTGGGTCAGCTGCACCAGTTCCTCGTAAAACAGCACCAGCCAAAAAGACAGGTGCAGGGCTGGTGCAGCAAAGAAGAAATGAAAAAAACAATTCAAAGGGCAGTCCTTTAATAAAACCAGAAAAGGCAGCAAATGACGTCAAGATTGTGACTGACGTCAAACCACCATCTCATAGGCCTAAAAGAAAAACATCTAGTTCCAAACAGAAAGAAGAACAAGACATGCCGCAAGTGGTGTTTCTTCACGACTCTGTCATGAAGGGGGTCAGTGCTGACAGACTAGGGCTTTCCTATGGATTTAACATGGTGTCCTGTAAAGCCCTCAAAATAGAAGATTTAGAACCAACCCTGGACACAGCAATTTCCAACTATGACAAACCTGTGGATGCTATTGTGGTCCACTGTGGTATAAATGACATCAAGACCTCTGACCCAAGACAAAGTAGCAAGAAATACATCGACTGCATAAACAGATTAGTTGCTGACCACCCTAGAACAAAGATTGTTGCCAGCAAGATTGCCCCTGTTCGAGACCCTAAACTTAATGTTCAGAGGGAACTTTTTAATGCAATGATCAGTGCTGAACTTCATGATGCTGCTAATGTTTCTTTAGTTCACCACTCCAACCTTCCCACTAACACCAGGGCTTTAAAGGATGGTCTGCACCCGTCACGGAGAGGATCCAGTGTGCTGGCAGTCAACGTGGGCAGACACGTCCGTCAGCTTTTCTGGCAGACTCCGAGGAAGACCAGGAGACACCCAACTGTGCAATCACACAGCAGGAACTTTCCAGCATTCTCCAGAGTCTTACCTCCAGTTGGAGACAGGGGCCCCTGGTGGAACATGTATGGTTATTTAGGAGAGTGGTTCTGAACGTTTATGAACTGATTGACAAACTGTTTAGAGATTTAATTAGTCATCCATGTAGATCTGTGATCAATTCTGGCTTTCACTTTCTGATCGTCTCTTCTATTGCATAGATTTAGTCTATTGGTAATAGTTGTAGCTCAGCTATCTTGAATTGTTTTCTTTATTTATTGACCTATTAATTTATTCACTTACTTAAGTTCTTACTTATTCTATTTTCATTATCAAAATGGTAAAACAATGTCCAGTAAAAATATTGCAGTGGAACTGCAGATCGGTGATGACTAACCTACACTATCTTATTCACCACCTTTCCACAGTCAGTTACCAAATATTAGTTTTACAGTCATTGAATGTCAGTCGAAGCAATTTGCCTAGACTGGCAAACTTTTATCATCCACCAATTCATGAAAACGTTATGAGTGATACAGAAAAGATAAAAACCGCCATATACATCCGTGAAAAATTGGAGTATAGTTCATGTAAATCACCAGCACCATCTTCTGTATTGAATCTATATTCCTGTGCAGCAAATGTAAAAGTCGATAATCATATCATCATAAATGTTGTTTCTGTATATCTCCCTAAAGGTCCAAATGAGGAAAATACTGAATGGATTCGCACATTGCAAGATTCAAATAAAAAGTGGATAGTCGTTGGCGACTTTAATGCTCACTCTCCTTTTTGGGATAAGGGCAGCACATCAATAACTAGCAAGAGATTTGTTGAAAATATAGTAGATTCTTGCCTTTATTTATTAAATGATGGTAATGTAACAAGAATCCCAGATATTGCTAGTCATAGGGCAAGTGCCATTGACTTGTCCTTCATTTCTCCTGTGCTTGCTCCAAATTGTAAATGGGAAACACACACCAACACTTTAGGGAGTGATCACTTACCAATTATAATTACCCTTAATGACTACTCTTGTGGATATAGTAATGATAAAGACGCTATCCCAAAATTTAATTATGATCTTGCGAATTGGAATAAATTTAATACTATTTTAACAGCAGTAAATACAGAACACATTAAAAATGATGATGTGGACATTTTTTACAAAAATTTTACAGATATAGTTTTACAAGCTGCTGATGGTTCAATTCCAAAATTTTCATCTTTAAAATCCAACAAACATTCAGGTAACATATGGTGGAATGATTCTTGTCAGAAAGCTGTTAATGAGAAAAAAGAAAAATATAAAAACTATATAAAAGAGCGCAATGAAAAAAATCATCTCTTGATGAAAAGAGCAAACTCTGCATGCAAGAATATTATAGCACAAGCTAAGCGCCAGTTTTGGAGTAGTTTCTGTACAAAAGACGTTTTCAACTATACAGATCTTAAAAAGGTGTGGAAAAAATTCAATGATATGAAAAATGGGGTTTGTTTACAGAATTGTCCGATCAAAATACAGGAAAAAGAAGTTCTTTCTGATTCAGAAAAAGCTGAAATTTTCGTAAATATGTTTTCTGATTCTATGAGTACTCAAAACCTTTCAGATGAATCTAAAACGTTTAGAGAAACTGAGGTACAGAAAGACGAATATTTAGATCCAGAATGCGATAATACACACTATGTGAATGCCCCCATTACGTTGCAAGAAGTAAGAGATGTAATCTTCTCTCTTCCTACTAAAAAAACATCAGTAGGTAAAGATTCAATATCTAATGAACTACTAAGGCATCTCCCTAATAATTGGTTACTTCTGTTATTAGATCTCTTTCAACGCTGCTGGATTCATGGAGTCATACCTCGATTGTGGAAACATTCTGTTTTGATACCGGTATTAAAGCAAGGAAAGACCATAAGCGATAAGAATAACTATAGACCAATAGCATTAACTTCACATACAGGGAAGGTGATGGAAAAAATAATCTTAAACAGACTGACATATTTTTGTGATAAAAATAAAATTATACCCGTAAATCAGGCAGGTTTTCGTAAGGGTAGATCTACAGTTGATCATTTAGTTAAATTAACCACTCAAGTTAAATACCAGTTTGCTCGAAGGAAGAATGTACTTGCCACATTTTTTGACGTACATAAAGCATATGATCATGTGTGGCATGAGAGATTGCTTTATAAACTGAAATCTATTGGCCTTTCTGGCAATATTTACTTCTATATTAAAAGCTTTCTGTCAGAAAGAATCATTCAAGCTAAAGTTGGGAATTGTTATTCTACCTCAAGGTCACCAGACATGGGTATCCCGCAAGGTTCAGTAATATCACCTTATCTATTCAACATTTTACTATATGACCTTCCTAGATTTTTATCAAGCAATGTTGTTATTGTACAATATGCTGACGATATATGTATGTGGATGGATGTTACCATGAAAAAGAAAACACCCAAAAGACAGTTAAATTTTTATCAAAAAGTATATCAAAAAGAAATTGACAAACTTAGTGGTTATCTTTTTGAGAATGGTCTTTCACTTTCCCCTGAAAAAACCAACCTTGTCCTTTTTAATAACGGTGTTGACCCACAAGTTTTACCTAATTTTCGAATAAATGGAGAAGCTCTAGAATACAAACAAGCAGTGAAATTCTTAGGAGTATTCCTTACTTCTAAGTTAACGTGGAATCAACATATTGAATATATGGCAACTAAAGCTAAGAAAGTTCTTAACTTCTTAAAAATTACTAGTAAACAGCCATCGGGACAAGATATTACTGTATTAAAGCATCTGTCCTTGTCCCTTGTGCGATCAAGACTGTCTTATGGACAAGAAGTATTTTTCAGTGCGCCAAATTATTTGCTTCAGAAAATCCAGAGTCTTGATTGTAAAGCATTTCGACTTGCTTTAGGTGTACCAGCTCACGCCTCATCTCTAGGTACATATAAGGAAGTAGGAGTTCTTCCTTTAAATGAATATCGACAGCTTGCTGTGGCAAAATATGTTTTAAGAAGTACAACAAATGACAGCAATGTTGAAAATGAAGTCCAGATAAAGTCTGACATTCACTTTCCGAAAAGAGCAAGAACTATCAGCTCGCTTACTACAATTAATACTTACACTTCTCCCCTTTTTAAACATTCAGAACTTAAACCAAATGAATTAGCAAAATCAGTACAGTCAGCTCCCTACCCACCTTGGGAACTTTTTAAAGCTCATTTTGACATCAATCATTCTTCTGTAAGAAAAGCTGAAAATGTTAACATTCTTACATCGCTAGTAAAAGAACATATTCAAACTACTTATCCTGATCATCTCAAAATCTATACTGATGGGTCCGTTTTAAATACTAATGAGGCTGGTTCAGCTTTCATTATTCCATCATTAAAAGTAGAACGAGCTGTCTACCTGGGGAAAAATAAATCTATATTTACAGCTGAGCTAACTGCTATAGTGTTGGCACTTAACTATGTACTTGACTTCCCTAAAGACATATTCAACATACTTTTGTGTGTTGATTCTAAATCGGTTTTACATGCTTTAAGAAATTCTACTTTTAAAGTAAGAAAAGACCTAATCATTGAAATCAGGCATCTGGTACACTTTTTGATTTTAAGAGGTAGTACTGTTACTTTCTGTTGGGTTCCCTCACACACTGGTATCTTTTTTAATGAAAAAGTTGACAGTCTTGCAAAATATGGCGCGAGAAAAAAAAAAGTTCTTGTGAAATAAACGTTGCCTTATCTCTGCATGAGGGATACAGCTTGCTACAAAACGCTTGCTGGAAGCACTTCAGAAAGAAAATATATGATTCTGGCTATTGTCTTTATAATGGCTGTACAAGCAATGTGATAGATTTTCGAAATGCTTTCATTTCTAACAAAGTATGTGGTTGGTATAATCGTAGAAATATGTTATCCCTTATGTACAGATTTAAACTAAATGCTTTCAGGACAAAGTACGTGAAAGATGTAAACTGTATTTGTGGGGAGAAGATTACCAATAGTCATGTTATTTTTGATTGTGGACATTTAAAAGCATTTTTACCTGCTATACCAGGTTTATCACTGGATCAGATTTTGTCTGAACCATCGTTACTGTTGGACATTGTGTTAGGATTGATAAGAAGTCCGATAATTCAGTTTTTGTAGTATGTTAAAGTTAGTTTTTAAGTACTGTTATTTGACACTTTTTGTTATTTTTTGCATTCTCTTGTTTATTTTACTTTTCCCCGTCTAAAATCACTAAATGTGAATAGACGTTAAACTGAAGATCACACTACACACACACAAACACACTACACACTACACACACACACACACACACACTGACCGACACATTGTTCTTGCACATAGCCTGGGTCCACTGGCAAGCCTCTGGAATGCACACACACACACTACACACACCACATACACACACTACACACACCACACACACACAAACACACTACACACTACACACACACACACACACTGACCGACACATTGTTCTTGCACATCGCCTGGGTCCACTGGCAAGCCTCTGGTGTACAGGAACGCACCGTTTCCGTGCGAGCGTGGTAAAACCTCCGCGTGGTTGCCGTCTCGTAGGTCGGTGCAGGCCTGCATCCATTCAAACACTGCAGCATTTACCACAGCGGAACAGCACAGCCTGGTGGTTAGAGTGATGCGCACTGAGCTCGTGATCTGCTGACCCAGGTTCGAATCTCGTTCCAAGAGAATTATTCCTCTGGAGTTAACATCAGTGCCGATTCCACTCTCCCTAAAAGTCTTTTGGATGAGACTATAAACCGAGGCCCCGTGTGCAAACGCATGCAGAATATATTGCGCGCACGTTAAATTCCATGCTGCTTTTCAGAAGAGTAGGCCATTGTGTGCCGGTGGGAACGGATGACAAAATTCATAAAACTGCATACACATGGACACTGGATGGAAAAAAGCACACGAGTGTTTATTCCATTATCCTCGAAATTTTAAAAAAAAGGTTTGAAAAAAAACCAACAACAGTATTTGGTTACAGCACTTAATCACAGTTCTTGGTTACATCATTTATCACAGCATTTGGCTACAGTGTTTATCACAGTATTTGGTTACAGGATTTATCACAGTATTTGGTTACAGTATTTATCACAGTACTTGGTTACATTGTTTAGCACAGTATTTGGTTACAGCATTTATCACAGTTCTTGGATACAGTATTTATCACAGTATTTGGTTACAGCGTTTATCACAGTATTTGGTTACAGGTTTATCTCAGTAATTGGTTACAGCATTTATCACAGTATTTGGTTACAGTATTTATCACAGTATTTGGTTACAGTATTTATCACAGTGTTTGGTTACAGCATTTATCACAGTATTTGGTTACAGCGTTTATCACAGTGTTTGGTTACAGCATTTATCACAGAATTTGGTTACAGTATTTATCACAGAATTTGGTTACAGTATTTATCCCAGTATTTGGTTACAGCATTCATTTCTTACTATCTAGATTATAAGAACGTTCAATGATTAAATTCCCATTGTAAGACTATAGGGTAACTAACACGCCAGCAGCACAGGGTCTTTAACTCTCCTACTACCGTCGGCGGGTTGACCCGCCCTCTTACTACTTGATCCATGAAGCCGCGGGCGGGTGTGCCCGCCGAATACCTGGGGACACCCGGTGTCTCCCTTTGCGCTATTTATATACCATGGTCTCACACCCCTTATCGCTTTAGACATGGGCAGTGAGCTCCCAGATAGTGTAGCTGCTGCCATTTGCAATTTTCGCTTCAGTTGATCGATTTTGGTGCCGATTTTTTCGATTTTACGGCGATGTCATCGAGTAACAATTTTTGGAGGGAGCTGCATCAATATGGCGACTGCTTCAACGAACTTTTTGGAGGATTTTCTGTGAAAATAATGGCAGAATCTGAACTTATGTGGACTGAAATGGACTTAGAAGCTGAACAGAGGATTCAAGAGTTGCAGAGTGGAATCGATGTGCTGTGTTTATTGGTGATAAACAACGATCCTGCCGAGGGGGGCATATGACTGTGACTGGAATAAAATGAAAGAATTTCGTGAAAATTGTGGCTCCAGAAACTTGCAAAATGATGCTAGTGACTCGTGGGTAGTATGATGGGTTTTTTTCTTCTGTTTTTCACTGGCGAAGTGCAAAATAAAATTGGAACAAACCGTGACCTGATTTCAATGGCTGTTTGTTCGTCAGCCTGTTTGCTTGTTTGTGAGTGTGATTGCATGTTATTCTAATATTATCTGAACATTATTACTTATTTTGCATGTTTGATTTTATTTCACTTCATCTTTACAATTCTTTACCTCTTGAAATAGTCATATTTTAAAAATTATTGCATAACCACCGTAGCCAACAACAACCGCAACATCATCGCCATCAGCATTCCACAACAACAAGTCACACAAGAGTCAAACGAAGAAATATTGAATTTTTATTCACAACTTAACAAGTACAGAAAGTTTCATGTAGATCTGTCTTTATTTCGATTTTTTATTATTTTTAAAAGTCAGTAGGTGTGAAACTGAAAGACACTGCAGAAAATACTTGGTATACAGTGGTAAGTAAGAGAAACGGAACGCGGTAGTAGAAGAGTTAAGTAAGGATGTATGATGCTACCTACTTGTTGTACATGCGGTAGTATGTCAACTGCAAAGCCAGTTGTACACAGGTGTCAGGATGGATGGTCCGAGTCTTCAGGTATTTCTTGCCGTACGTTGAGAAATCTGTGATTTTCAACTCCACACGGGAACTCTGCACACACACACACACACACTCACATATACTAATGATACCAATATGAATACTTTCTTATCTCAGAAAACCGATAGATTCATGTGGGTTACGAGCCACATGTAGAAACAATAAACAGAACAATATTCATAACAGGAAGTAGTAACATTCAATCCTAAAATACACACACATACATACATATATATATATATATATATATATATATATATATATATATATATATATATATATATATATATATTTTTTTTTTTTTTTTTTATTACACATGCCATACAGTAGTAGTAGTAGTTGTAGTAGTAGTAGTAGTACTAGAAGCAGTAGTAGTAGTAGTAGTAGTAGTAGTAGTAGTAGTAGTAGTAGTAGTAGTAGTAGTAGTTGTTGTTGTTGTTGTTGTTGTTGTTGTTGTTGGTGCAGCAGCAGCAATAGTGTTGTTTTTTTGTTGTTATCTTTATATCACCAGGACCCTCAACAACATTCAAAAGATCTTCAATGTGTAATTCCTTTGTGGATCATTAAAGATTTTTTCTTCAATTTCATACATCCTGATTTAATCTCTGCCACACATGTCACCAATACGAGATTTGGGGACAGGATAGCCTGCAGTTAGAGCATTGTGCATCTTGCTCATGATCTGCTGACCCAGGTTCAAATCCCATTCAAGGGGATGTTTTCCCCTGGAGTTACCATCAGTTACCATCCACTACCCACAAAAGTCCTTAAGATGAGACCATAAACCAAAATCCCATGTGCAAACCCACGCAGAGCATCTTGTGCACAAATTAAAACCTGTTCCTCTTTTCAGAAGAGTAGGCCATTGTGTGCCAGTGGGAACAGATGACAAAAAAATTACAAAATACGCGGGGACTGGATTAAAAAATTACGTGAGTGCTTATTCCATTATCTTTGAAATAAACAGATAAAGAATAGAAAGAAAGAAATAGATAAAGAAAGAAAGAAAGAAAGAAAGAAAAAAGGAAAGAAAGAAAGAAGAAAGAAAGAAAGAAAGGAAAAAAGAAAGAATTTACCAGTTCTTTAAAGTGGATCTTGGCCTCCTGCACACTGCCCATCAGAGAGGCGTCCAAGTGGAACTGCAGATGCTGAGGTTCCGCAAAACTCCGCACACCCTCTCGCCCCTGTCAGGACACAGCACCATGTTCTGCTTCACTGTGATGGCTGACTGTTTGTGCTTATTAAATAACAACAAAACAAAAACAAAAACTGAAGAAAAATGTCATACACGCAAACTTCTCATCCGGTGTACTTCCTATCTCACAGTGATTCCCAGGTGGGATGATGAGTGAGTCAGAGTGCATGTTCTGGGTGACCCCCAGGGTGTAAAGCTGGGGAGCGCACAACAACAACAACTGAAGAAAAAATAAAAACATACTCCTGTCAAAACCCTGGACTTCTGATCTCTGGCCACAGACCCTGACCTGATTTTCGGAAAGAATTATTCAAATTCCGTAGGAGAATATTTCTTCTTCTTCGTCAAACACTCAGACAGCAACTGCTGTTGTCTGTTATATGAACGAAAATGTACCACGCTGCCGTTAAGCGCCTGACAAGTCAGGCCCAGCGCATCTGACTAGAACACAGCACCATGTTCTGCTTCATTGTGATGGCTGACTGTTTGTGCTGATTAAATAACAACAAAACAAAAAAAACAAAAACTGAAAAAATAAATAAAAACACTCCTGTCAAAACCCTGATCTCTGGCCACAGACCCTGAATTGATTTTCAGAAATACATATTTTAAATTCTGTAGGAGAATATTTCTTCTTCTTCATCAAACACTCAAGACAGCAACTCCTGTTGTCTGTTACATGAGCGAAAATGTACCACGCTGCTGTTAAGCGCCTAACAAGTCAGGCCCAGCGCATCTGACTTTGGCGTGGGAGAGAATGTTTAAGCCTTTTGGGAAAAAAAGGCAGGAGAATGGACGAAGAAGACAGAAAATTTATAAGAAGGAGGTGACAGGGTAAAAAGGGACAAGGTGGAAATAAAGAGAGAGATTAAAAAAAGAGGGAATTCCAAGCACAGAATTTCCAGGAGGGGATGCTATTATAATGCATTCAACACATATTTTTTGGCTTAGTTTACATTACTGTATGGTCTTTGAATAATGATGAAAACCCCAGATCTGTAGAATCTTCAAAAGCACACAGCCTACAGTGCAACATGCATTGTACTGGCTGACAACTGATATCATAATACATACAACTTTCTATTGCATTCCTCACAAAAAGTTTTTCATTTATTAACCTTCTCTCTCTCTCTCTCTCCACTCCTCTCTCTCTCTCTCTCTCTCTCTCTCTCTCTCTCTCTCTCTCTCTCTCTCTCTCCTCTCTCTTTTCTCTCAATCTCTCTCTCCACTCTCTCTTTCTTTCTCTCTCTCTCCCTCCCCTCTCTCCCTCTCTCTCTCCCCCCTCTCTCTCTCTCCCTCTCCCCTTCTCTTACTCTCTCTCCCCCTCTCCCTCTTCCCCCCCCTCTCTCTCTCCCCCCTCTCCATCTCTCCTCTCCCCCTCTCTCTCTGTCTCTCTCTCCCCCTCTCCATCTCTCTCTCCTCCCCCTCTCTCTCTCTCTCCCCTCTCATTTTTTTTTTTTTCGGATTCGGATTGTTTATTCATCCCCTTACGAAGGGGTATATGAACATGATATGATAATTGCAACACATGTAATAAGATCCAAAAATGAAAGGAAAAAAATGAACACAGACTGATTGCATATGATATCCGAATCCCCTCTCTCTCTCTATCTCTCACACTTTCTTCCTCAGCCATGGATACATTATAGGAGGTCAGGAAGGTGGTGACATCTTGTTAAAAGTAACAGCTGAAAATGATCGTGCATACACACACACACATGCATGCATGCACACATACGCACTCACACACACACACACATAATGCATGCAACACACACCCACATATACATATACATACACACACACACATGCGCACACACACACACACACACACACACGTTCGATTCCCATTGGAGAGGATTTTTCCTCAGGAGTTAACACCAGTGCCGACTCCACTCATCCCAAAAAGTTCTTCGGATGAAACTATAAACCGAGGTCCCGTATGCACACGCACGCAGAACATCTTGCGCACACATTAAAACCTGTTCCGCTTTTCGGAAGAGTAGGCCATTATATGCCGGTGGGAACGGATGACAACATTTACAAAACTGCATACACACGGGGACTGGATGGAAAAAAGCACATGAGTGCTTTTTTCCATTATCCTCGAAAAATAAAAAAAATAAAATAATAAAATTTTTAAAATATAAAAAAATAAATAACATGCCCTTACACTTGGCTAGATGAAAAAAAAAAAAGCAAATACGTTGCTTATTCAATGTACTAACTGGAAATAAATATTTTACTTGACTTGACACATGAATCAAGAGAGCGAAGGCAGAGGAAGAGAAGACTCCACAATACATACACACACCTTCCACTGGCCTCCCCATTCCAACAGTTTACGATGAACGTAATAGGTGCTGTAGATCAGCATCATGCCGTCCATGGGAGAATGCTGGGTGGGGAAGATAGCAGTAGCATCAGCATTAGTGGCATCATCACCGTCATCATCATTGTCATCATTATCATCATCATCATCATCATCCTTATTATCATCATTATCATTATCCTCACTATTATTATCATCATAACAAAATGATAATGTCATCAATGTCACCATCATTATCATTAATAGTCATAAAAATGATAACATCAGTCATTATCATTATCATCGTCACCATTATCATCATCACCATTATCATTCTTATCCCAACAAAAGTGATACCATCAATTTTTTTTTCTTTTCTAGAAATGAATCTTCTCAAGCATTATTCTTTATCAATGAATTGTACACTTGTGCACACATGACTACACATCCACCCATGCATACCTGTAATCTACGCGCGTGCGCCACACACACACACACACACACACACACATAAAGAAAACAACTGTCATCATCATCATCATCACCACCACCACCAACACAACCAACTTCACCAACACCACCACCACCATCATCCTCATCACTACCACTACCACCACCACAGCATAAAAAAGCCTATACTTACATCACAGTTGCAAACAAACAAGCCGTTCTGATAGGCGATGAAGTTCATGGCTTTGTCAAACCACTTGTTATTGGGGTCCCCAAACAGAGCATGTCTGCACAGCTGCAATCATAAAAACAGCCTCATAATGAATCAACGTCCAAAATCTAACACAGTGACTTTCATTATTTCATGACAAGAGCAAGAATCATATAATCATGAACATAATAGTCATAAAATCAAGCGCTTTGATTTGTTTTTTTACAAGATACAGCGCTATATCAATTCCATTTATTATTAATATTACTATTATGAAATAATAATGATCAGTTTCTTCAAAGACAAAAGGAATTTTCAGAATGCCAAGTGGTAAAAAAACTGTTTGGTACATTAGCTGATGCTATCATAAGTTTCCATTGTTAGAAAACTAATGATTTTTTTTTTTACACACATACACATGTACAATCACAACTACATGAACACACACACACACACACACACACACACAGCAAATCTCCAAATTCCCAAAACATCTCATCACTATCTCCATCCTGCAGTTTTCTCCCCTCCTGCTTTTCACCAAATCCTAACCATTTTTAAATGTCAACCACAACAACAACAAAATCACTAAAAAGTCAGATAAAAGCAAAAGCATGTTTACCTTAAAATAGAGTTCATCGTAAGTGACCTACAGCCTAAGATTGACCTAAAAACTGCAGGTATGTAGACCAATAAAGTTTGCCAACTACAATCGTCAGTTATCACAAATTTCAGCTGTTTGGTCAACACAACAGTTAGTCTATCGACAGTGATGCAGCCAATCCAATCCTGTTGTTTATAGCCCCGCCAACCACAGAGGCCATATCAGGGCTGTCACCTTGTCTAATTTTAAATCTCATATTAAAACTGTGCAGCTACATACAGATTAAAACAGGGTATAAAACCAACTCTACCGTCATTCCCTGTATCAACGCCCTAGCCAACCATAAGGGTCAACCCAGGACAGGCACCGCGTTGTTGGGGAAAAAAACCCACATTAACCACGCATAAAATGAGATAAAACCAAAACCACATTCCTTAAAACGACCTTGTTCTTAGTGACCAACTGTAACACTTTGCGCTTTGATTGGTCTTTTCAAGATGTAGCGCTATATAAATTCCATCTTTTCAAGATGTAGCGCTATATAAATTCCATCTATTATTACTATTATTAACCCCCCAGGGAAAACGAAAAAGAGGAAGGCCAAGAAACACCTGGCGACGTGACCTTGAGGCAGAAACCAAGAAGATGGGGGGATATACCTGGAGAGCAGCTGGAGAGAATAGCCCAGGACAGAGAACTCTGGCGGACTGTTGTCGGCGGCCTATGCTCCAGGGGGAGTGATGGGCCAAAGTAAGTAAGTATTACTACTATTATTATTACTTTAACTCATTTGAGACGAAAAAAGCCCGATTTCTCAGGAATCCAGCATCCCCCTCCGCCCCCCCCCCCCCCCCCCCCCCTCGACACCCCCCCCCCCTCCCCCAGTCTGTCTCACTCACATCGTCGACATCGGTGGGGCTGTAGTCATCCAGGCCCAGCACCACCATGGCAGACTCGATGCACTGCAGGCTGTGGAAGTTGTCTGGGTGGTAAGCCAACAGACGGTTCCGGACCTAGAAAACAAGCATGTTTTTCCACACATGAGCAAAATGTACTGTTGTTCACATGTGTGTTTCGAAGTTGGTGTGGGTGTGTGTGTATAGGTGGATGTGTGTGTGTGTGTGGGTGGATGTGTGTGTGTGTGTGTGTGTAGTGTGTGTGTGTGTGTGTGGTGTGTGTGTGTGTGTGTGTGTGTGTGTTGTGTGTGTGTGTGTGTGTGTGTGTGTGTGTGTGTGTTGTGTGTGTGTGTGTGTGTGTGTGTGTGTGTGTGTTGTGTGTGTGTGTGTGTGTGTGTGTGTGTCGTGTGAGAGTGTGTGTGTGTGTGTGTGTGTGTGTGTGTGTGTGTGTGTGTGTGTGTGTGTGTTTGTGTGTGTGTGTGTGTGTGTGTGTATGTGTGTGTGTGTGTGGTTGCCATTTGTTCTCATTCAGGTATACTCGTGGTGTCACAATGATTTCCTATTGTGCTGAATGGGACAATGTGCATGCAAGGCACACAGTCTTAAAGCAAAGAATCCCACAACAGAAGCAGTTTTAAACTCTAATAGTTAAATTATTGTTCACTGCAAATAGCAAGTGAATAAGAGAAAGAAGGAAAAAAAAAGGGGGGGGGGAGGAGGAGGAGGGGGGCAGCATTGGAGAGGAGCAGAGTGGAGCTAAGAGGGGCATGGGAGGGGGTGGGGGGGAGGGCTCAAGGAGGGAAGAATGGGGGGGCGGGGTGGGGGGGGGGGGGGGGGGGGGGGGGGCGGGGGTTCAAGTTTGTTCAATGATTTCTAAAATCAATAAAACACCCCGTGATGAACTGAAAGTTGGAGGGTCTTCACAGTATCGTTCAACCAAGAAACCAACAAACCTACCAACCAACCACCCAACCAACCAACCACCCAATCAACCACCCAACCAACAACCCAAACCACCAACAACAAACCAACCACCCAACCACCCAACCAACCAGCAACCCAACCAACCAACAACCCAACCAACCAACCAACCAACCCACCGAACCAAACCTGAACAGTCCACCCTTCGGATGAGACTATAAACCGAGGCCCCCGTGTGCGAACGCATGCAGAACACCTTGCGCACACGTTAAATCCTTGTTCCGCTGTTCGAAAGAGTAGGCCATTGTGTGCCGGTGGGAACAGATGACAACATTTTTTGTTAAAAAACGCATACAAACACATAATTTTTTTTTTTTTTTTTTTTTTAGCGCTTTGATTTGTTGCTTTACAAGATTCAGCGCTATATAAATTCCATACATTATTATTATTATTATTATTAAAAACAGCAGATTCCAGGACCCCCATCCCCACCCCCCACCCTCACCCCCCCCCCCCCCCCCCCCCCCCCACCCCCACCCACCCCCACCCCCCCCCCACCCCCCCCCCACCCCCAGCCCCCCCCCCACCTCCCACCCCGCCCCCACCCCCACCCACCGCCCACCCACCCACCGCCACCCCCACCCCCCCACCCACCCCCACCCCCACCCCCACCCCGCCCCCCACCCCCACCCCCCCACCCCCCACCCACCCCCACCCACCCACCCCCCCACCCCCACCCACCCACCCCCCACCACCCCACCCACCCCCCCACCCCCCACCCCCCCCCCCGCCCGGCCCCCACCCCCACCCACCCCCCCACATCACCCCCCACCCCCCCACCCACGCCACCCCCCCACCCACCCCCACCACCACCCCACCCCCCACCTCACCCCCCCACCCCACACACTTGGCCCAGGTGGTACGCTCCATGGAGGTGAAATACCCCAGGCCGGCAGCGGGCGGCAGGGAGGCGGCCTTGTCGTAGATCTTCTGCAGCTGAGCCTGCAGCTCCGGGGCCGTCAGAGTCTCCCCCGCTTCGTCCACACACTGCAGGCGGAACACGTGGCCTTTGCAGAACACGGCTACGTGGGTGGGAGAGGGACCCTCAGACTCTGTAGGGAGGGGGAAGAAAAAAAGCAAAAAACAACCAGTGGGAAATGTTTAACTCAATGGAGTCGCAGTGAAATGGATCCCGCCATTTTGTGGTGACGCGGGATTTTGGCTATGTTTGACAAATTCAGCGGGAGAGGGACCCTCAGACTCTGTAGGGAAGAAAAAAACAACACAACCGGTGGGAAATGTTTAACTCAATGGAGTCGCAGTGAAATGGATCCCGCCATTTTTGTGGTGACGCGGGATTTGGCTATGTTTGAAAAAATTCAGCAGACTTTACCCAACATAATAATGACATACACATCATTGAGAAGTTTATAATGTCTACTTTTGAGATTGTTTCACAGGTTTTTCAATAGATGACTGTATTTATTTATTTTTTAATTTTCAAAATATGTCACTGCATGCTGAAAAATAGAAAAAGTTTAGAAAATTAGGGCTGCGTATCTTACATGCCTTGACCTGTTCATCAACTAATCCCCTTGAAGCAATGTGATGATTTTTCACCAAAGTAAAGTTCCCTGAAGCTGGCTGAATCCATCTGATGTCAATTTTTATACAACAGATTTTTTTTTTTAAAGAATCCTAACACTGGAGAGCCTGAAATCCCAAAGATATCACTTGTTGATATGTCAAACAAAATTAGCCAACAGACACAAACTAGGTAAGCTTATGGTCAAGGAAAGCAATTGTGCTTAGAAAACTGATTGCTTTACAGGCCAGAGTACTTCCCCTTGAGTTGAACATCGGCGTATTTTTAAAAATTTGTAATTCTGCCAAAGCTTAAGCTTCAGCACAACCTCAATGACTTAAGTCTCAGGCAGGTGTGGGGCAGCTTAGTGGTTAGAGTGTTGCCTGCGTTCGTGATATGACAAGCTCGGGATGGAGCCACCATGGACGGTGCCTGTTTGAGGAGGTTTTACCCTGGAGTTAATATCAGTACCGTGACTCCACTCTGCCAAAAAGTCCTTCGGGTGAGACTATAAAACTGAGGCCCCATGTGCAACCGCATGCGGAACATCTTGCACATATGTTAAAACCTAGTTCTGCCATTTGGAAGAGTAGGCTGTTTTGTGTATTAGCAACGGACGGACAATTTTTTTAACGAGCGCGCAGTGATTGTTTTAGAACCATCCGAAATGGTGGATAAAAATGGAATCAAAACGAAATCCAAAAAAATTATCTTCAAGATGAAGAGACATCCTGAGCCCTCAGATTCGTGATATTATTTACTTGTCGAAAATGAGGAACTAATCAAAATTTAATAGTACTGACATTTTAAAACAGTGATCACTCTATTGCAGCATAGTTTCCTTGTTTTTCTTTCAAAAGGAATAAAATCACAAATACACACCATACATGCATTACACAACATGCTCTCCTCTCTCTTCCTACTTCTCTTCACAAACACACAAACAACACACAACACACAACACACACACACAACACAACACACACCTACTCACATCACAAACCACACACAACACACACACACAACACAACATCACACAAACACACACAAAAACACACAACACAACACACACAACAACACACACACACACACACACACAAAAACACACACACACACACATCACACACACACCAAACACACTGTTCCAACACACGCACCTGTCCTGAAGTGATGGGCCAGGTGGTCCTGCTGAACGCCAGGTATGTTGCAGGTGCTGAACAACTTGCGGAACTGATTCATGCACATGGGCTTGCCTTTGCCGTCTTTGTGAGGCCGAATCTTCTCCCTGGAAACAAAAGGCCACATGCCATCTTTTGCTTCAGACAGCAAAACAACAACACTAGGTATGGCTCCTTGGTTGGTTGATTGGTTGGTTGGTTGGTTGGTTGGTTGGTTGGTTGGTTGGTTGGTTGGTTGGTTGCTTCTTAGGGGGTTGTTGGTTTTTGGTTGGGGGAATGTTGTTTGGGGAAGGGGGGGATTGGGTTAGATTGATTTTTTTTTTAAATGCTACACAACAATCTTCTTCCAGGATCTACCAAAAAAAATGTTTTTTGGGTTTTTTTAAAACAGCAAATGCCACAATTTTTCTTAGTGTTGAAAACAAGATATAAGAGCAACATAAAAATAAAGTAAGAGCACAACATCCAAGAGTTTGGAAAACAGAATTTTTGTTTGTTTATTCAAACACTTGTTTCTAGCTAAACTAGTAAAAGATTGGTCATCTTTAAAAACACTATGCATTTTTTTCATAAGGTATAAGAACACAGACTACATATTTTTTTCTTAATTCAATTACACACCATGTATGCAAAGGACACACACACACACACACACACAACCACACACACACGTACTCACACAAATACACACACACACACATACACACACACACACACACACAGAAAGACAAAAACCAGTTTATTATACACAAACACACTATTGTGCTTTTTCTCCCACTGCCCGCTGTCTAACCAATTCTACACAACCTCAAGTCAAGACTGTTGGCATCAGAAAGCATGATCTTCACTAAGCTTCAAATAACAGACAACTGAAGACATAAACTTCCACCTACACCATGAGTGGTGGTCTGGGTGCTAGTATTTTGGATGAGACAATAAACCGAGGTCCTGTATGTTACACATAATTATTTAATGCATTAAAAGAACCCATGGCAACAAGAGAGTTGTCCCTGGCAAAATTCTGAAGAAAAAAAGACACTCTGATAGAGAAACAAATACAGTTTCAGACAAGAAAAAAAAAAGGGTGGCGTTGCTCTTTTCTGGTGACACAATCTCCCCTGGGAGAGAGCAGCCCGAATTTCACGCAGAGAAATCTGCCGTCACTTAAAGTGGTATAAAATAAACAAATAAAGATACATTTTAAAAAACAACCTACGGCAACTGCACAACTTCTTTTTCTTCTTCTTCCTTTTTTGTCATGTTTCTCCCAGGGGAGGTTTGACATTGATGAGCCTTCTCCATCTCTCTCCGTTTTGAGCTTCCTGCTTATTTATGCCCCTTTCTCTAAGATCATCTGCAATACAGGCAGCCCAGGTCTTGCTAGGTCTTCCCTTTTTGGTCTCTTTCCATCCACTACGAAGTTCATTGCTCTTTTTTATGATGTGGTGGTCTGCTTTCCGTTGAACGTGCCCAAACCAGCGCAGTCTATTGCTACTAGCTACAGACTTCAGATCATCAACTTTCGCACATTCTCCATAGTTCTTCAATTCGTGATCCTGCAACTGCACAACTGAGCCAAGCCTCTGCTTACTTGCGAACCAGCTGCCAGAACTCCACCATGAAGTACATCATGAGGGCTGCGCGGGGGAGCAGGCTTCCAGGCTGGGGCTTCCAGACATCGTACAGGTAGGGGCCAGGGCCCGCCATGTTCATCAGGGGGTTTGGCAGACGTCCCTCCAGGTACGCCACGTCCTCCCACCATTTCTCCAGCTGCAAGATTCGGAAGAGAGGGTCTTTCAAAACTTCTTACGCTTCTTTTAACATCTTGATATTGTGTCGATGGAACGCAAGTTCAAACACTTTTTTTTTTTTCTAAACGGTGTCTAATGGGACATTTTCTCAAGCGAGTTTCTGGTGTGGGGCACGTACAGTTTGTTTCCGCTTTGATAAAACTGTATGTTATCTCCAGGTCATTCATGAAATGAAAAAAAGAATTTCTATATTGATTATTGATCCTTTTTTTATTTCATATGCTTTATTCAACACAGTATTGAAAATGTCTTTCCTTACCTGAAGATAAGATGAAGAATCTGAATTTGAACTGATTTAAGCTCTCTCACAGTCAAGGACAATTTTTTGCTGATGCGCCATTAACAAACTTTGATAAAATTGGGTCATAGCTTTTGCTCACCTCTAGATTGGACCAGAATTGTTGATGAAAGATTGTAACCAACAAGCAAAAAAGCAATGTATCAACAACAATATGTATGGTTTTTTATGAACAAATTTCTGTCAAATCCTAAATCTATCTTGTTCCTACGTGTTAAAATCTATTACGTCAAACCCTGAAATTTAGTTTACACCTTAATGCATTCTGCATCACACATTTTCACCCAAGCTGTTATGCTACCAGGGTTACTGAGAGCCAGAAAACTTTAATCATCATCAAATTTTTAACATAACATGACTGCTAAACTATCAAGATCCTTTACACTAAGTGGCAATACAAACACACACACACACACACACACACACACACAATCACACACACACACACACACACACAACCACACACGCACACACACACACACACACACACCACACACACAGCCAACTGCTCTTTTCTGCACATTACCCAGTTCCGTGAGTTCTGTGCACGGGCCAGGAGTTTCTGGTGCAAGACCTTCCCCTCTCCTGAGGCAAACTGCTGACACAGAAACTCCACTTCTCTCAGCTCATCATCACTCACGTGGGGCTTCACTGTCAACAACAATAAAAAGAAAGATCATTTTTTCCCTACCCACTAACAGATTAGATCATTAAAGAACTAAAGAAAAAAATCCTGAAAAATCAAAAGACTTGTAATTTAACTTTTCCCCTCATTTTAACATCAAAGATTGATTTTTAATCCAATGACAGTATTGACCACATAAGAATAGACAACAAAATATTCAATCAGAATTTTCTTGTAAAACTGTCACTGACATTAACATCAGAGATTTTTTTTTTAACTGCTGTTAGTAAAACTCGGGGACAGGGTAGCTCAGTGGTCGGAGCACTCGCTTTCCCCCAGCCAAGTTAACCAGCGTCGAGCGTGGTTACCAGTTGGATGGGTGACCGTTTGCGTGCCTTGGCTTCAGTACAGTTCCCCCAGTTCACCCAGCTGTAAATGGGTACCTGCCCTCTTTAGAGTCAGGGAAGGTAAAGCAGCGAGGGAGAGGAGATGGGCGCCGCCCTCATTATGCTGGCCCTAGAGAAGTGAGGTCTCTGATGCCTCGCTCCCCTACGGCCTTATAGGTTATGGCACTCCTTTACCTTTTTAGTAAAACTCCTGTCCAAAAATGTTGCAAAAACATATTCATACAGCTACAGTTTGTCACTGATACTAGAGTTTATTCAAAGACAACAAAACAAAATATTCAAAACCAAGCTGGGATGGCCTTTGTTTGTTTCA
This sequence comes from Rapana venosa, assembly GCA_028751875.1. Lineage (NCBI taxonomy): Eukaryota > Metazoa > Mollusca > Gastropoda > Neogastropoda > Muricidae > Rapana > Rapana venosa. Next base: position 31,211,689 of record CM054139.1, read on the forward strand.
CTCCCTGATTCATGGTAAGCTCATAGCTGTTGCAAATGTCCATGAGACTCTGCAGGTCCATACTCTATCTATTGCTTATTGTCATATTTTATTACTGATCTTTTAACACTGCACTTTCAATGAAGACTGTCATACATACTTCAAGCAATATTTGTCTCTATTTATCACCAAAACACTGGATTTTTACAGGTATTCCTTATCAAAAAGCATCCTTCTACTATCATAAAGAAAGACTTTGTTCAATGTTGTTCAACTGATTCATGCTATTAAAACATGTTCAAGGAAATTGAAACAGGTAAACAGAAGATGAATTACCATTATTGTCCTATGATACTGTGTTGAAATACTGTGACACTGAACGGTGCGTGTCAACTAAAGCTGTTTCAATTACTATTTGTTTCTTGATATTTTGAAGCCTTTTTCAAAAATATGAGGCAGCAAACAAACAAGTAACAATTAAACAATAAATGTCCATCCATCTCACCTGAATCGAGGTATTTAGAAAGAGTTTGCTCCAAGTTGGGCACAGGTAGGGGTTCCAGGTCATCTTGGTATTGAAAGGTAGTTTCATCCTCGCTGATCACCTGTCGGTCGAAGGCAGACAACATCGTGGCTGTCACCGCAAAGCCTGCACATCATGACAGAAGCAGACCAGCTTGTGAATGACAGTATCATACAGTTGGCATGTTCGACTCTCTCTCTCTGAGTCTCTCTCTCTCTCTCTCCCTCGCATGTATTGTTGTCTTCAATTTAACGTCTGTTCACTCTAAGTGATATTAGAGGGAAATAGAAAGTGTAATGGAAGTTAAAGAAGGAGAAAAGGTAAGAAATACATCAGTGTTGGTATTTTTGTGAGAGAGAAAAAAAAATAGAAAAATAATGATAATACTTTTAAACAGGAGCAAAATATAAACTCAACAATGTGGAAACATAAAATAACGAGAATGTAACTACAATAAGTGGACTATGCAATAAACATCTGGCAATGGCAAAGGCTAGCTTTGAATTTTCAAATACATTTTCCAGAGACTGTTCAGAAAATGTAGGTAAAAAAGGTTTCACAATAGGGCACTCAAATATGATATGAGTATTGGAAATATGATCCCCACATAGACATAGACATAACATAGACATCTGACATAACATCTTGTGTGTGTGTTTGTGTTTGTGTGTGTGCGTGCACACTCGTGTGCGTGCGGCCGTGCATCTGTCTGTGTGTCTGCAGTATACAGATGGAGACAGTATTACTTTATACCATATTGAAATGTATTTTTTTTAATATTGCTTTTCTTTTTTTTTTTTCTTTTTTTTCAAGGATAATGAAATAAGCACTCATATGCTATTTTTACATCCAGTCCTCAAGTGTATGCAGTTTTGACAATTTTGTCATCCATTCCCACTGGCACACAATGGCCTACTCTTCCAAAAGGCGGAACGAGTTTTAACATATGCGCAAGATGTTCTGCGTACATTCGCACACAGAGCCTTGGTTTATAGTCTCATCCAAAGAAATATTGATCAGTGTGCATGAAAAACTGTAAGTAAGTGAGTGAGTGCGAGTGAGTGTGTGTGTGTGTGTGTGTGTGTGCGCGCGCACACATGTGTGCATGCGTGTGTGCCTGCCTGCTTACCTGCCTGTCTGTGTACAGATAGAGATGGTAATAATATTACATTATACTATACTCGGTTTTTTTTGTTAATATTGCTTTTTGTTCTTGGCTAGACAAGTTGGACATTTCAGTCTGTGCTACATTCCTATGAAAATGTGAATCACGCGCTAGACTACAGATATCATCAAGTGTGCTTCTTCAGAAAATTCTGTGTTTAGGTGTCAGCTGTAATCAGTGCTTAACCTCTATCATTTCATACCAAGAACTATTGATAACGCAAGATGACATGCCGTTATCACTGGACACCTTTGGTCAAGGTTATGATATCCAGAAGCAGGTCAGTTGCTCTTCAAAACTGGGCTATTGCCCTATTTTTTTAGGAAAGTTTTTTTCTGATGCTCAACCGTGTGTTAAATTTTATTCACCACATGAGTATTGATGCTGACTTCAGAGACTGATAAGACCCCAGACACACACTCGCATACACACACACACTCAAACACAAACACACAGACACACACACATATGACACACACTCAAACACACACATACACACACACACGGAATATGTGCACATGCATGATATCTCAACTGAAACCAGTTTAAATTATCAAACCCTTGATATCAGTTCACACCATAACAAAACCTGTGTCACTCTGTTCTTTGGTCAAAGTCTCAGCAATCAATAACAGTTCAAATGCACTTTGTAAAGTTCTGTGTCATAACGTATGCATGCACTTGTAATGAACTATGTAGACAGAACTTCTTTCCAAGAAACTACAGAAGAAGAAGGGGGTGACTGTTGTTGTTTGAACAATAAAAACTTCTCTCTCTCTCTCTTTTCATTCCTTGGCTAAAGTTTCAAAAGGTTTGAGAATGGGGAGATTTTTGTTTTATGCAACTATTTTTAACTATCATTCAATGATTCAGGAAGCCACATTCCAGCTTCCGGGATAACAAACTTTCTACATATATTCCTTTACACCAACTGTTAAAAATGTCATACTCACTCACTCACAGTCACACTTCTTCTTCTTCCTTTTTTATCATGTTTCTCCCAGGGGAGGTTTGACATTGATGAGCCTTCTCCATCTCTCTCTCACACATCATTGATTTTTTTTTTTTAATGATCTCCATTGAGAGTGAGACAGGCAAAGAGAGACTGAGAGAGAAGGAACAGTTGTAAAGTGATTTTTTTTTTTTTTGGGGGGGGGGGGGGGGAGGGGGGGAGTAAAGTAGACAGGCTCAACTGAGATAAGAACTTTTCCCTAGGTCTGAAAACTTTTGTTGGAAAAAAAGAAAAACCCTTAACTGGGTGGGCTACCAATGCACAGACTGCAAATTGCGAGACAAACAACTCCACATCTGAGAATTCCTGTCTTTTTGAGCATACAAATCGGGTAATACAACAGATTTTCCAGGCAAGTTAGGGAGTACTCGTTTTACATTTGCAGTCTCAACTGAGTCTTTATTAAGGTAATATCTTTATATTTGCTATTACTTTGGGTCTTATTTTTATGCATGTTGACAGAAAATGTTGTTGTTGTGCGTTCCCCAGCATAACACTCTTGGGGTCATCCAGAATGTGTACTCTGACCCAATCATCCCACCAGGGAATCACTGTGAGACTGAAATTGCACACTGAATCAGTGAATGAGAAGTTTGCATACAAGTACGACTTTTTAAGTACCTCGCCATTTAGTGACAGAAAATGGCATGCTTAGCAGTTTAAAAATAATTTCAAGCTAATTTTTCATCAAGTTTGCGCAGCTGAACATCTTAATCCAATTAACAAGGAATCCTTTTAGTTTTACTGTTTTAACAAAACCACAAGTGGTCAATGCCTACAGGTCTACATTTCATGTTTTATAGTTTAGAACAATTTTCCAGAGAAGAAAAAATGCCATATGACATCAAGCTTGTCAACAAACAGTTTTTATATCACTTCAAAAGATGATTCATCATAAAATTACGTTCAACAAAATCTATCTTTCTTGCACATTGAATTAAAACAGACTTTTTCTCTTTTAAAATATATTTCTTCTCAATTCTCTCTCTCTCTCTCTCTCTCTCTCTCTCTCTCCCTCTCTCCTTTGGCAGTTACAGGGTGATCTCCCTTGCATATAGTGGGGGAGAATTTGGGATTAAAATACCAGTTTCTACACCACCATACCTATCGTCAAACTTCCAACAATGCTAGAGAACATCTTGACTACTCTGCTACAAGGGAATCACTTGACATTGTGGAAAATTACAGAAGAAGCTGACAAACTGTCATACCACAACTGAGAATGGGCTCTAAATTGGCCAACATGTCAGGTTCTGAGGTAAACAAACATGTCAGGTTCTGAGGTAAACAAACAGTCTTCCCCACAGTGCGACCATAAGAAGGTGCCTAGTCAAGTAAAGAGGGACAAGAAATCATTTGAGGAGAGGAGACAAGAAGTAACGAGACCAGAAGAAATGTCATGTGAATTTTCACATTCTGAAAAGTAAGTCTGAGCAATCATTTATGTCCACTCCCCCAGTAACCCACGCACTCCCATACAGTTTATACACCCCTCTTACCAAACAACACACTGCCATCTGTGTTGTGTTATGCATGCGTATTTCACCCTGCATACCCTGATGTCACAGTGACAACAGAAAGTGGCATAACAGATGATCAACAAAGCAAATTCAACCATATTGGCGACACTGACACTGTGCTGCAAAAGAATTGTGATGGCTGTTTAGACTAGATACATGACACTGGCTACAATGTATAGATATAATCAAAATCTATGTTTAACTTGTTTACAGCCCCACCAACCACGAGGCCATATTAATATCAGGGTGGTCAGCTTGTCAATAAACTTATATTAAAGTAAAGACTATGTTGTTGAGCAGATTGACCAATCCCTACAGAGAAATCTCAGACACACAGGCAGAAAGCAAGATTTTGGCTATGTTTGTTTCCAGTGACAAGCCTGAAACTGTAAACTTGTGAAAGCAATAACAGGTTATTTCACTGTCAGTTCAACTGGACAGCAGTAGCAAGTGACAAACTGTTGAACTTCATTTGGTTTGCAACATGACTTAGGAAGAACGAACAATTATAATATATATACTCCAGGCTATGCTGAGGCTACAAGCTCTGAAGCTGATCCAGACAATTTTAAAGAAAAAATTATTTTGGATGCATTTTCCAGTTTCAGAGGTGTGTGTTTGTGTGTGAGTGTGTGTGTGTGTGTGTGTGTGTGTGGTGGTGGTGTGTGCATGTGTGTGTGTGTGTGTGCATGCCCATCTATGTGTGTGTGTGCATGTGTGCATGCACATGTGTGTGTGTGTGTGTGTGTGTGTGTGTCTCTCTCTCTCTCTCTCTCTCTCTCTCTCTCTCACACACACACACACACACACACACACACACAGCAGTCTTAAACAATCTTTTTATTTACTACTAATTCTAGTTTTTAAATGAAGCATTTTATATGCCAGTCAGTGAGTCACTTAGAAAACACAAATGCCAAAAGTAAACAATGCATGCAAACCTGATGTGAGTCTGCTCTCGATGCTAGATCGATTCAGGACACCAGACGCTCTCTGCACAGCAGACTCCTCCTTGGCTACGCATGTACAATGATGTACACTATGCCTACTATAGTAGCCTATAGTCCTAGTCAGTAGTCTGCAGTGTACTTCAACTGCTGCCACAAACAAAAATTCCTATACGATCTCTTTCTCTCAGTCCTTAAACAATGAACACAATACATTGACAAAGAAAGTGACAAGCAAGCCTTCTCACCCGTCAGCTAGAGCAACACGATCGATGCAGTAAATGATAACCGATTTTTTTTCATGAAGTCCAAAGTCTAAAAATTTGCGTCCGCGCACGGTGCACCAATACTGCTAGGCCTACCCTAGCATCCTGTTGTTTGCCGCTGGGGCTACCGAGCCGCATTTGTTGAAAACGTGGATTTGAATGTGGAGTAAGAGTGAAGAGAGCAAGTCCAAACAAAACAAACACGGATTGCGATATTCAGTTTTTAAAAGAAATCATCAAAGAGTACGGTGTAGTGTAGGAGTCATAATACAGAAAAAGTAGCAGCAGATAGATTGATAGTGTTTATAGAAGCAGTAGAAATACAGAATTGTAAGCAATTGTTTATGTTTGTTTTGTGTTTTTAAATGATGCACAATGCAAAGTATGTTTAATTTCAAAACAATCCAGTTGCAATGAGTGAAAATAATTTCCCATTTTTGTATGTTTTAGTAAAGAGCTATATACAGTTGTACATAAATTTCCTTTTAAAGAAATGTCCTCCACTTTTAAACCTTCACCAGATGCCACTCTTGACTTTGTGCCATGGGTTCTCCACGACCCATACATTTCAAAGAGGCTTTTCTGCATCTATGACTATTCAGACAAATCAGTTACTCCATGACCCACACCCATCATAAAGACCTGTGTACTTGTTTCATCCTCTTACTGGTAACGCTGGTGTGGTGAAACCCACAGGCACTTCAGCTTACATGCATTGTGTGCTGGTAGGAACAGATGGCAGAATTTACAAACAGCATGCACATGAGGAGCCTTCACAGATTGTCACTCACCACTCTTCTCCAGCAAGAGTAACCGTTACGAGGTTTAGCAATAAATCAGACCTTAACATAGGGTGAAAGAGAGAGAGTCTTAAATGTAATTCCTGTGGTTGGTGAGGCTATTGATAATAAACATGAATAATTTTTTTTAAATAATAATATAGATATTTGATATGATTGTGCAGATATGCATTGTTCTTTCATGTAGACAGAGAAAAGAAACATTGATTACTGTATACACAAAACAAAATTTGGCATCAAACAGCAAGATTACTCCGAGAATGCTGCCTGCACAATGAAAAAACTGAAAATCTGATCTGAGAATGTTAAACAGAATAAGGAAAACATTGCTTCAGATATTTGCATCCATTGAAATAATTTCTTATTTGTGGTACTTTTCCTGAAAGCTTTTTAAAACATTCTTTTTGATTAAAGTGTGAGAAAATGCTTCGTTATGATTTTTGCGCGCACACACACACACACAACTCCACACACAAATCCCCTTCAATGTTTGTTGTGCCAGCCAATTTTCTCAGCCAGCTAAATTGATTTCAGCCAAATTAATTCAATACTAAAACTTGTGACTTTTATACATCATAAGTACCTAAACATTACAGCCCAAGTGCAAAGGACAAATGCGCGCTGTTGCAAATTTATACAGTCGATTTTTAGCTTAAAGAAAATTGTAGCAATTTGGTTTATGTCTTAAAATATGTGCGTGTATGTGTGAAGGTGCCCACTGAGCATGTGTGTGCATGTGCATGTGTGTGTGTGTGTGTGTGGGTAGGCTGTGCGAGTATGTGGATGTATGTTGGTGCATACAAAACGTCATGTGGTTTTACACTGGCGAGTCTGGCCATTTTAGGTATAGCCAATCTTTGGGTGCTTTTTATTTTGTGAAGAATGCATGCCATTGTTTGGATGCTGGGTTATATTTATCTATGATCAATGTTTGTTTACTGTTTTTATGTATGGCTTGTCACAACATGGAATTCTCTGCTAGATAATAAAGTGTTTAAATTAACTGAACTGTGCACAAACTCTGCAGATGTAAATACAGTCAGTCAGTCATGAACTAACTCTGAACAACGACTTTAGTCAAATTTTATTTCATTCATTCACAAATGGAAATCTGAACAAAGACCTCAGTCAAATTTTATTTCATTCATTCATAAATGGAACTTGGAACAAAGACCTTAGTCAAATTCTATTTCATTCATTCATAAATGGAACTCTGAACAAAAACAGTCACATTCTATTTCAATCATTCATAAATGGAACTCTGAACAAAGGCCTTTGCAAAAATTCTATTTCATTCATTCAAAAATGGAACTGAAAAAAGACCTTAGTCAAATGCTATTTCAGTCATTCAAAAATGGACCTCTAAAAAAAAGACAGTCAAAATCTTACTTCATTTTATCTATAGTCTTATGATTTTCATGCCCATTTCTATCACTTTTGTCAAGTTTTGAAAGCATTTTAAGTCATTCTGAAGATTCATTTTGTTTTATTTCAGCTGCGAGCCGGCTACCCAACCCTAACTCCAGCCTCTCTTTTTTGGCTGAAGGGGGAGGTAGGCTTTTCCCAATGCTCTGACCAGCAGTGGCACAATGACTGAACAACTGACTTGTTCACTTTTGAATTGTAACACCATCATAAATATCTCAGACCACAATGATGTGTTCATTCCAATTTGCTTTCAAAGCACAGAAGTAACAAAACACTTCCCAATTCCAGCCTTGTAATCATTACGGCCAGAAATCGAAGACACCCTCAATGAGAAAGTGCAAAACATCAGCTTGTAAGTTTTAAAGAAGTAGTTGTGTAAAGCTTGATTTTTTTCTCCAGACAAAGTCAGCTGAGTAGTCAAAGTGCGAGTGGTGTGTGCTCACCAAAAGAACATAACATTTTTTCCAATTATTCAGATGGGCAAGTTTGGATTTTGTGATATAATTGGTTGTAAATATCCACTCTTTAGAAACATTTCTTGTTAGGATTCTAAAACGGGCCTTACTGAGTTCAAGGCTTAAAAAGTTCTTTTTTCAATTAAGCGTACTAACAGAGGAAAAAAACCACTGATAATACTTGCAAAAAGCTTCACATACCACTGCCAAATGAGGTTTCCATACAAGTGAAAAACTTAATGCAATTTTAAAGTAATAGGAAACAGGGGGAGAAGGCAGCAAACAAAATGAATAACATTAACTGCACCACTTAAAATCAAATGCCAAGCAAAACCATTGTCTAAGAATTTCACATATAAAGAGGAAAGGTTAAAGACATGATTTAAGCCATGTCCTTGACACTTACAATAAATTGATACAGGCAATGATCTACATACATACACTATCTTTATATTTGAAGGCGAATAATGTGGGTATTACTTGGAATGTACAAGCAACTAAACCAATTACATTACAGCACAGATACAGTTGAAAAATTTCAAGCCTCCAAAATGACTATTGAAACTGCAAAACAAATTTTTAAAAAACCACACAAACATTACTGAACATGTCAATTTAAAGCATTGTGTAATGCATTCAAGAAAGGGCAATGTTACATTTGGGTCACACTCGGCACCATTACAATGCTTGCTGTTTATGCTGAAGAAGAGAAATGTGAAGTCAAGCAACCTAATGGTGAAAGAGAAACCACACAAAGGCATGTCCTTTACAGCTGGGGAATAGCTAATGCCATAAAAGGCATATGCTTCATGAGCAAAGCCATAAGGTCCCTACAAACTTTAACAATGGTGTCAGGCTATGTTGGAATAGTGATCTACAGGAACAGTGGGTAACAACAGTTGAAATACCAGATTCTACCTTCTATAGTGAAAAGAAAAAGGGCATCAGCAGTAACCTGCTTCACTTTGAGCTCTTCACTTCAAACTGAGTACATCAATTAAGCAAAAACAAAAAGGAATATAAGCTTTTGGTCATTAAATCTATGAAAACTATACTAAACGCTTCATTATAACAGTCAAAGATCTGATTGACAAGAGAAAATCGGAAAAGGCAAGCACTTTAAATACAAGACTATCGTCCAGTTTTTCTTCTACTTAAATTACAAAGTGATTTAGAGCAACCACCAAAAAAAATACAGCTAACCGTTTTGTACTACTTGCAAAAGTTTATGACCAACTACTTAAAAGATCCATACACACGCTTATCCATTTTCTAGTTTTACACAACCCAGGTTTCATAAGAGCACAAAAGTAAAAGAAAAAATAAAGGCCAAACAAAAACACGACCTGTACCACATTGTATTATTGCACTGATCTGCTAGAATACATTATTTCACAACATTCGCTTCACTGAAATTTTAGAATAAACACATTAGGAAAGAAGTTCCATACTTGCAGAAAAGAAGCACAAATAGACATGACCAATACAGTAGAAAGGTTGCACAAATGCGAGTAAGCAGACAAATCATTCAGCAATGAGCATGGATTGATGTAAAATCACTAGTCATGCAAATGCAACCTTTTTTTTTTCTGGTGGGGCATCCACCTTTTTCCTCTTTCATTCTTTTTTGTTAAAAAGTGTAGGGGTTTTCAGTTACTCTCCACTTTCTTACACTACTTTCTGCTGGTTTAACAGCAGCATATAACAGTGATGGAATACCATGGTATACTAGAGCATGATTTGCCTGCGCCTAAAAAAAATAAAGGGACAATTCCTTCACCCCATTTTCCACACACACACACCTTTCACTCCATTCCCACTCACTGACCTGGGCATGCTTCCCATCCCATTTTTAATTCCCCTTTCCTAAAAATCGTCACTATCCCTCCTTTACCCCCTACTGTATACACACCCACTTCTATGAGTGCCCTATTTCCTATGATTATACGATCGAGTATTATGAACAGATTATTTCTTAGACTTTAAAATTTTCTGAATTTCTATTCACAAATATGACTTGCGACCCCTTTTCCTTCTAAAATCTCTCCCGATCTGCCTCCCCCCCCCCCCCACCCCACCCCCAAAGTATTGCCTACCCCCTCTCTTGTCCTTCCTTAAACACACACACACACACACCACACAGTGATCATCCTAGGACATGCATCCTATCCCTCCCCTTCTCAGCATCCCTTTCCCTAAAAATGCAAAGATCCCTCCCACCCATCCACCCCCTTAAACCTACAGCTTCCAATCCCAGGGATCAGGTCTGGGCGGCAAGAGTAGGCATGGCTTGTGTAAGGAAAAGACAGAGGCTGCCCCTAGTGCTGCTTGTCAGTTGTGTGAGGTCAGGCTCTGCCTCTGCTCGTTCAGTTGTTTGTTGTTTTTTATTAAGTAGCGCCAACAGGTACACTTTTCATGTAAAAAAATAATACAGTGAAAGCAATGCTTGTAAATTTACTCTGAAAAATATGAGCCTAGTACTTTTCCGCCAATGTGAGAAACTTGATTTAATTGCACTACTTTGACCATCTGAAATCGAATAGCAATAGACTATGTGTGCGGTACTTTTCCATCAATGTGAGACAATTTTCATTACATTACTTCAACTGTTTGAAATCGACTAGCTACAGACTGAGTGCGGAAAACCACTTTTCCAACTTTATATACTCCTGTTCTGTTTTAAGACTGTCAGCCGGTATCATGTTATCCATCTGCCTATGTGTCCACATGTAGGATCAAGATTAGAGTTATGGTTAGTATGAAGGTTAGGGTTAATGTTAGCATTAACATAAAAGGAAAGGGTTGTGGGTCAGTTGGTTGGTTGGTCTGTTCATATGGACACAATGGCACATAGACACTATGGCACCTAGCTTTTTTTAATCATAAATTACCATCCTACCAAAAACAAGTTATTTCTTGCACTCTAATTCTGTGATCAGCTAATGTCAGGTCTACAATTTTTCGTGGCCTTGACATGGTGCTGTTGCTGCGAAAGGCTGAAGACAGATCAGCCTGGAGTAACCTGTCGACCGGTCAACGTGTCCCGCATGTTCCGCCCCTTGGTCAAGGTACTGCTGATGCTGACGACGCATTTTTAAAGGATTAAGCCTCTATACACAAGTTAAATCCAAAATAGAATTTTTTTTTAAAAACTACTCTCCATTTTCTCTCCATTATCCAGCCTCATTTTTGTGCATTTCCACTGATCTGAACATGTATGTCTTAGCCCATCCTCCCAACATCCTCCCCTCTATCCCGTGAATTCCTCTTTTAAAAGACTGATGTACAGCCCACCACCCCTTATACACACACACACACACACACACACACACACACACACACACACACACACACACACTATCTCTGAATCAAGTTTCAAACACACACATTAAAAAAACACTTTCATTAAATCTAGCTGGCTTTTTTTCCTTTACCACAGAGGGCAATTTACAATTCTACATTATGCAGGGCGCCTTTAGCAAATGAAATCTGGCAAAGCACATCTCTCTCCAGGTTATTTTGTTTGGGCAGTTAATTTCTGACAGGTGGCACAGATCCTACTGGGTTACAGGGTCACCAGCAGCAGAGGAGATCTCTGACCTGATCTAAAATTTGGTGAACAATTCTTTAGTGTAATGTCCTAAAGACAAAGGGGAAAAGTTAGCAGCAGCAAACTGCAATTTTATACCATGGTTAAGCCATCACATAATCTTGCCTACATTTCTGTAATGGTATAACACTCCTCTTAACAGCAAAGCTTATTGCGGAATGAGGAAAGTTTTTTTTTAACTTTTTTGGTTCTCACAAAGAAATCATAAAAGAAACTTCAAATCAAATAGCATGAGCATCCATGGTTTAGTTACAGATTTCCACTTGAAATAAGAGAACACAACAACAACAAAAAGCACGAGTTTCATTTCCCCCATTCCCATAAATCTTAAAAGGTGTATTCTATCCTCTTCTCCAAAACAATCTTGTCCTCAAATTCTTTTCTATAAAATCAGATCTGCTCTTACTTCCCTCCCCTTTCTGTATACACATACATAAGTACACAACACATTCCTCTGTCTTATTTTTAAGCAGATGTGAAACACCATTTCCTTCTTTTGGGTGAGAGAACGGTTTTTGTTCCTTTCCCTTTTAGGGGGATAGGGAGGGTGGGATCAGCATCTTTCTTCCTTTTCCTCCTTAAAAGTCTTTCTGTAATGATTGCATCGTACATTCTTTATAGGCAAAATTGATTTCTACAATAGTAACAACAACAAATTCTTGAGGGGGGGGGGAGGGGGAGAGGCGAAGTGGGGTTTTGGGGGGTTGTTTTTTTTTTTGGGGGGGGGGGGGTTGAGGGAGGGGTAGTGAGTGACTGACTGGTCACTCTTCATGGGCAAAAGAAATAACCCTGGAGCAAATTTTCTTTTATATAAATAAAATGCTTTCCCTCACTTAAGCTTAACTTCTAGAGCAGTAACTGCCCTAGGCTAGTGAGAGATGAAGCATGCATTCTAAGAATATATATCAATATATACCAACTGAATTTATTTTTGTGGGTTTGTGGAAGCTGAAATGCAAGCTGAAATGCAAGCTGATGCATACAGTAAAACAGTGTGTAGGTAGTCACTGCATTCATCTGGGTTTGTTTTTGCTCTAACCTTTGCTGCAATGTTGGAACTTTTCAATATTATAAGTTTTCTTTACGCTTAAGTTACTACGTATACTCTACATAGCTCACTCTTTTACAAAAGTCATATTGTACTTGCTATGAATCAGGAAGGCTTGTGCGTTTTTCATTCCTGGGCTAAAACTCCCAACGTTTACCAATAATGAGATTTTGTGTTCTCAACCTTTTCACCCACTACTAAGGTAGCTGCATTTTGACTTCAGGGATGAATTGTAATTCAATCTGTTGGCAATACACTTAAAACTGTCAATTAAAAAAAAAAAAGGTCAGCTTGAGTTATACAGATCTTATACTACCTTCCCAAGGTAGCAAATTTGATTGTTTAAAACTGTTGACATGTGAATACACAAGCTCTGTTTTCTATCAATTCACTGAATACTAATGGTGGTGTATTGATTCTGGGAACTGTAAGGGCTTTTTTTCTTTTTAAATTTTTTTTTTTACACACCACTCGCATTCTATATGACTTTTTCCCAAGTTTTACATGATCTTGATGATGATGATGTCCTGGTCCTCCATGAGGTGATGGTGATGTCGTTCTCCAAGTAGTGATGATGTCCTGGTCCTTCATTTGGTGATGATGTGGTGATGATGTCCTGGTCCTCCATGAGGTGATGGTGATGTCGTTCTCCATGTAGTGATGATGTCCTGGACCTCCATGTGGTGATGTGGTGGTGATGTCGTGGTCCTCCCGGTGATGCTGATGTGGTTCTCCATGTGGTGACAATGTCCTGGACCTCCATATGGTGACGATGTGACGATGTTCTAGACCTCCATGTGGTGATGATGTGGTGACGATGTCCTGGACCTCCATGTGGTGACGATGTGACGATGTTCTAGACCTCCATGTGGTGATGATGTGGTGACGATGTCCTGGACCTCCATGAGGTGATGATGTGACGATGTTCTAGACCTCCATGTGGTGACAATGTGGTGACGATGTTCTAGACCTCCATGTGGTGATGATGTGGTGACGATGTCCTGGGCCTCCATGTGGTGACGATGTGACGATGTTCTAGACCTCCATGTGGTGATGATGTGGTGACGATGTCCTGGACCTCCATGTGGTGACGATGTGACGATGTTCTATACCTCCATGTGGTGACGATGTGGTGACGATGTTCTAGACCTCCATGTGGTGATGATGTGGTGACGATGTCCTGGACCTCCATGTGGTGACGATGTGACGATGTTCTAGACCTCCATGTGGTGATGATGTGGTGACGATGTCCTGGACCTCCATGTGGTGATGATGTGGAGACCATGTCCCGGTCCTCCATGTGGAGATGTGGTTCTCCATGCCGTGACAATGTCCTGGACCTCCATGTGGTGATGATGTGACGATGTTCTAGACCTCCATGTGGTGATGATGTGGAGACCATGTCCCGGTCCTCCATGTGGAGATGTGGTTCTCCATGCAGTGACAATGTCCCGGACCTCCATGTGGTGATGTTGATGTGGTTCTCCATGCAGTGACAATGTCCTGGACCTCCATGTGGTGATGATGTGGTGACAATGTCCTGGACTTCCAGGTGGTGATGTGACGATGTCCTAGACCTCCATGTGGTGATGATGTCCTGGACCTCCATGTGGTGATGATGTGGTGGTGATGTCCTGGTCCTCCATGTAGATGTTAACTTCTCCATGGTCCTCCCATGTAGTGGCGAATTTCTGGTGACAAAAGAAACAAAATTGAAAAAAACTTGTTTTGATATTACGTTTTCTTTATTTGAATATTTAACTCCTGTCAAGCTGAAGGACTCATCTTTGTGGAAAACGTAGCCCATTCAAGTTAAGGGGAACTTGATATATTGGAGTGGGTCATGAAAACTTGGTTCTTCTACACTTGAAGCAACACTTAAATTGCCAAAGCAGCATGTAATAGGCCAAGTCAGGACTTGGGTTAAGAGATGTTTGGTGTTTGACATACGTTTTGACTGCCCTAAATGAACTCTCCATATAGAACTAGGGTAATCAATTTGATGGTGACAAACATATCTTGATGGTCTAAATTGATGTTTCAACATTACCACCACCCCCACCCCAGGGCATAGATATACATATGATGGATGTTTTATCAACCAATGTTCACAATGTACAATGCTGCAACCCCACTAATGGAAATGTGTTTTTCTTTAACACTACAATATTTACTTATTTAGAGCACTCATCATTTCCATACTGCTGTATGAGCAATTTCTCTATTTTGCATGTAAACATTTCTCTGTGTGTGTGTGTGTGTGTGTGTGAGTGTGTGTGTGTGAGTGTGAGTGTGTGTGTGTGTGTGTGTGGTGAGTGTGTGTGTGTGTGAGTGTGTGTGTGTGAGTGTGTGTGTGTGTGGAGTGTGTGTGTGAGTGTGAGTGTGTGTGTGAGTGTGTGTGTGAGTGTGAGTGTGTGTGTGAGTGTGTGAGTGTGTGTGAGTGTGTGTGTGTGTGTGTGTGTGTGTGAGTGTGTGTGTGTGTGTGTGGTGTAAGTAAGTAAGTAAGTCTTCAATTTTAACATCTTTCCACTTTAAGTGATACCAGAACGGCCCTAAAATAGGAGACTGAATGAAAGAGATGGATAGATAGATAGATAGATCTACTCTGTGTGTTGCGTGCGAGAGTGTGTGTGTGTGTGTGTGTGTGTAATAAAGAGTAATAACAAGGGAAATACACAAGTAGTATTCTTAAGTAAGTAAGTGTGTGTGTGTGTGTGTGTGTGTGTGTGTGTGTGTGTGTGTGTGTGTGTGTGTGTGTGTGTGTGTGTGTGTGTGTGTGTGTTTGTGTTGTGTGTGTGTATGTGTGTGTGTGTGTGTGTGTTGAGAAAGGAGACATTCTTTTACGTAAATACTTTTAGGCATAACATCTGGATTACTGTCAAATTGCTATGGTTATGCTGTAGGGTATGATTATGCTGGTACTGGTTTGTATGTTTCAAGTTAAAAATTCTTAAGTTGAAAATTACCTAGTAAAAAAAAAAAATCTCTGAAGCTCATAACTATCTCTTAATAAAGTTAGACGCCGCATCTACTGATTAATATTAGTCAGAAAAAGAATGCCACACTTGAGACAAAATGTGGGACTCAACAGTACAATATTCCTCTTGCTCACACCATTTTTTTTATAAGTAAATAATCAGCATGTAAATTTCTTTTAGACCTTAGCATTAGGCAACAGTTGCGTAGAATTTTGTTTTATCCGTTTCATAGCAACTTGAGTCCATACAATGTGTCAAACCTTGATCGGAATCTGCTCTTGGAAGTTGGTTTCAGTTTGAAACTCTTGCACCCCCCCCACCCCCCAACCCGTTTGGTCCATAATGGCATGCTCTACAAGCCTCTAATATCACTGCATAGTGATTAACAAGAAATGTAAAAGACTATTTTTTACTAATATTGTAAAATCTGGTCTGACCAGAGTTAATGTACCTTTTTTCTTTCAAAGATTATCTTGTAATATTCAGACTTCATGACACTTTACCTAGTTCAATAGCAGATAAGTGAAATTCTAACCTTAGTTTTGTACAGAAGTGTTACTATTCAGACTTCATGACACTTAACCTAGTTCAATGGCAGATTAGTGAAATTCTAACCGTAGTTTTGTACAGAAGTGTTAATATTCAGACTTCATGACAACTTTACCTAGTTCAATGGCAGATAAGTGAAATTCTAACCTTAGTTTTGTACAGAAGTGTTAATATTCAGACTTCATGACAACTTTACCTAGTTCAATGGCAGATACGTAAAATTCTAACCTTAGTTTTGTACAGAAGTGTTCATATTCAGACTTCATGACAACTTTACCTAGTTCAATGGCAAATACGTAAAATTCTAACCTTAGTTTTGTACAGAAGTGTTCATATTCAGACTTCATGACAACTTTACCTAGTTCAATGGCAGATAAGTGGAAATTCTAACCTTAGTTTTCTGCAGAAGTGAAGTACAAGTGTTCTTGGTTCCACTTCATGGCAGTTGGCATGATATGACTTTAGCAGCATTTTGAAGTGAACTTGGTTAACAGGAGGTGACAGTGCTCGACAGTGATGGTCTTCATCACATGGTGCCTGGTAAAACAGATTACATACCAAATATAAAAACCAGATGAAAGAAAAAAAAAGAGTAACATAAGCAAATGAAAAATAATTGACAAAACAAAACCAATAACAGTGAGGAACACTGACAGATAATGTGCCTAAGACTTTTCTAACCACTGAACTGTCAGTTATCAATTTTTTTAACACAAGTGATCAATGAATAGGGCTTTAAAAAAACCACAAACATTTTCACAATTATTTCAATACACAATTTTGCTCTGTTCTGAATAAACTGATAACAATTCTGACAAATCACACAGTGTTCAGATGAAAGACAAAATTAAACTTCCAGAAATACTGCAATGGAATATGAAACTATTCTAACTAAATATTTATTTTATGTTTAACCTGCAAATGTGTTGCCAAGTCTACATCATAATACTCCTCCTTATGGAAACTGCTACTGCGATATTTGCAGCTGCCAAAACTAAAGCTCTCGACAAATACAAGTAAAAAGCCAACATATATTTTATTTCAAACTGTTTATCACCCTGCTGATTATGAAGGCCCCACCAACAATGACCACCAGATCTGGGCTAGCACCTTTTATATCAAACAACCTGAAAAAAAATATTAAAGGGTATACCACCTTCACTTTTCTATTCTTATGACCCCCCCCCCCCCCACACACACACACACATTTAAAAAAAAACAATTAAATTTTTGTTAGATGTACAGGCCTACAGCTATCAAAATTTGTTACCTTGTATAAAGCAGATTAGCTCAACTGTTACTCTATATTATGTACTTACGCATACAGGGTCGTGACAGGAGCAGTTGCCCAGATGATGGCTGCCATGCTGAGGTACCATTCCACCAAACGTCAGTACAAGCCACATGCCACTTTATCACCCCATTGAAACTCCCATGGAATAAAAGACAAGAAGAGATTTAAGGAACCTTTAAAATGTGAGGGTGTGACGGATCATAAACCCTCATAAAATTTATCTCTGCCTTTGCAGATTTTTTATTAACACCTAGATCACTGTCACCATGATTGCCCTCCTTTTATCCCCTAGCTTTTTATCTACTGTTTAGGTTTAATCTATTTTTTACAATTTATTTCACTATTCCTGATTTTTAGTTGCATTTTTATTTTATTTCCCTACTCCCATTTTATGCTATTGATTTTTTATTCTTTGAAATTTTACATTCTACTTTATTTTGTTTTATTCTATTTTATTTATTTTAGCAGGAGGTGATGCAATCCGAAATATGGTGCCCAGTGATTGTTTAAAGGCAATTGACTTTGTAGTCAAATGCACAGTAGAAGTAGTAGTAGTAGTAGAGTAAGTAGGTAGAAGTAGTAGTAGTAGTAGTAGTAGGTTTCCGTAGATTTGAGTTTGATCACAGGTGTGCATCCGCGTTGTCCTGTTTGTCTCGTTGTGGTAGCATCGCTCGTAGCTGTAGAGATGCACAAGAAGCAGTAGTCATGTTTAGATATACCACCACTTCTGGGGCAACCTTCAATCAGAGCAGAGCAATGCACACTGTGACCCGAGTCACTTCCCTGTTTGACCAATGCAAACAGGAGCTTCACAGGTGTTTTCAACATGCCTGTGAGCTGTACGAGGCTGCGCAGCAGGGGGCTTTGCATCTCTGCCTCTTTCTCTATTCAACTTTAGGTTGAACACCGGATTTTTTGCAATTGCTCACTGCTCTTATGATTTTTGGCTCCCTGAAGTGATTTGAAGCACCATGGCACATGCTGGTCTGTGCTCCTGTGCTTAAAGCCATTCAGGGCTTTGCTAAATTTATGGTTTCCTATCCTCAATTCTCTGTCCTCTACCCAGGGGCTCAACAAAGCGATAAAGCCACATGTGGCTCTGAACATCGGTTCAGAGGTCTGGTAACCCAGCAGTGGCATCCATTCACCTAGAGTCCTTGTTGACAAGGTTCAATATGACTTGATGACGATGGCTGGTTCCTCGCATGCTGGGGTTGTGGAAGAAAGGAGAGGGTTTCAGTTTCTACAAACCCTCTGGTGGCTGAAGAGGCCAATGCCCAAGGAGCATGTTCTGTTGCATCCTGGGTAGATGAAGGAGCTGGGACTGTTGTAGATTCATTCTTTTAACCCTGTTTCTGCTCCTTATGCTGGGCATTTATCTGGCAACAAAAGGAACAACAACAAAATCCAGTGTAATATATGGCACTTTTAAATTAAGAGAGAATGAGAGTAGAGAAGGTGTCTTTGTGCATGTGAGTGTGTGCATACATATATTTGAATATGTGTGTACCCATGTGCACGCTTTTAATGCAGGGATGTCTGAAAAGGAGGGATTGCTGGTTCAACTCAAATACTGCAAAGTTCATACTAGTGCCTTCTCTCCACTCCACATTTCTGAAACTGTGAAAGAATTATTCACAAAAACTGAAAAAGGCCACTGGTTAAAAAAATTCTCACACACACACCACCACCACCACCACCACCACCACAACAACAACAACAACAACCACAACAACAACAGCAGCAGCAGCAGCAGCAGCAAATTGTGAAAAAACAGTTCCAAAATATGACAATATACCAAGATATTTCATAAGGCTTTAAAATGAGGCTGTGTATGACCTCAGGATGACTACACGAGTGAGCATAGTATGAATAAATCATGCTGTCTACTATATTTTACAAAGGGGGGAGGTTGAGAAAGGGAGGGGAAGAAAGGGAGGAGGGGGGAAGGAGGGGGAGAGGGAGAGAGAGAGAGACAGAGAGACAGACAGACAGACAGACAGACAGACAGACTCAGAGAGCTCTATGACCACCACAAAGACTCAAGATTCAAAATCAAGATTCAAGATTTTAGCTTGTGACCCTATTCAGGCATAGAGGATTAAGAACAACAACGATAACATTATGTGACACAAACAGTTTACATTGGATGAGTCAGAAATATTGCTGTGAATCAGTTTATCGGATGGCTCTGCTGGGACTAACTCTCCATGCGCGTGCAGTGTTGGGACATAAATACAATCACAACAAGTGGGACTATAAAAGTATAATACTTGTGAAGTGTTTGCGTAAGGCATACATATGCATTTGCTCGACTGCTGCTGGAAGCACGTATGCCTATTGGAGCTACACATATTCAGACATAATACCAATAACATACTCACATATCAGATGATGGTTGAAGTTGCATGACCCACAGCTGCCACAAGCTTGTCAGCTGCAACGGATTTTTCACTGGCGCGACGTTCCCGTTTTTCTTTTGGGTCATCAGGGAACAGCTCAGTCTCTACAATGAAGACAGCGGTATGCTGCAGGTCTTCCAAGTTGCCGTTGAGCTTGGCCGCTGGAGTGGGATCAGGCCAGATCCTCTTTCGGAGTGTCTTGTGTAGCAGGCAGGACTGTAGCATATGTTCTGTTGTCCGGTTGCACTCAGGCTAAGACAGCAAGACACTTGAGCTCTGAGGAATAAAGTTTCGGTACTGGAGAATGAAGCTGCCTCTCTTCAGTTGTCCCTTTGTTGGTTGCTAAAGTCTTCTTTTCATGGCTTTTGTTTTTGTGGTCCACTGCTTCCATGTCAGACCAAGGTAGC
This sequence comes from Rapana venosa, assembly GCA_028751875.1. Taxonomy (NCBI): domain Eukaryota; kingdom Metazoa; phylum Mollusca; class Gastropoda; order Neogastropoda; family Muricidae; genus Rapana; species Rapana venosa. Next base: position 31,232,072 of record CM054139.1, read on the forward strand.
AGGCTCTGCCAGTTGATACTCAAGGTGACCATTACTTGGGCTGAGAGGCTGAAGGCAGTATATGTCGTCATTCTCCTGCATTCCTGTGAACAAGCCTTCTGTTAGTTTGTATCAACAAATTCTAATTGGTGATAAGCACTATGTATTCTACTGCATGTATGCATACATATATGTACATGCATGTCATTGTTTTTGTGAATATGTTGGGTGTGCATGTACTTTTATGTGGATCGGTGGTCTCGAGGTAACACGCCTGTCTATAACACAAAAATTCCAGGTCGGAAGTGTGCGGTGGTTCGAATCCTGTTTGGACCCGAAACTTTCCCCCCATCCATTAGATCATGAGTGGTGGTCTGGGCGCTAGTCTTTCAGATGATATGATAAACCGAGGTTCTGTGTGTTACACATAATTATTTAGCGCACATAAAAGAACCCACGGCAACAAGAGAGTTGTCCCTGGCAAAATTCTGTAGAAAAGAGCCACTGATAGGGAAACAAATACTGTTGCAGACAGGAAAATAAAAAGGGTGGCGCTGCTCTTGTGGCCACACGCTCTCCCCAGGAAGAGGAGCTGAATTTCACAAACAGAAATCTGGCCATGACAAAGTGGTATAAATAAATATAAATAAATAAAATAAATAAGTGTTGGTAGCCGACCCCTTCCAAAATCAATGCCTGAACAAGGGCAGCTTTTATGTATTGATTTATGTATAAAGAAGACTAATCACAATCAGTATACTATAATGACCACAGCTATTGGGGTATTACTTGTCAGTGTGTCAAACCAAAACAGCCCTTGGGAGAAAATTATAAAGAGAAGTAGGCTAGGCGTGGGGGCTTTGGCAGGTGATATGAACATTAAATTAATGAGAATGACTAATGAGACAATTGTCAGCAAAGGACAGAGTTGGGGTTGCGTTGTTTTTTTCTCTCAAAAGAAACTTTTTAAAAAAAACTGTTCAATATCCCAATAACTAGTACTGATTTCCATATGCCGTCAGTTTTCCAATAGCCTACAAAAAATGTGATGCTTCAAAGTCAAACTGAAAGTTATCGGCCTTCTGATCGAACTTGACCCCCTTGACCAATTCGTTCTTCACCGATTATCAAGTGTCAACAACAATTATTTCCTAAACATAAATAACTAAGCAATTATATGGATTCTGTTTATACAGGTCTTTCCTTGATAGTTAATTCGTTAACTTGCCAAGTTTGTCCTGCAGTTCCGTGACGTTTAACGTATTTGACACGATCGGCATCCCCCCTCAACTTTGTTTCAGCCATTTTTGTTTTTTTCTTGTAGGCCCTAAATATTGCAAGGATGACACCTTCACTTTGATTGGCTCACACTTTTCACAGTAGGCTAGCCCTAGGTTAGCCTAACCAATTATTGATCTTGAACATTGAACTCAACTAACCTTTCAATGGCCCACTGTAATGGGTAGGCCTATGTTTATTTTACTAGATTTTTTCGTAACGTGGTTCGAAACCGGGCTAACCATAATTGCGGTAAGCTGTTCGAATTAGCCTAAAGCTGGAAATATGCTCCCATGGTTGACCTATTGTAGTAATTTTCTATCTGTGGCTACACATCACCATTACTTTTTTGCCACTTTCCCTTCAGTTTTCCTTTTTTTTTATTTTTCGATTTTTTTTAATCATCATCATTATTATTATTATTATCATTATTATTATTATTATTAATCTTGCATTCGTACTAAGGCGTCAGCAGAAATTTAAAAAAGTACTTTTTGTGAAAGACTAGACCATGAGTTGTGGTCTGGGTGCTTGTCTTTCGAATAAGACAAAAAACCAAGGCCCTGTGTGCCAGGATCAAAGCCCAGATTGAAGCCACCACAGAGATGCCCATTCCTTGGGATTTTTCTCGGGCAGTTCTGACTCCAGTCGAATGAAACTATAAACCTGGGCCCGCAGGCAGAATTTCGGCACATGTAAAAACCCATTCTGCCTATCAAAAGAGCAGGCTATGCTTGCTGGTAATAAAAGATCCCAAAAAACAATATGAGGATGAAAACATACACTGGTGTGTTTAGACATCATTCCCAAAATCAGAATGCGGCTACCTCAATGCCCAGGGTTTAAAAAAACAAAAAAACGGTCGCATACACAGATCTCACACAAAAAAACTGCCTGAAGAATTCAGTGCAATGTCCCCGATGGCTCTTAGAGGCATTGGGGAGAAGAAAAAGGGGGGGGGGGGGGGATAGCCTGGTGGTTTGAGCAATGCCCTTATGATCTGAGGGCCTGGGATGAGATACCACCAAGATGCCCATTCTCGGGGATTTTCCCTGAAGTTAACATCAGTGCCGACTGCACTCCCCCAAAAGCTTTTCGAATTGAGACTATAAATCGAGGTTATGTGTGCGAACATCTTGCCCACACACTAAAATCTGTTCCCCCTCTCAAAAGAGAAGGCTGTGTGTGCCGGTGGGAACCGATGATAAAAATGTACAAAACCGCAAGAACACGGGAACTGAATCTATAAAAAAAAAAAAAAAAAAGCACGCGTGTGCTTAATTCCTTTATTCTCGAAATGAACACACAAAAAATAAGTAGAAATCAAGTCTCAGGAGTGAGAGCCCGCGGAAATCTTGCCCCACCATGATAATGGTCTAAACCATTTTCTTCAACCTGGAATAAAATTCCTCCCCTCTCCCCGTTTTTCAATAATCATAATCACGAATAACAAACAAATAATCATACTACACAAAAATAATAAAATCCAGTTACCTGCAGTCTCGGGTGACAATGTTGTTATGTGGCGACTGACCATCCATGGTGTGGATTTTCTGCATGCAAAAAGAAAACGAGCTTGTCTCGGTCGTCGCCAAATCTTTTTTTTTTAACGCAGCTTTGCAACACAGTTATAAAAACCCTCTGTGTGTGAACAGAGTTCATTTCTCGAGCATCATGGGGTATGAGCGCACACGTGTCAGCGTGTGTGTGTGTGAGAGAGAGAGAGGGGGGGGGAGAGAGAGAGAGAGAGAGAGAGCAAATTGAGCAGAAGGGAACAAACGCTAGTTACCACTGAGTTCGAGCAAGACAACTTTGTCTTCATGAACATGATTTCTTAAAGGAATGAAATAGCTTCCCTCCCATCTTGATGGATAT
>CM054139.1:31240203-31272703 GCA_028751875.1 Rapana venosa
GTGTGGTTTTGTTGTGGTTTTTTGTTGGTTTTGGTTGTTGTTTTTCGGGGGGGGGGGGGGGGGGGGGGGGGGGGGGGGGGGGGGGGGGGGGTTGTTGCTGTTGTTGGTTGTTTTTTCCTTGAGGGGGGGTACTTCCTTACAATGAAAAGTTATAGAATAAATCATTAGCAATTCATTATGTTTTATTGTAAGTTGTCTGGAACTGAACTGCCTTAGACTTAGAGCATTGATTAGTCAGTCATAAAACAAGCTCAGTGGTCAAAAATTATTTCATCAAACACTGACTAATGACTCTCAGTTTCTGCCAGTAGCAATTGAACATTCTAGTTGCTGCTTGCATTTTAGTTGCTGCTTATCTTGAAACAAGAAATAAAAAACCTATGACAAGTATGGATCATGTACTTACTCTGCATACTTTGCTAAGTTTTTGTGACTGTGTGTGTGTTAAAATTCATTTAACATCTTTTCATAAGTTGTGATGTTAGACGGGGGGAGGGGAGGGGAGAAGGGTGTGTGAGTGTCAAGGGAGGAGGGTGTAGTTGGTACTGTATTGTATAGGAGAAGAAATTTCAGGGGATCAATGTATGCGAAATGATAAAGAAATTTTTTTTTTAAACACCCAAAGTAATAATAGAAAAAAAACCAACCTTTACAATTTTACTAACCTATTGTACTACAATAAACAACAGGAAAATGCAATTCTAACAATTTCTAACAACATCAGTAATTCCAATGAAAAATGTTAATAAAATTTCAACTACTAAATTTCACGTGAAAAAAACCCAAACCTATCTTAATGTACGTAATCCCCTCCCCTGCCTCCAAAATAAACCCAAGAACTGAAGAAGCACCCCCCCCAAGTAAAATGCTCAACCCTTAAAAAAACAAGAGTGAGAAACACCCAACAACAGCCAAAACCAAGTACAAACAAAATATTTCTAGCCCTCTTCCCCCTCCTATAAAACAAACAAGATAAATAATAAAAATGTGACAACCATGAAACAGGAGAAATATTGGCAATATTGCAAAGAAAAAAGGATAATGATAATTTTAAAAAATCTAACAAGCAAGAAAAAATAATTTCTGGACTAGAGCGTCTTTAAAGTCCAAAGCAATCACAATAACAAACCAATTAGACTATGCATCAGCGATCTAAAGAAGTCGTACATAAGTGACAGACTGCTAAATATTGCTGATGGAGAGGTTGCCATCAAAACAGGAATGTGCCCTTTTAAACTGCGGCATGTTAATATATGATCTGCTCTGTGTGTGTGTATGTGTGTACATATATATAGATGTGTGTGTATGTGTGTGTCACTGTGACTGTGACTGTGTGAGTGCGTGTGTGTGTGACTTAAGTTTAATGTAATGTGGGCTTGAATGAAATAGGTATGGCTTCCCTTTCTCCCTTTAGTTTGAATTGAGATTTTCAGAATTGTATCACTTTGTTCAGTGTTTACATTAAAGGTTGGCACTGTCTTTTTTTCGGTGTTGTTTATTATACTTTTTGCATTGTAACTGTAAGTGTAACTCTAAGATTTGTGCATCATTATTTTTTAACATGACGCCTTTATAAAAAAAAAATTGGCTCAAGTTACTTGTTTAGATATCATGAACAAATAAAGTAGTATAACTTGTATACTATGTCTATCATGAATGATTGCAGACAGAAATGGACAGCGTCAGCAGAGAGGGGGGCCACCCCAGGTCCCTGCAGCAAGGGCTCCTGAAGGCCCACCTGGTCCTCGCAGACGTCGTCGCCGAATGAGAGTACAGCAGGATGATTCAGGTAGGTCCTTCACCTTGTTTTGTGATGAAACTGGGTTATATTGTAAAAAAAACAACCCCCCCCCCCCCCCCCCCCCCCCCCCACCCCCACACACACACACACACACACAGACAGACACAGACACACACACGCACACACACACACACACACACATAAGCATAAAGCATAAAGCACAAAACACAGTACTGTAACAAGACCAGCCACCATGGTGCAGTGGTTAGCACCTTGGATTTCGGACTGGAAGTTTGCGGGTTTGAATCCCGTTAAGAGTCATAGGGATTTGGGGACTCCGGTGGGGTCCTACTCAGAGTGAGTGTGCTGTGGGCTCAGTGGGACCTCACAGTCGAGCTTCACCCACTTTATGGATGCGAGTTTGAGAGTGTAGCTCAAATTACCTGACCAACACTGCAGGTGTCTGTATCTCTCGGGGCCCAGTTGACCCCGGGATATATTATGATAGTAAGCATAGAGTACAACCCTGTCAAGTAGTCTCAAAGCATATCCACTTCCACAGCAGCAGCATTATGTCATCCTCATTATCTTTGATCATCTTACACAACAACAACAAAAATTGCTTCTAATAAAGTCTATTCGGTGGTCGTGATTGCTCTGGTCTCATGGTGACCTGAGATTCGATTTGCCCATACACTCCTGTGCCTGTAGTGAGTTTGTGTCAGAACCTTTGGGGTTGGAGGTTTACGGGGGGGTGGTCGTTGGATGGATGTTGTGTTGGTTGCCACCTCAGGTGAGCAACTCAGTTACTCACTCAGTCTGGCTCTGTGACTGAGCTAATACTGTTGCTAGTAGGGGACGTAGTAGGTGGTGTCCTGCGTATGTTAGCTCAGAACAGGCACCACTGAACACTACCAAAGTGACCCAGCAGCAGTGCAGGGCCCCTCTGGCTGGTGGCACCATGGCAGCTTGATATTGATGAGCTCCCTATGGACTTCCGACCCTGAGAATGAGATATAATGAATCTGGGTATGGCTGTGGCAGTGGGATTGAAATGAACGGCGTGGGAATAGCAGGATGGGGATGTCACAGAAGATGAGGCAGCAAGAATCCCCTCTCCCCCCCCCCCCCCCCAAAAAAAAAAAAAAAAAAAAAAAATACTGTAACAAACCCTACCCCAAGTCATGGCAGATTTCTCCATTCACTATTGTTACTGGTAGTAGTATCTGTCTGTGTAGTGTAAAATCAGAAGTTTCAGTGTGTGTGTTTACAGTTTGTGAGGTACACTGCATGGACACACATGCATGCATACGTGTACACAATTTGTATGTGTGGGCATACAATGCACGCACACATGCATTCATGCACACACACGAGCACACACACACACCCTCTCTCTGTCTCTGTCTGTGTCCTCTCCTCTCCTCTCTTATATATATGATAGAAAAATGTTTAACTTTAAAGCTCTAGCAATTTTAGATCTATGTTTTAAAAGATACTTTAAGTTTATGAGTTAGTGTATTATTTATGTTGGCACCAGTTTGTGCATATTACGCAATGGTGTATGTGTGTACTTGCATAGACCTGTGTATTAATACACTTTTAAGGTACACAGAAATTAAAATGTATTTCATATAAATTATTTGGATGTATGACCTGTTCCTATGTCTCTGTCATGTAGGTGTTTGCAGGCACCTGTACGTGCGCACGCACGTGTGTTTGTGTGTGAGAGAAAGAGAGAGTGTGTGTGTGTGTGTATAGGAGATTGGGGGGGGCTGTTTACACACATACATGTGTATTTATATTTATTTACTCATGATTTTGCTGATAGTGATACTTATGTATACTGTAATGATTATAATATAAATTCATGACGTTTCTTCAGTGGCTTTTCAAGACTATCAATTTCATGACTGTGAGGAAAGCACATGTAATATTGTGATAATCATTATAAAAGATGAGTATTTTCTGTACACAGAAGAAGATGAAGAGGACATGGATGAGGATGATGTGTTGGCTCAAGTGCAGCAACCAGAAGGCAAAATCGGCGCCAAAAAATTGAGAAAACTGCAGGAGAAAGCAGAGCGCAAAGCTGCCAGAGAGGTAAACTACTTGATACATTGAGTGAGGTGTAAAAGAAGCATGCACATGTGCATGCATACATGTAGAGTAGACTCGAAGGCATGTGTACATATACACACACATGCACACACACACACACACATACACACACACATGCACTCACACACACACACACACACACACACACACACACACACAGTCATACACACTGACACACACACACACACCCTTTGGCTTTGTCATTGAAAAACTCAAGGTAGAGTTGTTCTTAGTTTTGTTGCCTGTCTTTTTCTTTTCGACTGGTGCATGTAATGTATCCATCTATTTTTCTGACTATCCATTTACTCGTCAGTTGCCGAACTATGTCAAGGCATAGCTTTGGTTCTGTTCTTTATGAGTCTGTCTGTGTATTTCAGGCATCTGTGGTAAGTCTGTCTGTAAAAGAAGCCGACTGTTTTTGTTAATGATATTGTCTGTTCATTATTGGATTCATGTCTGTTCTTTCAGGAGATGGAACGGAGCGTGAGGATCGCAAGAAGCGAGCTAAGGAAGAGGAGGAGCGACAGAAGAAACGGGAAGAGATAGAGAAGCAAGAAGAAGCTGCAAGGGTGAGTGTCCCTTCTATCCCAGCGACCTCTCTGACCTCTCCTTCAGATGTTCTTTGCAGCGATCACCCTTGATGTATCTGGAGAAATGGTAGTCCCACTTCCATGTACATTTTTTAAGTATGACTTTCACCCCTCTTCATTGATCATAGTGATTGCTTGGGTAAATATACAAAAATAAAGACATGTGATTGAATGGGTTTTTAAAAAAAAAAATTTTTTTTAAAGGGTTCCTGGAATGTTTTGAGATTTGATATTTAAGGAAGCATCTTGTATGTTCTTCACCTGTGCAGTACTAGGCAGTTAACTAATCCACGAGTAGAGCTCCGTTTCATGTGTTGTGACCTTTAGACTGAGGGCACAAAGATGAATTTTGCATGCTGTGTGTCTTCTGCAGGCAGAGGAGGAGCGCAAGCAGAGGGAAGAACGGGAGCGCCAGGAGCACGAGGAGTACCTCAAGATGAAGGAAGCCTTCTCTGTGGATGAGGAGGGGGAGAACGACGCCGAGGCTGATCTCAATGTATGTATGATTGTGTTGACGCCGGGGTGAAGGCTTTAGTTTTGGGTTTTGGTTTTTTTGATCAGGCTTCAGTTTACCCGTGCTAGAAAGACAGTCCTTGAGGATGTTTTTTTCTTTTTTTTTTGAAAATTCATTTGAGTATACTCATCATTTGAAGCAGATCTATAAGTATTTTAATTTTCTTTTTGTTGTTGTAAAGCTGGGGCAAAGTTGTTGATGGTGGTGGTGGTTGGTGGGGCTTTTTGTTGTTGTTTTTTTGGTGGGGGGTATTTGGGCCATTGTGTGCTGGTAGGAAAGGATGACAACATTTTTAAAAGGCATGCACACTGGTATTGTGTGTGGCCATCTCCCTGAAGGTGGACTGTGGCTACCTTATTGGTAGGTAAACAATCACAAACGCAAAATCTCACACGATTGTTGAACCTTGGAGCTGTAGTAAAGGAACAAAACAAAAAACAAACAAAACAAACATCAACCAGCCAAAAAAAACCAAACACACACACACACACACACACACACACACACACACACACACACAAAAGCAGAAGTATGTTTCTTTGCAAAAGCTATTCTTTGAGTCAGTTTGCTCCTTTGTTTGCTTATCTATTCACATTTTTGCTCCACTTTGGTTACTACTTGATTGTTTGGTGGTTGTTTTTTTTTGTACTTTGTTTATTCAGGCAATCTGAGTGCATTACAAAGTATTTTTTGTTGTGGTTTGTTTTGCAGTCAGAGTCATTGTTGCAAGAATTCATCAACTACATCAAGGAACGAAAGTGGTGATGCTGGAAGATTTAGCCGGTCATTTCAAACTGAAAACACAGGTCAGTGTAGTGTTAAAGAAACTGTGTGTTCTGTCAGTGTAGAGCTTTTATCTCTCATCATTCTTTCTTCTTCTTCTGTTCATGTTCAGTAGGAATGATTATTTCATCTTGAAGTTAGATACTAAGCAAGCAGCTTAGGTTAGGAGCTCAGGGACAGAGTTGGGGAGGGGGGGGTGGGGGGTGAAGCTTGAGTAAAAAAACCCAAACTTTTCAGAACTGTCAGATTTAATAACATAGAATTTTGCTTTAATTTAATGGGCACATGTGATATCGTTGCTAAAATAAGGTTTAGGTTCTCAACTATATAAAGGGTGCAAGTTTCCTCATCTGTTTCCCCATCAGCACTTTAAAAAAAAACACAAAAAAGCAACCCAAGTTGAAAGATGAAAGAGCACTATGCTCTTTGTTACTGGTTCCTTTAGGGCATTTGAGGCTCTGTTAGGTTTAATAGGGGAGAGGGGGAGGGGGAAATTGGTCTTTGTGGGGAGAGTATTGTTCTTTTTTCCTGTTAAGTTTTTGTTTGGTTGGGGTTGGGTTTTTTTTGTCAAAGGTTATTGTATCTATTCTTTCCTAGAGTTTTTTTTGGCTTAAACTTACTCATCGCCTTCTCTGTGTGTTTTGAAGGACGTGATCCAAAGAGTGCAAGACCTGCAAGCCAGCGGGGACCTGACAGGGGTTATTGACGACCGCGGCAAGTTCATCTACATCACCATGGACGAGTTGGAGGCCGTGGCCAAGTACATCCGTCAGCATGGCCGAGTGTCCATCACCGAGCTGGCCCAGTCCAGCAATCGTCTCATCACACTGGATCCTGACTTGAGAAGAATGCAGGCCGCTGCCGCAAGTGTGATTGAAGAACTGGCTGTGGCGTGATGCGGAAGTGAGGGAGGGGGTGGGGGCAGTGGAGAGAATGTGATTTTTGTATGGGTGAGGGAGAGATAGTGTGCATGTGTGTGGGTGTGTGTGTATGAAACAAATACCAGCAAATATAACAAGAAGTTGCAGTTTAAGGGGAGGGGGAAAAAAGTGTCTGAAGTTTTAATTGTGATGATCCGGCGTGAACAGATGTTTGAAATTTGCTGACTGAATTTGAGCAGCATTGAAGATGGTTTTGTTTGATGGTGGTGCCAGGTGGGGGGGGTTGGTTTTTACATAATTTTTATTATCCTTAGGAAGAGGTTGGGGGGAGGGAGGGGGAGAGGGATTTTGGTGACCTGAAAAACTTTAAAGTTAACAAAGAGATATTTCCCAACCTGTTGGCCATTGCTTTCAACCTCACTAGTTCATTAAGTGGAATTTATTATTTCATTTATTTCTAACGTCTGCCCTGATACTGTGATAGTTTCAGTTGGGTTTTTTTCACTTTTTAAGGGGGGTTTCCTGAATGTATACTGAATATCCTGCATAGTCTACACCACAATGGTACTAATTGGTCTGCTCAGAGACAGAATGAGGATTCTATTTTTGTGTTCATAGTGTGTAAATAAGCTTTTTTTTTCAACTGTGTGATCCTGGGGATTCATTTTAGATCCATTTCATTGTAGACTGTCATTTTGCACAGAGCAGGAACATAACCCTTGATGGTTTCCATTCTTGGGAATATTTGTTTAAGTTTATTCATATAAAATTTCAGAGAAAGATTTCTCTCTGTGTGTCTTTTGAAAGGGATAGGGGAGGCTGGGGTGCAGTGAGAATGAGTCAGAATATTGTTTAGACATACATGTTTAGTTTGGTGGTTTGGGGCTTTTTTTGAGGGGGAGGGAGGGTATGCAAACCTAGATTGTCTAGATTTGCACAATAAACAATTGTTTCACTCCTACAGGGTGTTGTCATTCATTACGACCCCATTCTCTTGATCATGTAGGAGAGATACACTGTGAAATGATGCTTTTGACGAATGTCACCCATCATTTTGAGTACTTGTTTTGAATTGTTGGTCTCTGCCTTACAGAAATGTCTTATTTGAAACATTTTGGTGAAGGTTTGTGAATAATCTTTATTGATCTGTTAAAGTAATCTCTGTTGTGTATGCTCTGAAATCAAAAGGATTCAGTTTTGGACATGTTTGGTTTCAACCACTTACACATGTACACAGGTACACGTTCACACACATACATGCATCCACCTGTACACACAGACACACACCACATATACACACAGAAATCTGTGCATGGTATACGATTAATTTCTCAAAACCAAAAGTAAGAGATTTTCTGGACTCTTTAAATAGTTATGCGTTATATTTCCTTCACGTATACAGTAGGAACAATATTGCTCTAGAACTGAAAGGGCTGATTAGATATGACTATACTTTCTAATGAAAAAAATACCATGACCTGATTGAAGAATTCACCAACTGTCAAAAGTGTTTACAACAAACTTTTTTGGAAAGGGAGAGTGGGAAGCGTTTGAATGCTTTTCATGTTACCAACTTTGCACTGAAAAGTACCGCTAGGATTACATGAAACCATCAAAAGCTTGCAACTTTGAGCAGTGTAGTTGTTTGGTTGTCTGAAGAAATGGTGAAAGTTCTGGAACAAGGAATGTAGAGGGAAACAACTCTTAATGGGTTGGAGTTTTGGTTTGTGGTTTGTTTTTTTCAGCCAATCATGGGCCTGACTGGCATGCAGAACATAATGTTTGCGTGGCAGGCAGAACTGAATACAGACTTTTTTGGAATTTCCCAAAATTGGATTGAAGAACCAGTTGTCTTCAGACGTTTTACTTTAATTTTTCAAGAAATGTTCAGGGAGGGTTAGCTCACAAGATATTATTATTATCATCATCATCATCATCATCATCATCATTATTATCATTTGGAATGAAGGAAACTGCGCAAAGCCTTTCTGTAAAAGGGCAAATAAAACATAACGTAAAAGAAATGAATAATAAAAAAAATAATAACCCAATCACCTTATTGACTATTTTCTATTTTTTAATTTTTTTTTTACATTTTCTTAGAAAGACTTTGGTGAAGGTAATATCAGGCGATACAAGACCAAATTCAGCATTCTGAAATGACGACTTTTCAGATACTTTTGTTCTGCTATTTAAAGTGTATGATGTAGCAGTGAATTTTTTCCCCATCTATTCATTTTGTTGTTTTGCATATATATATATACACACATACTAGTGAACTTGTTGTGCATATATATACACACATACATGTGAATGTGCACATGCATGCAGACATATGAGCATGCATATACTGTTATACACACACACAGATCTCACACATTCACAGTGTTACGCCTGCACTCACACATACACACATCACACATGTTCACTCACAAAGAGACATACACTCTTGCGCGCATACACACATGCGTATGCGCACACACACACACACAGAATCACTTTTAGATAGATGGCTTGATGAAAAAAAGCAAATGCACTGCTTATTCAATGTGCCATCTGAAAGTAAAACTTTGACTTTGACTTGACTTTGACTCACAATCTGCAAACATGCCTGGAGTAATAAAAATGTGCTGACCAACCAGCAGACTTCTCTGATGTAACAGTGTATGGTGGGCTTTCAAAAAACCCTGATGCTTTTGTGTGGTGAAGTGTTTCTGCAGAATAAAGTAAATTATTCCTTCCTTTCTCTGAGTGCGGTGGTATAACTTTACACAGAGTGTGAATGATGCACTCACACATCAACTATACTACAGTAGTCCATTGTTGCAGTGAACCAGTCAACAGAGAAGAGTGTGTGTCTAAGCAGTTCTCTCTCCCCACCCCCCCCCCCCTCTTTCTCTCTCTCTCTCTCTCTCTCTCTCTCTCTCTCTCTCTCTCTCTCTTCTCTCTCTCTCTCTCTCTCAGAGTCCATCTTTCTGAGCAAGTAAACAATTATTTCATGCATCTTAAGAAGTTTATTCAAAATATTTCATTGTTTCTGCTATCATCACATGTTTTAAAACAATTACGTTTATCATCCCCAAACTATAGTTATTTCAATGTTTTCTGACCCCCTAAATAAGAGAGAAAACAATGTGCTGTGATGCATTTCAATTTTCATCTGTTCATGTATATGAAGTACTAAACAGAATGCAAATCGGAACACATAAATATGTGCAAAATATAGATGGTTTAGCGGCGAGTACACCTATTTGTGAAGCAAGAGGTTTTAAAAGGGTTCAAATCTGGACTCTTCTGCCCATTTCCACTGGTCCTGGAGTGGAGGTCTGGGTGCTAGTCTTTCAGATGAAACGTTTAATTGAGACCCATTGTGCAACATGTAATAAGCACATGTAAAACGAAGGGGGATAGGTTAAAACCCCATTCATGAGCAAACCAACATGCATGCAGACTTAAGGTAAAGGAGTCCCATAACCTATAAGGTCGTAGGGGAGCGAGGCATCAGAGACCTCACTTCTCTAGGGCCAGCATAATGAGGGCGGCGCCCATCTCTCCCTCGCTGCTTTACCTTCCCTGACCCTAAAGAGGGCAGGTACCCATTTACAGCTGGGGGAACTGTACTGAAGCCACGGCGCGCAAACGGTCACCCATCCAACTGGTAACCACGCTCGACGCTGCTTAACTTGGCTGGGGGAAAGTGAGTGCTCCGACCACTGAGCTATCCCGTCCCCGCATGCAGACTTACAAACTTATAAATAAAACATGGCTGGGGTGACGCACTCTTCATATAAAGAGCAGCGTACATTTCTCTTTATCCAAAAAAAAAAAAATCATGACAAGAATATATGAGAAAAAATAAAGTAATACCAAATGAGGCTCAAAACCAGTGAGACAAGGTCATGTATATTTGCCAACAAAATGAAGTACATGCATTAGCTTGAGAAACTCGGCACAATATGAAAGAATGAAATATTCACCAAAACAGTTTAAAACTAACCGGGAAAAAAACCCAACAAACAACGGAACCCCAAAGAGGTAGAGTCAAAGTTAGAAATACTGTGGTGTGGGCTGTGAATCTTTCACAAATGGGACGCAAAGGTAGCAAGCCAGCACTTCAATTTTCTTCAGAAAATTGACGATCCTTTAAAGCTCATTGACTTGTACAATGACTAAAACTTGCTTAAAACAATGCAAAATTAAATACATAATAATGACTAACTGAAAAATCACCTTGCAAATACAACACATACCTTTATCACATTTTATATAACATAAAATGAAATGACTTGGCATGTCGTCAGTTTTTCTCCATCAAAGATTGAAGAAGTTGGTGTAAAGACTGTTTGGGGGGAAAATCACAAACCCGAGGTACGCGGATGACACTGCTCTCATAATTATTATCAGACTACAAAGACGATAATTATACAAATGTTCATTGACAACAAGTAAGCAGAGCCGGCAGAACTGTTAAGCCTGCTATGAAGACTAAGGTCATGCAAAAAAAAAAGAAGAAAAAAAAGACTAAGGTCATATATATTGGTGAATCCTGGACAGAAGCATACAAGTTGATGGATACTCTTGAATATTTTGGGCCATAAAAATCAGCTGATGCCTTATGTGTCAAAGGCATTAAAGCGAGAATTCCTCAAGTAAAGATTGGTCCATCTTACCAACATTAGGAAAGACGGATATTTAGGACATGGGCTCAACGTATTTTGCGAACATTAATTTGGCCCCCATGTTTTTTATATGGAAGTGAGGGATGGACTTAAAGCTGCAGATAAAAACAGAATCAAAAGTGCAGAGATGTGGTTCTGCAAAAGACTTCCAAGAAAGGCTCCTATCCCGAATTCAATGAGATGTGAGCTGAAGGGAAAGACGAGGACAACATAAACGTTGCTGAGCATCACCCATAATTATCAGAGAATGATGCTACACTACAAAGCCTTTGACGAGGTCAATGTGCATACCTTGTAACACCGAAAGCGAAAAGGAATGCACTCTGTCCTTGTTAAGGTAAAGGTGTCCTATAACCTATGCGGTCGTAGGGGAGTGAGGCATCAGAGACCTCAGCCTCTCCAGGGGCCAGCATATTGAGGGCGGCGCCCATCTCCTCTCCCTCGCTGCTTTACCTTACCTGACCCTAAAGAGGCAGGTACCAAATTACAACTGGGTGAACTGGGGAACTGTACTGAAGCCAAGACGCGCAAACGGTCATCCATCCACTTGGTAACCTCGCTCGATGCTGCTCAACATTGGCTGGGGGAAAGCGAGTGCTCTGACCACTGAGCTATTTCGTCCCTAAATACAGGTTGCCAAAGACGTTGGTTCATACCTGTAGTAAATGATGTGAGACCATTATTAAGATAAGAGAATTAACACTGCCTTCATTTGAAGCTCTTTTCAGTCCTCACTAACGCCCTGAAAGAAAGAGGGATGGTGTTTGCATCTAAAATTGTAGCTTTCTTTGTACCCCCCCCCCCCCCCCCCCAAAAAAAAAACAACAACAACAACAACATCAAAACCACACACGCTCTAAACCAGTTTGTGGGGTTGTGGATGATGTTGTTGTTGTTTTTAAACCATACCAAACAAATGCAAAACAAATACACACACGCGTGAGCGCGCGCACTTCTGACGCATAATTATGTCTGCTGCCAATGTTCAATGAAAAGGTTTGTGCTTGTCGTAAATTCATGGCGTCAAATGAGGGACACACGCAGGAACTGAGAGTAGGGCCTATGCCTGAAGCTACGCTGAAGACGACAAAGACGAAGGTTGCTGTACATAATTATATATAGCACTTTCCCTGTGAAACTATACACGTTATACTTGAAAGTAAAGAAAACATTGTAATTCATTACAAACAAAATCACAGCCCATTCCTTGATGAACAATAACTTTAAAGATTTGCAGACTACTCTACTTGTCTTTTTGGCATAGATTCAACTATGTTCTTGCGACGAAATAGTCAATAAGTCTTTTTTCTGGTGTGTGTGTGTGTGCACGCGCGCGCGCGCGCATTTGTCAGTGTGTGCATGCATGCTCACCGGAATCATTGGCCTACATAGTCACAGTTTCTTTTTTTTTGGGGGTGGGGGGGAACCAGCTCTCCAAAGGCACACTGGAGATATCACATCAATGCTAATGTGGAAGGTTGGTACGCGTTCGTTGAGGAAGCTAGTGACAGCCCGCGTGGTTGGCTGGGCTGTAAGATACAGCAATGGAAGACAGAATCAGCCAAGGACAGAACAGGATCGGCAGCGTCAACCAGTCTCAAGCCTGGCAAATCCTCTCAGAACTAAACGAAACTGTGTAGCTACGGTCCTGAAACTTATCGCCTTTAAAGATGAATAGAAGCCTTTATCTTTGAGTTATGAAATCTTTAAAGATGAATAAAAACCTTAAACTTTGAAGTATGACATCTTTAAAGATGAATTTTTAAAAAATACCACCTTTATATTATAAGTATGATATCTTTAAAGATGAATAAAAACCTTTATCTTTGAAGTACGCAATCTTTATCAAAGCGCTAAAAACATTCAACTTTCACTCCCTGATAATTTGCTTGAAGTATAAAAAAAAAAATTTTAAGCTCTACATACAGTGATGATGGAGCTCATTGCTAGTGAATTAATCGATCTCAAGACTCTCAGTGCTGGAAGCTCTGTCTGTTATTCATAGTCTCACAACCAGAGGACCTTTCACTGGGACGAGTTGATTTCTTTGCGTTTGAAAGAGTCATGAATGGTCAGCTCGTCATCCGCAACGGACTTGGTGGCACCAAGAGAATGACATGGCTGTAGTTCAGTTTGTCACCGTTATAATCGCCAGTCTGTCACTTCTCTAAATTCGTGTTCGGCCGAAGCGGGGCTGGCGAATAGTCAATGCTCGCGGCTCCCCCCTGACTTCGTTGAACCCAATCATGCGCATCTCTGGGGGCGCGAAACTATCTGTGTCGTAGTCCTCATAACTGTGCGGCGAGGCGTCAATCTGGTACCGGCCGTCTACTGATGAAATACGGACGTCCGTTTGTGGGTACCTGCCGTACGCCTTCATCAGCTCGTAACGGAGATAGTCCGGCAGAAAGCCGAAGTCATCGTCACTGTCTCGGAGATGCATGGTTCTGAACTGCCCGTTCCTCAGAATGCCCCGAACGTTGAAGTTCGGTTGAATCGGGGGCCCGCGCGGGGACACCATGAGCGGGTTTGGTGGCATGGCGTAATACATGGGGGCAGCCCGCACTGTAGGGACCACCACGGGGGCCACTACCGGGGCCACGAGTTTCATGGGAACCACCCGCGGGGTGGCAATCACGGCTGGGTAATAATACATGGCTGTGCTTTGGCTTGTAGAGGACACAGGCCTTCTTGCAGCAAGGGCTTCAGTCTTTGAGTTGCTGTCAGTTTTGAATCACAGGGGTAGAGTTGCAGGTTCTGACTGTGGCTGACAGTGGGTCATACCAGGATGAGGGAGGAGCATCACTGCAGGTAGTCAGTCTTCAGAAGAGAGTGGATTTGATCTGAAAGAGAATGAGAAAGACATGATGTAGGACTCAGAGTCGTTTTATAAGGCTGTTGGTTGACATTGTTCACTATAGAACTTGTATACAATGTGGTAAATGTATAGCTTATGTCACCCCCCTCTTCTTCTCGTCCGCCTCACCGCTCCCCTTTCTCCTTTTCCTATCATAAGTTTAAGAAATAGGAACTGACAATAAATACAATTTATTCCTGTTTACTGTCTCTAAGAATAAAAATTAATTTTCTTGCATCCCCGCCATATGTACATCGCCAATCCAGTCCAAATGATGGAGTCTGATGTCTTTCTAAACACCACAGTCACCCCCCATGGTTCCTTCCGATGGCCATATTTTCAAGCAGATTGTCATCTAACATCATGCTTAGCCCGGCAGTTCTGAGCAATTTCCTCCGGACCTGAGCTGCTGTGCCAGATTAGCGTTAGTTGTTGTGTCTGGAATAGATTTAATTACGAAGGTTTAAAAACAAATCGAATAAGTAAATGAGGAATGACAGAAGAACAAATGCGAAGACAGTTTTGAAAAAAAACAACACACACACTCAAGCCTTCCTGCAGTTTGAGAGTTCAAAACAAAACATCGAGAGGACCTTCAACAAAAGATAAATGTAAAATAAAATAAAACTTAAATACCCTCTATTATGAATACAGATTTCACTTATTTTTGACTGACAATTTAAAATAAAGACGGATAGATAGGGCTGGGAGTGAGGGCAGACTGATTATTGTTTGGAATAGAAATCTAAAAACATTTCTTGCATTTTTCATAGAAGAGGTATTCTCTTACTTGTGCAAGAAGAAAGACCACATTCCCAATTGGTTCTTGGCTGTTTTTTGCTTTGTCTCTCGACAGAATGATTCGACTGCAAACCTTTAACAACAGATAAGCTACAAACATAGAAAGAAAAACGAGAATGGCTTGGTATGTCAATACTTGCGTTACTTCTCACATGGACAGAAATCGCCGACTGAGACTGTACATGCCATAACAGGCTTTGTGAATGAGTAGAGGCTACAGTTCTTGTAGAGAGAGAAAAAAAAGGCAAATAAGAACAAGCCAAGGACCTGACCAGTTATGGTTTTCGATTCGTATCATTATGCACGATCAGTGCTCAGACATGGTTAAATAAATAAATACATACGGCGTGGTGTGGGGCCGGAGCAAAAAGCAAATTCTTTGCAAGTACTTCGTAAACCAGACACCCCCCCCCCCCCCCCCCCCCCTCTCTTCTCTCTCTCTCTCTCTCTCTCCTCTCTCTCTCTCTCTCTCTCTCTCCTCTCTCTCCTCTCTTCTCCTCTCTCTCTCTCGCTCTCTCCTCTCTCTCTCTCTATCTCTCTCTCTCTCTCTCTCTCTCTCTCTCTCTCTCTCTCTCTCTCTCCTCCTCCCTCTCTCTCTCCTCGCCTCTCCTCTCTCTCTCCCCTCCTGTCTCTCCTCTCCCCAGAAACAGATTAAAACAAAGACTGCAGAGACAGAGAGAAGGAGAGACTCTCTCTCTATTTTCTCTCTCTCTCTCTCTCTCTCTCTCTCTCTCTCTCTCTCTCTCTCTCTCCACACACACACCCCACACACACACACACACACACACACACACACACACACACACACACATCAACAACAACGAAGAAGCAAAACACAAACAAACAAACAAGCCAAAAATCAAAACAAAAAACAACAACAGCAAAAACTAATTTTTAAAAAAAGAAACAAAGAGAGCCATGGTGTGCTTACTGACAAAATATACACATTTTTCAGTTTAATTAAAGAAATGTCGCTGCATACAGAATATTTGATAAGTAAGTAAGCACACCTACATGACATACCCTAATCAGTAACTGAAACCTGATGGAACTAATGGTTGATTATTATCATTATTTACTACTACTACTACTACTACTACTACTACTACTACTACTACTACTACTATAAAGAATGACAGTAAAATGAGTCTCAGCCCTAAATCAGTCTTGCACAAGCTGGACTAACTCATAGAACGGGGAGTGGTGGCCCTGCTCTAAACTGCATGTTCTATCATCTGCATAGTCTTATATATATATATAATACACTGAAGAAATAATTAATCGAGACCAACACAAAAAACAAAACAAAAAATCTTTACCTGTTAGAAACAAGGTAGCAGCAGCTAAAGATCAACGGAACGACATATCACACACAACCAACGCATACATACGTATTATGGTAAGAAAGAAACACTACTGACCTACCAACGTATCAAGCAGGCCTAGCTTTTTTCCAAAGTACAGACCCACACATTCAACAAAACCCACATTTTCACACATATAAGCGTTCAAAGGTCTCCTGACGCCACAACAGCACCGCTGCTACACCTATACTCAACACCAACCAGTCGGTCCTCTGTGTGTGTGGGGGGGGGGGTGTGTGTGTAAGCGTTTTGAACAGCTGCGCTGAATTCATTATTTGAAATTCATGAGATCGGAAGGGAAGGGGAGGGGTTTGAACAACGAAAAGGTCTTACCGTGTACGTGCGTCATAACATTCCCTTGTTACAGAGACCACTCTCTGAAGACCGTTCTCTGGCAACGTTACTAAGAGAGGCTCTGAAACCAGCCTGTGGAATTCGGACGTGTAACAAAGTTAGATCCCGAAAAAGAACATTGCTTGACGAGGTCTATTCGTCTACTTCTTTATTCATTTATTTATTCACGTCGCTTTTTGCCCAGCCGACAACGAGCGTCATATTTTTGGGAGGTTGACACTAACTCCGTCAGAGAATCACTGCATGAATGATAAATCCAGGCACCGACTTTGAATATAGGGCTGTCTGACCCAAAGACCCACTGTAACTGTTATCTGAAAATTGATGCCAAGGAAAGCTGGGAGAGAAAATGAAGCTACATCGGGATGCGCAGTAAATTAGGATATGTCTCTGTCAACATTACATTGCCACATTTTCTTATCACCCTCATCCTCTTAATAATCTTTTTTTTAAAAATAGGGGTGCAGGTGAGATGGAGAGGGGACCTAAGTGCTGAAAGAATAAGTTATTAGGCTATACTACGACATTTATACGCGCACACATCAGATATGCCGAGAGCAAATTTGTAGCAACAAAATCGCACGGTCATCTCTACATGTAGTACTCTGGCTAAAAGTTGAACCTGGACAAAGTAGGCCAGTCTGCAGGGGTGCGAATCACTGAATGGGACATCAAATAAAGGTAAAGGGTAATGGGTGTCCCATAACCTATAAGGTCGTAGGGGAGTGAGGCGTCAGAGACCTCACTTCTCTAGGGGCCAGCATATTGAGGGCGGCGCCCATCTCCTCTCCCTCGCTGCTTTACCTTCCCTGACCCTAAAGAGGGCAGGTACCCATTTACAGCTGGGTGAACTGGGGAACTGTACTGAAGCCAATGCGCGCAAACGGTCACCCATCCAACTGGTAACCACGCTCGACGCTGCTTAACTTGGCTGGGGGAAAGCGAGTGCTCCGACCACTGAGCTATCCCGTCCCCAATACTCCAGATTAAAGGCAGAAAGCCAAACTGAAAGAACTGTTAAGGGGGAAAAAGTCAAGACACAAAGAGCAAACCAAAACATCGCCTTTGTGGACATTTAGGTTGATGAGAACTAATTTTGTGCGTAACATGTTTACTGGGCCTTAAAATGATTTTGGTGTAGACTGTTTCTTTATTTTCCTCATTCGTTCTTTTTCTCTCTTTCTAGCTTCTATTTTCTTTCTTCCAACGATAACACAATGTTCATGTCATCGGTACCGTTTATCAGGAAGAAGGCCCTCCTTTGGTGGGCTAGGGCAAAGAAAAGATATACACAAACACTCTAGCACCAGCCACATGGCGCAGTGGTCAGCTCTTTGGGTCACTGGCTGGAAGGTTGCAAGTTCAAATCTCATAAGAACTATACTTTTGATTGTTGTTTTTTTCGAACACCGGCTGGTTCCTACAAAGAGTGGGTTTGCTATGGGCTCGTTGAAAAAACTGGGACCACACAGTCGAGCATAATCCATTTAGAGGATGCAATTTCGAGTGGTGCTCAAACTACTTGACCAAAACTGCAGGTGTCTGCATCTCTCTGGCCTGGCTGACGCGGGGATCTACTCTAATAGCAAGTGAAGGGTACACTCTAATCAAGTCATCACAAAGCTGGTGCACTTCCATAGCACCATCAATTATCATCTTCATCACCACTGATCATCACGCAATAAAATGAAATGTTCTGAATAAAACGTACCCGATTCGGTGGCCCTGTTGTTCCGGCCTCATGGCGACCCTAGCTTCACTTTTCCCTAATATATACTTCCATGCCTGTGTTGAGTTGAAGTCGGAACCATAGGATCGGAGGTTCATGGGAGAAAGTCGTTGGAGGGACGTTGTGGTGGTTGTCTCCCCATGTGGGTGTCACTCAGTCTGGCTCCGCATTAAGTCACTGTAGTCAGTGGGGGGAGGGGGGGGGGGGGGGGGACTTAGTAGGTGGTGTCCTGCGTATGTTGGCTCAGAACAGGCACCACTACACACCACCAAAGTCACCCAGCAGCAGTGCAGGGCCCCTCTGGTTTGTAAACCCCCTTCCCCTCTAATAGGGAAACAAATACAGCTGCAGAAAAAAAAAAAAAAGGGTGAAAGGGTGGCGCAGCGCTAAGTGGCGACGCGTTCTCCCGCTCTCCCCGGGGAGAGCAGCCCGAATTTCACGGAGAGAAATCTGCCATGACTCAAAGTGGTATGAAATAAAATCTGAGCGCTTTGATTTGTTGCTTTACAAGATTCAGCGCTATATAAATTCCATATATTATTATTATTATTATTAAAGCGTTGTCCGAGAAAATCTCTCTTAAATCAAGCTGTCTTCGCTTTCTTTTACATTGTTTAACCAAATATCGTGGTTTGAAGTTTCGAGATAATGCAAAAGGAAATTTACTCTAAGTTCAATTTCGTTTTAGCTTTTTCAATGCACGGTGAATCCTTCGACATTGTACCCCATCCACAAGACAAAAGCGTATTAATTTTATGCTTCATAAGCTAACCCAATGCGCCAGCAGTTTCAAGAGTGCATGCTAGGCCTATTTGTCCTCTGCTGTACACTAACACTGCTATGATTGCGTGATCTTTGAAATGTGTGTATTGATTTTCTGCGTGCTTATATGTACAATAGCAGCATAAATGGTAGACTTGTATGTGCAGGGTTTGTCTACCTGATCTTAAACGCGCATCTTTGATCTGCAATGATCTGTATGCAGGCTACACGGGCAGCATTACATGGTGGTCTCGTCTGTACATGAGTTATGACTTGTCAACAGGATCTTTAACGTGTGTGTTTGATCTTCTTCCTGTACATCATGCACAAGGGCAGGATTAAATTATTGGAGGTCTTGTCTGCACAGGACTTGTCCTGAAAACATTATCTGTACCTTTAATTTGCCTGGTACTCGTAGACTCGAACGAGTCTGTCTTCTGAATTAAGAAAAAAAAGTAAAGCCACCACCAATAAGTAAATCAACCCAACCAAGCAAAATAAAAAGTGGCAGGCCTAAAATCTTTAACATACCGACATACCACGGACATGATTTTAATTATTTCACTGTAGAATGACCGATTCGTTTTGTTTCTTTGTTTGCGTTTTGTTCGTGTTCACTTTTTGTTTGTTTCCCAGTGCAGTGCTGCTTTTCAATTAAGCGGAGGAGGGGGGGAGGGGGAGGGGGTTATATGAAATCAGTACAAATGCATGTACCCCTATGAAGACGTGACAAAATTTACACAACCGCATACACACGGGGACTGGATGTAAAAAAAAAAAAAGCACATGCATGCTTATTCCATTATCCTCGATATAAAAGAATAAATAAAAATAAATAAATAGTTCAGAACAGTTTCAGATGATCAACATTGCCATATCTGGGCCTCTAAGGCAAGAAATGACGTAAAAAGCAGCTCGTGTTTTTTTTGGTCAGCGATTGATTTATAGGTGTCGATCACATTCAAGATTGATATGGGTAGATCAACAAAATGACCCAGGATTTGTATGTATAGCTGAATGACTCACCAGCTGGGACCATTTTCTGGAACAACTTTCATAGTGGTCTCCCCTCAATACTGTACATTCATCCACTTTCTCCCTCCGCTATACAATGCAGTTCTATTTGAACCACTGTGCAATTTGTTTGTTCCGGTAAGCATTTCAATGCAGGCTCTAGTAAATATAAACAGGTATCTATTATACGGCTTGGTGTTGTCAAAAACTGTGTAATCTATTGCATGGTGCAATTTTTCTATTTGCGTAGTGGAAATGTTAACGAAAGGCAGGAGGGGTAGAGTGGGGGTGGAGAGTATGAGGGGATGGTATACATGTGTGTGTGTGTGTGTGTGTGTGTGTGTGTGTGTGTACTTTGGTTTAAAGTCTATTTACGACTATATCTAAGTGATCAGGACAGGCATCCTTTCAACTTAAAACTATCAATTAAAGAAGGGAGTATGGGATTTTAAGAAAGACTAGTAACCTCTCCACTATGTGATAAATAACGTCAGCAATCAATGTAATATATCGCCGAGAATCATATTATAATACATTCTGAGTGTCCCCATATTTTGAACTCGTATCAATTGCTTTCTTTGTACACGATTTTTAAAGACTTTTTTTAAAAAATGCTGGACTGTAACAGAACAAGCACACGAGCATGTCATATGTTTTTTTAATAGTTCGTGTTCCAAGCATATAATCGTAGTTTACAAATATCTGTATTTCCTTGGGAATACAGAAAATGCTCGTTTCTCCTTGGCTTGCCCTACAAAAAGAAAAGAGTAGCCATAGACAATTTTCCAAGCAATAAGCAAAAACGGATCAATCAATCAATAAGCAAAATAACGACAGCAAGACCGGGCCTAATCTGTTACAGGGCGTTTCACTTCGTGCACAGACTTGACAATGCAGCCTACAGATTTCAGACTTTGTCGATTGGCGACCCGTGAGAGTGCACGTTGCTCACGGTGTGTGCAGTGAGTGGGCTAGTCTTGTTTATTCAAGTGCTCGATATCAGTGCTCAATTCAGCGAGGACAAGGCATGACCAGTTCACTAGGCAGATACTTTTCAGCCGACAAAAGACAACCCGAGTCTTGCACATCGTCGGTAAGTGACGTGGGCTCTAGCTCTCAGAAAGACAATCACAAAAGGAAAATCGTAAAGAGGAAAAAAAATCAAGAAGGGACAGTGACAGCAGTGCTGAAGAGAACATGGCTGTGCGTGAACGTGTACAAGAAAGGAAAGAGACACTGTCACAGCTAGCCAGAAAAGAAGACGGGGTCAGGACAACACAACACAAGACTGATCAACAGCAGGACGACGTGGTAAGGCTCACCGCATCGCTGTTTGATAGAGTCGACAAACTTGAAGGGAAACTTTCTGATCTAGCAAAGGATACCGAGAATCTCAAAGGGGAGGTGAGGAAACTGAGGGGGCAGCGGCTGGAGATTCAAGCTCAGCTGGAACACCACCACAAACAGCGCATCAGCACACGCCATGCTTCCGATAGCCAGGAGGCAAGGGAGACAGAGGAATCTCCGTGAAGTCCTGGAGGTGAGGCATGATGAGGACTGTGGAGGAGTGTGCCAACAAATGTGTCCACATCTTCACCCCAAACTGGGGATTACCACCACGGCAAAAGACTTGGAGATAACTCCCCCATTGGGGATGGTGGCTACTGGGGAAGGGAGACATAGGCCTATTCTCATTCGTGGTTTTTTTTCTTGTGAACAAAATTACTTATAATGATGTGGTTTCCAAACAAAAAATGATAGGGGAGGAATGATTGGAAATGCTAACATCTCTGCCCAAGGAGGAAAACCCCCACCAGTGATGAAGCAGGAACAGTTGGGGGTGGGGGTGAGAGGGGAGGAAAAAAGGCTGATACTCAGCAAAATAACACCCAGTATAAAAAAAACATGCTTGAAACAACACTGCAATCAAAACCAAGAGTTAGGCATAGAGAGTAGGTTTTTCCCCCCACTTCCCCTTTTATTGATTGATGAACAGTGGTGATCATGATGATGATCGTGTAATGATACTGCCATGAAAGTGCACCTGCTTTGAGACAACTTGACAGGGATGTACTGTATGATTTTCTTTTGTAAGATGCTCAGAGTTGCACAGATGTTGTATCATAACTAGGTTGTTGTCATAAAGTGGATAAGCTCAACCGAGATAGACACTCTTCCCAGGGTCTGGAAACATCCCATGAAAACTGACCTTCTTCCTTCCCTTTCCCAGGAGGGCTGCCAACACACAGTCTGTACATTGTCAGACAGACGATTCCACATCTGACAATTCCTATTTGCCTTGTGAGTGTGCGAATGGATTAAAATAACATAATTTATTATTTTCCTGTAAACGTTAAAGTACTTGTTTGACATTTGCTGTCTCGATGAGTTTTTATTTAGGTAATAATTTTGTGTTGCCATTGTTTTAGGTCGTGTTTTCATGTGAAACGATGTGCTATGCAGTTTAAAAATAATTTGCAGTTATTGTTTATCAGTTAAAGGCATTAATTCAGTTAACGAC
This sequence comes from Rapana venosa, assembly GCA_028751875.1. Lineage (NCBI taxonomy): Eukaryota > Metazoa > Mollusca > Gastropoda > Neogastropoda > Muricidae > Rapana > Rapana venosa. The sequence continues at coordinate 31,262,915 of CM054139.1, forward strand.
AAAAAATCATTGAACGACACAACAGACGTTCCTGGGTGGTGTCAAGTGTAAAGAATACACTCTTGGATTTGCAAGAAAGCGCTCTATGCATCTTGAAGAAAAGTGTCTTGTTTACCAGAGAAGTCTCACCTTAAGTCATCAAGAGTGTGAAAACATCAGAAAGAATGCGTGTGTGTGTGTGTGTGTGTGTGTGTGTGTGTGTGTGTGTGTGTGCGTGCGTGCGTGCGTGCGTGCGTGCGCGCGCGCGTGTGTGTGTGTTCCTACAAATATTTTCAAAACTAATTTTGGAGAGGTGATGTCTATTTCTAGTTTATCAGGCATTTATAGTTATCCTTTCATCAACTTTAGATACCCTAATGATATATTACAAATTGAACTAGATCATTGTTTTTGCCATTCTAAGGAAACAAAAAGTTATGCAATAAATGTAGTATGCTTGAAATTGGTAATTACTTTAATTTCATTGTGGAATGCTCATTGTATAGAGCCATCAGTGTGCGAAAGAACTATTTGTCAAAACGCTTTCTTGCCCCAAAGTCAATGTATAATTTTTGTCGACTGATACTCTCTGTGACTCGGAAAGAAATGCTTCATTCGTCAAAATACAATTATTAGATGTCTAAAGTTGTGTAATTATTTGATTAAAATATTACAGTGAATTATTGTTTGTTACCGGTTTTCTTCTTCATGTTGTTACCTGATGTTTACCCTCCTTCCATATCCCCCAAAGGAATAAAATATTTTCAAAAGTGTGTGTATGTGTGTATTTTTATTTTATTCTTTTATTTCGACGATAATGGACTAAGCACTCATGTGCTTTTTTTGATCGAGTCCCCGTGTGTATGCATTTTTGTAAATTAATTTTGTCATCCGTTGCCACCGGCACACAATGGCCTACTCTTCCGAAAAACGGAACGGGTTTAAACGTGTACGCAAGATGTTCTGCGTGCGTCCGCACACGGGACCTCGGTCTATAGTCTCATCTGAAGGAAGGCGCGCGTGCGCGCGTGTGTATGTGCTGCATTTCCTAATAGAACCCACTGCAACAAGGGAGTTGCCCATAGCAAAGTTCTGAAGGAAATATATATATATATATATATATATATATATATATATATATATATATATATATATATATATATATATATATGTATATGCAAAAGACAGTGAGCAAAGTAATAAAAAGATTGAGAGAAAGAGAGGAAAGGACAAAGAAAACCCACGATGGTGATGCACGCTTGTGCTAAGCTCGTGGGTCAGGGGAGAGCAGCCTGAATTTCACGCTGAAATTTCTACCGTGACTATGAATGCCGTACCATTCAATACAATACAATATACAACACAATACAATACAAAGCAATACAATACAATGCAATGCAATAAAGTACAGTACAATGTAGTGCAATACAATACTACGAAATACACAATAATACAATACAGTCCAAGATAATACAATACAGCGGAATACAGTACAATACACTAAAATACCTTTAATTCAAGAGAAGGCAAGGCAAAGAAAGGCAAGGCAGTACGAGGGTTTCTAATCTTAAATATCTTCCCATTATTTTTCCTTTCATGAGCATGCACGGCCGTATGAGTGTGTATTTGCGTATACATGCAAACTCAGTCAGTGGTGTGTGTATGTAGCCTATAATTATTATGTGTGTGCGTACATATAAATTATGCGTACGTGCGCGTGTCTGCCTGCCTGCCTGTCTATGGCCACATGAAAAAGTACTGAACCTGATTCCCTTCACTGTGTGTGTGCGTAACTGCCTCCGTGCTTTCATACTTCATCAAAGTCCCACAGGATCCACACCGGGGTTGTCTTTCAACCCATCAGTCACATTACTTCTGAAATAATGCCACACCATTTTGGGCTGCTGTCAGGTTACCCACTGGAGGATATCGGGCATAGGCTTAAGCCCCTTTGATAGCCGGAGGGTGATTGTCAACAACAGCCTATTAATGGGACCATTAAACATACAATTAAACACAATAGATAGATTAATGAGTACTTATGGAAATATTAGAGGATGGATGGGTTCAGTTATGTATTCATTCTTGTGTGTGTGTTCACCCCCCCCCCCCTTTCCCCCCCAATAATTTAGAGTAAAAACGGGATTAAACATTTCAGAACCATTTTCACAGGGAACTCTGTGTGTGTGTGTGTGTGTGTTGTCTTGTGTTCTGTGTGTGTGTGTGTGTGTGTGTGTGTGTGTGTGTGTGTGTGCGGATATACATATATATTATATGTATGTATGTATGTAATGTATGTGCGCGTGTGTGTGTGTGTATGTGTGCGCGCGCGCGCGCGTGTGTGTGAGTGTGTTTGCTTTCAGTCTGTGTGTGCCTGTGTCTATCATCGTGGCATAGTTATTTCAATTTCCGCGCCTTTTACAAGTCTCTGTCAAAAGTCTCCAACAAATCAGATCGAGTCATGGGCGACTATAGCTGGACAGACAGACAGACAGACAGACGTGATGACAGGACACTTCTCTGGGGCACATGAACACCTCACTGCACGATATTCCACAACAATCCCCGAAGTCGGATTGTGGCTACCTAAATGGTGTGTACGTGTGTGTGTGTGTGTGTGTGTGTGTGTGTGTGTTTGTGTGTTTGTGTGTGTGTGTGTGTTTGTGTGTGTGTTTGTGTGTGTGTGTGTGTGTTTGTGTGTGTGTATGTGTGTGTTTGTGTGTGTGTGTTGTGTGTGTGTATGTGTGTGTGTGTGAGGGGGGGGGGGAGGCAGAGGGGATGGCAAGGGGAGAAACGGTCGCATACGCAAAAATCTCACTGCTGGTGAACCTCAGAGCTCTAGCCGAGGAAAGAACAGAAAATCTAGAACTGTGCTGGGGTGTGTCTTCTTCAGCAATGGAACTAAGTGGTGCTGTTCTGTGCATGCTGGATCAGAGCAGGGGCCACTTAGTGTAGTGTAGTGCAGTGTGGTGTGGTGTGGTGTAGTGTGGAGTAGTGTGGTGTGGTGTGGTGTAGTGTGGTGTAGTGTGGTGTAGAGTAGTGTAGTGTGGTGTGGTGTGGTGTATTTATTTATTTATTTTTTATATTCTTTTATATTGAGGATAATGGAATGAGCACTCATGTGCTTTTTTACATCCCGTCCCCGTGTGTATGCGGTTTTGTAAATTTTGTCATCTGTTTCCACCGGCACACAATGGCTTACTCTTCCGTGTAGTGTAGCGTACGGTAGCGTAGTGTAGTGTAGTGTGGTGTAGTGTAGTGTAGTGCAGTGTAGTGTAATGTAGTGTGGTGTAGTGTAGTGTAGTGTGGTGTAGTGTAGTGTAGTGTGGTGTAGTGTGGTGTGGTGTGGTGTGGTGTAGTGTAGTGTGGTGTAGTGTGGTGTAGTGTAGTGTGGTGTAGTGTAGTGTGGTGTAGTGTGGTGTAGTGTAGTGTGTGTGTGTAGTGTAGTGTAGTGTAGTGTGGTTTTAGTGTGGTGTAGTGTAGTGTGGTGTAGTGTAGTGTGGTGTAGTATGGTGTAGTGTAGTGTAGTGTGGTGTGGGTGTGGGGTAGTGTGGTGTAGTGTAGTGTGGAGTCGTGTGGTGTGGTGTGGTGTGGTGTAGTGTAGTGTGGAGTAGTGTGGTGTGGTGTGTGTGTAGTGTGGTGTAGTGTGGTGTAGTGTGGAGTAGTGTGGTGTGGTGTGGTGTAGTGTGGTGTGGTGTGGTGTAGTGTAGTGTGGAGTAGTGTGGTGTGGTGTGGTGTGGTGTAGTGTGGTGTAGTGTGGTGTGGTGTAGTGTGATGTGGTGTGGTGTGGTGTAGTGTGATGTGGTGTAGTGTGGTGTAGTGTAGTGTGGTGTGGTGTAGTGTGTGTGGTGTGGGGGGTGGGTGTGGTGTGGTGTAGTGTGGTGTAGTGTAGTGTGGTGTGGTGTGGAGTGTGGTGTGGTGTGTGTAGTGTGGTGTGTGTAGTGTGTGTAGTGTAGTGTGGTAGTGGTGTGTGTGGTGGTAGTGTGGTGTAGTGTTGTGTGAGTGTGTGGTGTGTGGTGTGGTGTAGTGTGGTTGTGTGGTGTAGTGTAGTGTGGAGTATGTGGTGTGGTGTGGTGGTTGTGGTGTAGTGTAGGTGAGTTGTGGTTGTGTGGGAGTGTGGGTGTGGTGTGGTGTAGTGTGTGTGTGGGTGTAGTGTGTGTGGTGTGTGTTGGTTGGTAGTGTAGTGTGTGGTTAGTGTAGTGTGTGTGGTGTAGTGTGTGTGGTGCGTGTGTGTAGTGTGTGTGGTGGTGTAGTGTGGTGTATCGTGTGGTGTAGTGTAGTGTGGTGTAGTGTGGTGCGGTGTGGTGTGTGTGTGTGTATGGTGAGTGTGTGTGGTGTAGAGTAGAGTAGTGTAGTGTGGTGTAGTGTGGTGTGGTGTGGTGTGGTGTGGTGTGGTGTGGTGTAGTGTAGTGTAGAGTAGTGTAGTGTGGTGTAGTGTAGAGTAGAGTAATGTGGGTGTGTGGTGTAGTGTGGTGTAGTGTAATGTGGTATGGTGTAGTGTAGTGTGGTGTGGTGTAGTGTGGTTTGGTGTATTGAAGTGTAGGGTAGTGTATTGTAGTGTAGTATGGTGTGGTGTAGTGTGTGTAGTGTAGTGTGGTGTGTGCGGTGTAGTGTAGTGGGTGTTGTGTGTGTGTAGTGTGGTGTAGTGTGGTGTAGTGTAGTGTGGTGTGTGTAGTGCAGTGCAGTGTGGTGTGGTGGAGTGGATGTTGTGTGGTGTGGTTGGTGGAGGGAGTGTGTGTGGTGTAGTGTAGTGTAGTGTGGTGTAGTGTATTGTAGTATAGTGTAGATAGTGTAGTGCGGTGTATTGTATTGTAGTGTAGTGTGGTGTGGTGTGGTGTATTGTAGTGTAGTGGTGTGTGGTATTATAGTGTAGTGTGGTATAGTGTGGTGTGGTGTATTGTATGTAGTATAGTGTAGAGTTGTGTATTGTAGTATATGTGGTGTATTGTAGTGTAATGTGCTGTGTGTGGTGTGGTGCAGTGTAGTGTGGTGTATTGTAGTGAAGTGTGATGTGTGTGGTGTAGTGTGGTGTATTGTAGTGTGGTGTAGTGTAGTGTGGTGTGGTGTATGGTATAGTGTGGGTGTGGTGTGGTGTAGTGTATTGGTGTGGTGGTGGTGTAGTGTGTGTTGTATGTAGTGTGGTGTAGTGTAGGTGTGGGTAGTGGTGTGGTGTAGTGTGGGGTGTGGTGTGGTGTATGTAGTGTGTGGTGTGGTGTAGTGTTGGTGTATGTGTTAGTGTGTGTATGTATGGTGGTGTGGTGTTAGGTGTGTGGTGTGGGTGTGGTGTAGTTGTAGTGTGGTGTGGTGTAGTGTGGTGTTGTGGTGTGTGGTGTAGTGTGTGGTTGTAGTGTGGTGATGTGGTGTGGTGTAGTGTGGTGTGGTGTTTAGGTAGTGGTGGTGGGTGTAGTGTGAGTAGTGTAGTGTGGTGTGGTGTAGTGTAGTGTAGTGTGGTGTAGTGTAGTGTGTGTAGTGTAGTGTAGTGTAGTGTAGTGTAGTGTGGTGTGGTATGGTGTATTTATTTATTTTTTATTTATTCTGTTATATCGAAAATAATGGAATAAGCACTCATGTGCTTTTTTACATCCAGTCCCCTTGTGCATGCGATTTTGTAAATTTTGTCATGTTTCCACCGGCACACAATAGCCTACTCTTCCGTGTAGTGTAGTGCAGTGTAGCGTAGTGTAGTGTAGTGTAGTGTAGTGTAGTGTAGTGTAGTATAGCGTAGTGTAGTGTAGTGTAGTGTAGTGTAGTGTAGTAGTGTACAGTACTTTTTCTCTTTCCCCTGGCGCTGCGATCATGTCTTTTGGGTGTTGGAAGATTTTTCTTTGCGTTTTATGAATCATAATTGCGTTCACTCATTCATTTCTTTGACTTATCGGAGTATTCCAGCAGCGGCGCAGGGTCTGTTCCGATGGGTGACCTGGCGGCAGCTTCTTGAACACTGCGGTTATGCTGTGTGGTATTTTGGGTTGTCTAGGTGTAAGACAGGAGAAAGGGTTTGAAGCTGACTGTGTGTATTAGTGGGATGGATTGAGGTGAGCGGAATGAGAATGCTGGCACTGGGATGTGGCATCAGAGAAAATGAGACAGAGAGAAGAACAAGGAATAAGAACACCCATCAGCATGTTTGCACGTACGCGTGCGCGGACAAACACACACACACGCGCGCGCGCGCGCACGCACGCATACACACATGTACGCATGCATGCATGCACTTACGCTTGCTGGGCACTCTCGAACTCACACAGGCACACGCACTGAAGCACGCACTGAAGCACGCACCCATGCTCGCACGCGTGCGCACACGCACGCACCCATGCTGGCACGCGTGCGCGCACGCACGCACACCCCCCCTCCCCCAAAAAAAAAAAAACCAACCCAAAAAAACCAAGAACAAAAAACCAACCAAACAAAACAAAATACAAAACCTACACACTCGCTGAGAAAGTTCATTATTTTCTTGTTCTCCTTGTTCACAATAACAATAAAACAAATCACAATTTCTATAATGTATCCATGTATCCTTGACTGCACACATTACACTTGAAATCACAAACTGTAGCAATGTTCCAAAGCAAGTCAGAAACCCCAGAGTTCAATTTCATACACACGCACGCACGCACACACGCACGCACGCACGAACACACACACACGTGCGTGCGTGCACACACTTACCACACACACACACACACACACACGGAGGCACTGTCAAAAATTAACTCACGGATGTATCTATTTCTGAAAAATTAAACACAAACACACAGATGAGACATACAGCCACACACACACGCGCGGGCACTCGCGCATGTATCAACAATCAACACTCACGGATGCATCTATCTCTAAAAAATTACACACACACACACACACACACACACACACACACTGTCAAAAATCAACACTCATTTAGCTATCTCTGAAAAATGAAACACATTCTCTCTTTCTTGCTACATTCTCTTAATCTTCATTGTTCAGAAATGCTTTCCCTGCCTCGGTAAAAACTTGCAAAGTATTTAACTGTCGCTCATATGATTTGTATTAAAAATATTAAAAAGAAAAGAAAAAATATCAACAAAACCGAAACCTCCATCAACTACAGATTTTGCACAGAAAAAGAAAAGAAAGAAAACAAGACAAGAACAACAATGACATTCCCATTGCGCGAGTAAAAAGTAAGGAATGTTGTATACTATTTTCTTGGGTGCTAAATCTTCCTAAGATACGCAGATTCTCGCAAACGAAGTACTTACATATTTGGACAGTTCCACTCGTGATATATCTGCAACTTCGCTGACTGATAGCAGACAGGATGGAGAGAGAGTAAGTGTAATCTCTGAATACATTTTTTTTTTAAACGTCGCAAAATCATCAAGCAGGCCGGCTTGTCAGCACTGTAATCCCACCCGTGGGAATGGAGATTTTCATGCGTTCTATAAACCATTCTTTCTGATGAGAAAGTTATGGATAGCTCTGGCAACAACAGTACCCCCCCCAAAAAAAAACAAACAACAAAAAAACAACAACAACAAAACAACAACCATACAACAAAAAAACCAACAACAAACAACCAAAACAACAACACAAAAACAACAAAACCCAACAACAAAACAAAAACAACAAAAAACAAAACAAACAAACAAAAAACTAACCAACTAACCAACCAACCAACCAAACAAACCCAAACTATCCATCTGCCACAATGACATTGGTCCCAACTTCAGCCGCATTGCCCCGAAATCAGAAACGGGAAATGCGAATTTGGGCTTGATGTACTTTTTTTTTTATATATTTTTTTAATAGTCTGATATCACAATAGTGAATAGACCTTAAACAAATCAAGTAAAAGTCAAGTCGAAACAGTTAATTCACAGAGCGTAATAAAATAAAAGACCCATGTGATAAGCTGAAAGGGATTAAAACGAAGGCTAGCGTTTGAGAGCCCTCTCCGACTTAAAACTGAGCTGTAAAAAAAAAAACCACCCAAGAGAAATCCATCTTCCTGGCTTGATACTTGGCTGTTGTTGATCTCTTCACTCAGCTGAGTGTCCTGTGTGGCATCGATCTGTAGATACCAGCCCTCATTCTCCAAGACTGTTCCACCTTTGATATCCTGGGACCAAAATACCTCCCTACCGCCACCCCCACCCGCCCCCCCAAAAAAGGGGAAAAAACACCAAACAAACCAAACTAAACAACAAAACAAAACCCCCAAACAACAAGAAACAATAGGTAAAGGTATTTCCATAACCTGTGCGGTCGTTGGGGAGCGAGATGTTAGAGACCTCAGCTTCTCTAGGGGCCAGTACATTGAGGGCCGCGCCCATCTCCTCTCCCTCGCTGCTTTACCTTCCCTGACCCTAAAGAGGGCAGGTACCCATTTACAGCTTGGTAAACCCCGGGAATGTACTGAAGCCAAAAAAACGCAAACGTCCACCCATCCACTTAGTAACCACGCTCAACGCTGCTTAACCTTAGCTTGGGGAAAGCAGACTGCTCTGACCACTGAGCAATCCCGTTCCCTTATACAACAAACAATAACAACAAATCAATAAACCAACAACCAAAAAAAGCACCCTGCAATCATCACTGTTTCTGAAAGGGAAGCTGAGAGCACCAGCACCGCTGCCGAGGCCACCTCCACAAACACTGGGCAACCCTTCGTCCAACATGGCCGCGACTTGCAGACACGAGGAGGAACAGAATTGTTTTCTTAAAAAAGATAGCTCTCCCATTACACACGCCTAAAAAGTTCTTCGACCCCGTGGCACTGGGTACAAGTCTCGCGGTTCCCCCCTCACTTCATTGAAGCCGACTTTCCGGGATCCTGGCGTACTCCGGCCCCCAAACGCCGAACCCGGACTTTCGTATTCACTGAACTCGTCGTACTCGTCCGATTTCCGTGGAGTGGCGTAAATGTGGATCTGACCGTTCATGGCCACCAGGCGAACGTCCGTCACAGGGTACTTGCCGTAAGTCGTCATCAGTTCGTGCCGGAGGTACTCGGGAATGCCCTGGAAGTTGCTCATCTTGTCCCGAAAATGGATGGTGGTGAGCTGGCCGTACTGCAGGACGCCCTCCACGTGGAAGTTGAGAGGCATTGCGCCGGAGCGTGGCCGCATGTGATGGGGGTACCGGGGCATCATGCCCTGAGGTGGGCCGCCCCCTCTACCGTAATAACCGTGTCCTGGGTAAGAGGGCGGCATGGGGGGGTGGTACATAGGCTGCTGCTGCATTGGCGGCATAGGGGCCATCATAGGGGGTGGTGCCATTTGAGGAGGAGCCATAGGAGGGGCCATAGGAGGGGCCATGGGAGGGGCCATGGGAGGGGCCATGGGAGGGGCCATAGGCTGAGCCATAGGGGGACCCATAGGGGGACCCATATGGGGAGCCATAGTGGGAGGACCCATAGGAGGATGAGGCATCATCTGAGGAGGCATCATGGGAGGGGAAGGGTAGGCGGGCTGCTGATAGGAGGGGCCGGCAGGTTGGGAGGGAAACATGCTTCCGTGCCCGCCACCCCCCGGGATAGGAGGCAGGTTGCCTGGAGCTGTGGCCGGCACTGGACCCAGACCCCCTGGTCCTTGAGAAATACCTTCTGACCTGCAATCAGTTTGGAAACCATGCAACGTCAAGGTAAGGCTGTAGTACTAGGATCTTAACAATCATAAAAACAATATCAACGACAAACAACGAGGGTGCTTCCTCCAAGAGACAGCAGCACACAAAGTCGAGCCATTGGGTATCTTGTAGGTAAGAGTTATGTGCCTTTTTTTCCCCCAAATGACACCACTGGTTTAAAGCTACGTATGC
>CM054139.1:31280203-31312703 GCA_028751875.1 Rapana venosa
AGGCCTACTCTAGAATATTCTAGGGGCATGAAAGAGAGTCTATGTAACACACACGTACACACACATATACACACACACACACACACACACACACACACACCACGCACGCACCACGCACGCACCACGCACACACACACACTCTCTCTCTCTCTCTGTCTCTCCCGCCCTCTCTCTCCCGCCTCTCTTTCTTTCTTTCTCTGACACACACACTCTCTCTCTCCTCTCCTCTCTCTCCTCACACCCGTCGTCCTCTCTCATCAATATCCGTCAGTCAAATCCCCTATCAGTCATATAATTCAGTCAGATTACTCTTCAGTCAGATTTTACTCTCGGTTATACTCCCCTGTTTAGATAAAACATCTGTCAGTCAAATATCACTCTGTCAGGTCAAATATCACTGTGTCATTCAAACATCAATCTATGTCAGTCAAATATCACTCTGTCGGTCAAATATACTATGTCAGTCAAAACATCACTGTCAATCAATATCATATGCAGGTCAATATCACCATGTCAGGTCAATATCACTTGTCAGGTTTAATATATCACTCTGTCAGGTCAAATATCACCTGTCAGGTCAGATATACTTGTCAGGTCAAATACACTCTGTCAGGTCAAATATACCTGTCAGGTCAAATATCACTCTGTCAGGTTAAATATTACTATGTCAGTCAATATACTCTGTCAGGTCAAATATCAATCTGTCAGGTCAAATGTCACTCTGTCAGGTCAGATATCTACGTTCAGGGTCAGATATCACTCTGTCAAGGATAATATATCTGTCAGTTTCAATATATCTTGTCAGTCAAAATCAATCTGTCAAAACTCACTCTTCAGATCAAAACTTGTCACACTGTTTATAGGTCAAATAATCTCTCTATCAAATCCAAATGTCACTCTGTCGGTCAAAAATCTCTCTATCTAAGCGCTTTGATTTCTTTTTGCAAGATATAGAGCTATATAAATTGCATCATTATTATTATTATTATTATTATTATCAGATCAAATATCACTCTGTCATGTCAAATATCACTATGTCAGGTCAATTATTACTTTGTCAGGTCAAATATTACTTTGTCAGGTCAAACGTCACGCTGTAAGGTCAGATGTTATTATATCAGGTCATACATCACTCTATCAGGTAAATCAGGTCAGATATCACTCTATAAGATGAAGTATCACTCTGTCAGGTCAAAAATCACTTCGTCAGGTTAGCTGTCTTTATTAAGGGTAAAGGATTTAAGGTGATGTGACCTTTTCTTTTCTTTTTATCCTGACTCACAAAAAGAAAGATACTGAAAAAAAAAGTCTTTTGTACAGCACTAAGACCACTTTAAAAGGTTATAGAAAATTGTTGTAAAGGTAAAATGAAGAACACTAGCATCGATCTCCTCGTAAATGTTTATTCTATATAGATGAGCATATTGTTTCAAATTGATAAGACAAAAACCAAAAAAGCAAACAAGCCAACAACCAAATGAATCTAACAATTTATGAATGATGCACATACACTTTACCAAATAAACTTTGTCATCATAATCTCAGGGGACGGGATAGCTCAGTGGTCGGAGCACTCGCTTTCCCCCAGCCAAGTTAAGCAGCGTCGAGCGTGGTTACCAGTTGGATGGGTGACCGTTTGCGCGCCTTGGCTTCAGTACAGTTCCCCCAGTTCCCCCAGCTGTAAATGGGTACCTGCCCTCTTTAGGGTCAGGGAAAGTAAAGCAGCGAGGGAGAGGAGATGGGCGCCGCCCTCAATATGCTGGCCCTAGAGAAGTGAAGTCTCTGACGCCTCGCTCCCCTACGACCTTATAGGTTATGGGACTCCTTTACCTTTACCATCATAATCTGGATGTTTTTCCCTTTTTTACCCTGAAGCTATAATGACACATACACATGACAAAATATACAAAACTGCGTACACACGGGGACTGAATGTAAAAAAAGCACATAAGTGCTTATTCCATTATCCTCGAAATAAAAGAATAAAATCTCTCTCACACACACACCACACACACACACACGACACACATACACACACACATACACAAACACACACACACACACACACACACACACACACACACACACACACACACAGAGTCCAGCAGGTGGACAAAAACACGAACAGTCTTAGGTTCAATTCCACCCCAAGACACACACACACACACACACACACTCTCTCTCTCTCTCTCTCTCTCTCTCTCTCTCTCTCTCTCTCTCTCTCTCCTCTCTCACTCTTATATATCCGTAAGGGCGGGGACTGGATGTAAACAAGCACATGGGTGCTTATTCCATTAACCTCGAGATAAAAGAATAAAATCTCTCTCTCACACACACACACATATACACACACCACATACACACACACACACGACACCACACACACACACACACACACACACACACACACCACACACCACACCACACACACACACACACACACACACACACACACACACACACACCATCGTTACAACCACCAACAAACACTTAACACACAACACAGAAACACCATCACAGCCAAACATGTATTCAAAAATATCGATTTGGCATTTCGTATAACAAAATCTTTAATGAACAGTCCTATAGGACATTTGTTATAGTTATAAGTCGCATTAGCATTTCTTATGTATTTATTTGTTGTTATCATTGCTTAGCCTTTTTCTGTATACTGCCTAGGATATTTAGCAACAGATACCAATTTCACAGCACACAACCATCAACATCAATGTCCCCTCCCCTCCCCTTCCCATCGTCTAATATCACTTTGAGTGAACAGATGTAAAATCGAAGCAACAACAACATGGCTGTGACAGAGAAAGAAAAGAAGGGCGCATTTGCAACGTTGTCAATCTCCCCGACACCTCAACCAGCCGCCATTCAACCCGGACAAAGATCCTCTTGGCTTCTTTCTATACGCCTTTCAGTTTCAGCAAACACTGTTTGTCCACTCTTTTTTTTGGAAAATAACAAGTTTCTATTTCAGTGTGCGTTTGTGCTCACTATTTATTTGTTGCTTATCTGAAAGGTACTTTAGTTTGTATACATATAATATCATAACACCCACATTCTACTTTCTAGGACAAGAAAATGAGTTTCCCAACACAGATATGTATGCTGTTCACACATGCATGAACACACACACACACACACATTCACAGCGCGCGCGCGCGCGCGCGCACACACACACACACACACTAACTTTTAATCACAGAGCTTGTTGCAAACCGTGCAAATTTTCTCTTCAGAGGTATTTAATTAAATCTTAATTCAAATGTCCAACACACCCATAAAAGCCATATAGTATCGATTATCTCCCGTGGGGATGCTGGGGGGCCTATCAGTATAAATAGTATCCCCACCTTCTGGAAATTCTCTGCTAGGAATTCCCTCTTTTCTATCCCTATCTTTGTTTGTTGTTGTTGTTGTTGTTTTGCCTTGTTCCTTTTTTTCTTGTCACCATCATTCTAGTCTATTTTCTGCATTCTCAAGTCCATTCTCCTGTCTTTTTTTTCCCCCGGAAAGACTACCCAAAAAACCCAACAACAACAACAAAACCCACTTCTCTCTCACGCCCAAGTCGGCAGATGCGTTGGGCCTGACTTGTCAGGCACTCAACGGCAGCACATTTTCACCCATAGTTATTATGACAGACAACAATAGTTGCTGTCTAAGTGTTCGGCGAAGAAGAAGTAGGCTATAGAACATACCCAGCAATACAGGGCCCTCCTTCCACTGGACTCTAATCGTACATAAAACATGCTCAAGAGCATCAGAACATTAATTTGTGTCCATACAACCATGCCGACGTAATATATACTGTTTGTTACAGAAAGGGGCTAATTTCTGCCCTAGTTTCCAGGGAATGGGGTTATTTCCTGGCTTTATTTCTCACCCCTACCCCACCCTTTCCTCCCATTGGACCGACATTAGTCTGCCTATTACTTTTGTTCAGATGTTAGATGCTATCCCTGCCCTACTTATAAATCCATGAACGAAAAAAGGCAGACGCCCATAATTCATTTGAGGCGTAGTATCAGTTATTAGGTAATTAATTACAGTACTCCACTCAGGCCTGAGTAAAAGTGCCGTTCACTGGGGGGATTTTGGGTTTTAGGTGTTATCAATCGTCGTCGTCGTCGTCGTCATCATCATCATCATCATCATCATCATCATCATCATCATCATCATCAGTAGTAGTAGTAGTAGTAGTAATAATAATAATAATAATAATAATATAATAATTGTATGGAATTTATATAGCGCTGAATCTTGTAAAGCAACAAATCAAAACGCGTACTGGTGGTGGTGGTGGTGGTGGTGATGGTAGTAGTGTTATCATCATCATCACCATACTACTACTACTACTACTCTAGCTGCTGCTGCTGCTGCTGCTGCTGCTGACTACTACTACTATACTACTAATGACGATGATGACACCTAAAGCCAATAATTCACCAAGTAAACGGCAGTTTTACTAAAGCCTGAGTGGGGTACTATATTAAGTACCCAGTAAATGATGAAGATAGTAGTAGTAGTAGTAGTAGTAGTAGTATAGTAGTAGTAGTATAGTATATTATTATTCGTCATCATCATCATTATTGTTATTGTTGTCGTTGTCGTCATCATCATCATCATCATCATTAATCATTAATACTATCTCAGGCAAATCAATCATCATCATCATTAATGCCATCTCAGGCAGATCATCATCATCATTAATCATTAATGCCATCTCAGGCAGATCATCATCATCATTAATCATTAATGCTTTCTCAGGAAGACGGCTTGTCACTCAAACTCAAACGTCCCCATCGCCGCTGTCGTCGGTAGGAGCTCCTCGCAACACCCTCAGTGTTCACCAACTTTCCCTGTCTCTGCTGAGTTCTACCATATCCTGTACAGCCCGATCACTGATCTCAGTGATGTTGGCAATGTGGGATGTTGGTGGTCTGCCTCTTTTCCTTCCGCCTTCAGTCTTACATTGGAGAGCTGTCGGCATCAGATTTGTCTGTGTGTTTTTGTTTGCATGACCATGGGGTATAGCATAATTATAATTATGCCAGCACTCGCTTTCCCCCAGCCAAGGTTAAGCAGCATCCAGCGTGGTTACCAAGTGGATGGGTGACCGTTTGCACGCTTTGGCTTCGCACAATCCCCCAGTTCACCCAGCTGTAAATGGGTACCTGCCTCTTTAGGATCAGGGATGGTAAAGCAGCGAGGGAGAGGAGATGGGCGAAAAATGCTGGTCCCTTGAGAAGCTGAGGTTTCTGATGCCTTGCTCTCCTACGGCCACCTAGGTTATGGGACACCTTTACCTGTACCTGTACCTTACTATAATCTTCTGTACACTTTGACACCTTCCTGAGGCATTCTGGAACTACAGCATGGTACTGGGAAAGCAGAAGGGGCAGGGAGGACTGGAAAGTAGGGAAGTGGTAGTGTTGGTGGTGGTGGTGTGTGTGTGATGGTGGTGGTGGTGGTGTGTGTGTGATGGTGGTGGTGGTGGTGGTGTGTGTGATAGGGGTGGTGGTGGTGTGTGTGTGATGGTGGTGGTGTGTAAGTGTGAGTGTGTGTGTGTGTGTGTGTGAGTGACAACAGAATCCAGGGGCTGGGGGAATGGGGGGTGGGGGTGAGGGGACCCACATCTTGCCATTAGAAATAATTATGTTGACCTCTTCATTTCCCAGCCTGTATCAAAGAGACTGAATTCGTTGCAGGATCTATTCTGACGCCTTTTGGAGGCAGAGAAGGCACACTAATGTGCACTTCAGATTGTTGCTTTGTCTTTTACCAGATCTGGCATCCATTTGCTTAGTTTGGGAGGAAAGATTGACAAGTCTTCTCTGCAGCTCTGTTAGTGAACTTATTTTTTTAAAGAGAAAGAGAGAGAGAGAGAGAGAGAGAGAGAGAGAGGAGAGAGAGAGAGAGAGAGAGAGACAGACAGACAGACAGACAGACAGACAGACAGACAGACAGACAGAGACAAACTGAAACAGAGTGTATATGTGTGTGTGTGTGTGTGTGTGTGTGTGTATGAGATGATTTTATTGTTGTTGATATGACCAAAAGTGCATAAGATGTGAAAGAGAGCACACACATACACACACACACTGCCTCATACACTCACTGACTCACCCAAATGCGCACACACACACACACACACACAACTGAAAGATACAATATACTTTATTTCAAATTTCCAACATCCAAATCAAAGAGTAACAAGTGCAAGGAGAGACAAAGTCACTACAATAAACTGGCATAAAAACTCAAACTTTCGGACATAATACATGGGACACACAGAATCATATTCTACCATCAATTTCAATCATTAATTAAAACATTCAAGCAGCTACTTCAACACACCTCTTGTAGTTTAGCAAACGACTCGTGTCAAAAACTCAGGGACCAGCATAATAACACGTAATATTATTTTCGATCATCAACCGAGCATATCATTACTTATGTTTGTACTTGACACAATATTCAACACAAAGGGAATAAACCGATATATATTTGTTGGTGGAAATAAAAATATAATCCCTTTCAGAACACATGCATCGATTCATTCGTGATACAATTTGCAGGTACACCATTCTTCCCAAATACTTTTTGTCAAATATAGTCATTATTCTTGCATTACTCACATTATTCTATACTATTCATCCCCTTTGTGCACACTGTTAAAGTTGTGCAGCGGTAACAGATTGGATTGTCATAATTTAAGTAAAATGAAAGCTCGTCATTTGTCAAAAGAATAAATAAATTATAAATAAACAAATATTTAAATATCCATAGCCTCCACACAGTCATGTTTCGAGCCAGAATGTGGAGGGACTTTAAGAATGAACAAGCAGAGGTCTGGGCATGTTCATCAAATCATCATCAAACAAACTGATTGGCATAGTTCTGGGGAAGCATCTTTCGGTCAGCCTGACTCATTTTACAGGCCTTTAATCTTTAACTGTTCTGTCAATTTAAGCACACTCTTTAAGTCATTTTGGCAAAATAAACTTCGATGAAAGGATTAAAGCAGAACTTGTGATAGCATACTAGACAATGAGACAATTAAAAAAAAAAAAGCAGCATTTCGATGTTTAAACACCTGAATTAAGTTTTCTTGCTGTGAACATACAATCATTTGTTAAAAAGAAAAAAACTCTGGTTAAAAGTCACAAGGAAACTCAAAATAGAAGAAAAACCAAAAAAAGATTTCTATTTATGCTCAAGCAACACAGTTAATATATTATATTGATATGGTTGGACATCATGTGTTACAGGGGAGATAATGTACATTGCCCCTTCAGATTCAATGCCCAACAAAAAGCTAAGCGTACAGAGTTGTCCTACTCCACAAACTATCACAGGAACCTTCTCTTTTTGACAAATGCTTTTCCTCACAGTCAAGTGGAGTGGAATAGGGCAGTAAGCACAGTGAAGGATTATAATTACATTCTGATCAAGAAAAACTCAGGGAAATCTGAAAAATGGCTACAGAAATTTGAAAAGCTGTTAGTTCTTAGCCTTCCAAGTCAAAATTTCTTGAACTAAATATAAGATTGAAACAAGTCACTAAAATGGTGCCTCCTAAACCTGGCATCATCACAACTCAAAATTCACAAGTCTGCAGAGACACTAGAAGAGATGGTGTGTGATGGAAAAGGGTAGAGTGGATACAGTACAATTCGTGTTTTCTTTCCTGGTGACAAATGGCATTTGCAAATGTGCATGCTGCTGGGAAATGCAAAGCGAAAAGTACTGAATACACAAGCAAGCAGGAGTCTAACATCTCTTACATAATGACATACATGGACATGTCTTGGATTTTTTAGGGGGTCATAAATGTCCTGGAGACTAGCTTGGCCTTAAAATGTTACGGAACAGAAAAACAGTGTTCGTGCCGAGTTCTCCTTCCATTCTCTACATCTTGTTTATGACTACATATAGACAAAATCCTAGCTTAAATCATGATCAGCACTCAGAGAACTATTAAGCTTTGACATATCTCTTAGCAACAAGATGTCTGAATTCTATTTATGACTCCTGGTATACAAAACCGTTGTAAAACTGCAATGGAAGTTCAGAGAACTAATTAGCTTTCACATATTTCTGGGAATCTTCTGGACACAACAAAATTAGCATGCCTTGACAGGTTTCCATGGAACACAGAAAGTTACTATTCTTTTCATCATAAAAAAAACAATGTCCCAGACAGTTTGGCTACAAGGAATTACATGAGAGAACCATCAAGGATGTGTGATCCATACACTAGACTGCCCACCCCTCTTTCCCCACATAATATGAATGTTTCATACTCAAAAAGATAAAGCAGAAAGCAGATTAAGTTTGTTTATACATGTGCATGATTTTACATGTAAAAAGATCATAGGCAATATTTACGACGATGCAACTTGGGTCAGTGGGTTTATGTAAATGACAAGTGTTGTGCTTTGGCAGAAATTTTGGAAGCCTTACTGTGTCACTGTAAGCACTTTAAAAGAATAAATTAGACACAGAAAGAATGATGTGCAGCTCAAGTGTTTGTGAGCATCCATGCATGAATGCTTCTGTATGCGTGTATGTTGTGTGTGTGTGTGTGTGTGTGTATGTGTGTGTGAGAGAGAGAGAGAAAGAGAGTGTGTGTGTGTGTGTGATGTGTGTGTGTGTGTGTGTGGAGAGAGAGAGAGAGGGTGAGAGAGAGAGAGAGAGTGAGAGAGAGATCAAAATAAATAACAGTACCTCATCAAAATATATCACCAACAATACGAGCCGTTTCTCTAATCTTACATTTTCCCTGAGAAATCTGCAAATCCTTATTTTGCCAAGGGAGCATGAAATACCATGTCAGAGCTCATTATTATTGTGTTCTGCAGGTATGAAAGAATGAACAAAGCTTTCTTTTCTGAATGCCACATTCTCTGAATCAGCAATCACACTAACCTCTTTTTGCTAAAACACAGTACCTTTTACTGACAAATACCATGGATTGCATACATGGCTGCCCATGACATAGAAATACTCTGACTTTGCAGTTCTGTACAGCGAATAGCCTCTTGTATACAATCCATAACCCCTGAATGCCTTATTGTGTTTATGTCAAGAGAACAGCTCTGATAAACTGGTAGTTTTTAAGCCCCTCCAGTATTTTGGATTAGTACATCCTATTTCAATCAAACACAGAGACAAGTGCAAATCTTCAACATAAGACTTTTAATTCATTACTGAAAGAACAACATTTAAAAATAAATGATAAAAAGGTATTTAACAGACCACAAATAATAACAAAATAATTCTTTTTAAAAAAACGTCGTATTCCAGTGATTATAACCATCCATCAAATCATGCCCTTCAGATAAAACACAAAAATGATGAAAAACCCTATAAAAACTTGATTAAAAAACAAAACAAACGATACAAGACAAACATGAATAAACTCACAGTCCCTGCTTCTTTTGACTAAATCAAATAACACAACATTGCAGATTGTAATACCAACGAAATAGCTGTATCTTTCAAAAAAATGTATTCACATCTAAACAAAATAAAGTTTGTAATTCTTGCACATGTAAATAACACAGAACAACTCAATAACAAGACACCAGTTTCCAAGACACCAGTTTCAACTGCCAACACCCTCTGGGGCTCTTCTTCTGGAAACTGTAAATTATCTCCCTTGCACTGTTTGGGAATATTTCTTGGGCGCTGATATCCTTTCCCCCCTTACTCTAGCACCTGTGCTTGGCCAGTCTTTGACCACCTCCTCTTGGAATCTAACACTGGAACCGCCCATACCACCAAACGGTCATAAAAAAACACCAACCCATACAATTCTGGTCAGTCAATTTCATATTCACACTGTTCAATACACAATAATGCCTATCAAGCAATTTACAGTCACAATCTCTCTGAACAAATCCCTAGTCTTTCTTGCTGTCACATCACAAAAATCATACAATAAATAGTCATGAACATTTCAATATTGATAGTCACATGAAATATCTTTCTAAGCTGTGGAATTAAGTTATACCAAGCACGAAAAAGTGGAAAATGTCACTGAAAGGTCTTCAACACATTTACAAAAGAAGACGGTTTTCTTGCATAGTTGACAAAATAAAATGCGCAAACCTAAACAGACCGGAGCCAAATCCTGACACCAACACTGACCACAATCTGAGTAATGATCACATACATATGCAAAGACGGTAAAACTGTGCATTTATCAGACGTAAGTCACCCATCTATCGTCCACACTGTATTGCTGTTGAACGATTTGATACAGTCATGTCGCTAGCATTGTGCAAGCTACAGAAAAATCAAATACAGTCAGCTACACACTTACCAACAAACTTTTCATAAATAATAGAGCATTTCTTTATCATACAGTTTCAAACAATACAATGTTCTGAACAAAAAGAAAATGCACCTTCCATCATTTATCACTCTCGTTCCAAATCACGGCATTAATTTAAAAAAACAAACTTATTTTACAAACCATTTCATTATGTGCATCTGTCTCCTTCAAAGCCTCTACACACTAAAAGTATCACAAGCAGCCTTAAGGTCAACATTCCTCACACACCTGTTATCAGCTACAGCCACACACAGTCACCCTACAAAGAGATCTAGGCAGGAACAGGGTGTAGCCTAACCAAGTGCCTGGCACAATAGAAACTGTCCATCTGAGATCTCGATCGGCAGAACAGCACAGAATACAAACTAGCCAGTGGTTTACACAATTCCCTTCAGGCACTGCCAGATTTACTGTTGTCATGAGCAATGAGGTAAGAACAGCCGCCTGCCTCAGCCTGAAGGCTTCCGTACTGCTTCGTCTGGCTCAATCTATTACTGATGAATGGCACTGACCATGTCGAACGACTGCCCTTACTGATAACCAACCTCTCCAGTTTGAGCATGTGTGGAGACAGACCCTGCTGTGATAGCACTACAGGCCACTGCGTCATGGACACTAGTGTGTGTTACATATATCATTATGAATTTGAGACCAATGTCGCACACTGCTGCTCAGTATGAGAAATAATCGGGTTATCAACCTAAGTCAATATCAATATCACATGTCCAACCATTAGTTTGATGGTAAACTTTGTACTCTATGTACAGGCATTTTTCATGAAAACAGTAATAGTCAACCCTGGTGATCATCACAACTGCCAGACAATCTTTTCACAATACATGCAATAAACTGCTTATAATGTGGACATTTTCATAGATGGAATTACAAAGGTTACAGCTTGTTGGAACAGCCTGAAATAAATGGAATTTAATTAAGCAAGTAACCACAGTACTGTCATTCAAAATGAAACCTATATATATATATATATATATATATATATATATACACACACACACAACCTCTCATGCTAGACACTTTCTTCCTGCATTCAATTTAAATAAACAGGGAGGCAAGCTATGAAAAAACAACACCCCACTAGCTGTATTTTGTATTTAAGCTAACATAATTTAGATTACATGATTGATACTAAACCTTACAATTTTGTTAAATTTGTAGGAATAAAAACAAACTAAATAAAATAAATAAATAAATAAACAAAAAAAGCCCCAAAATATGTCATCAAAACCCCCATAAAATAACAGAATTTGGTATAATTACTCTCATCCCATTGTTTTCTTCATTTCTGGTTATCTCAGAGAGAACGAGCATAAACATTACAAAAATAGTGAATAAAACAGATCTATGCAAGCATGATCTCAACAAATATTCAAAGTGAATATGGAAATATTCAAAACTGGGGTACTTTCATATACAGAAGAAAAATATTAATAATGTAGAATTTAATACACTTTTCGATACTTCATAACCATACACTTCTCTCATACTCAGAGACTCACAGTTACAGATAATGGGAACATTGGTTGCCATAAAATAGTTTCAGTCTGTCAAAAATGTCTTCACGACTTGTAACCCTCTTCCTAAATTTGGATACAATCAAACAATTATTTGTTATTTAAAAAAACATCTCCCTAATTTGTTTTCATGTTTATCCAAATAAAAAAAAGAAAAGAAACAAAAAGAAGAGATACAGAATGAATTTTTGGAGTGAATTAACAATGACTCATGAACCCTGACAATGTGTGCACAGCATATAATAGATAGATATTACATAAGAGAAAACAAAATACGTACCAAAGAGAAAATGATTATTTCAAGCATGGCCACAAATACACAGCCTGGCATGTGCTATCCACATAACAGATCCACTCTTAGTACTGCCATTACTGCATACACATGCACAACCCAACACCATGAAGACCGTCTCGTCACGCTAGTAAGCCAACCTACACCTAGAAAGAAAAAAACCCAAAACTAAATAGTCATATAATAAAACAACCCAAAACTGGGTAGCTAAAAAGACTCTGGTAGTGGTAGGGTTAACACATACTGTCTGACGTTGAATGAAGTCCACCTCACCTCTCAATATTCAGAGACTCAAGAGGAAAATCATATCTGTTCGTGAATGGTTCACTCTCAATGTTTTCTTATATGTAACTTTTTCTTTTTGAACTTTGGAAAAAATGTTCAGTTTGGCAGAAAAAATGTATATATATGGCCAGCTGAGATATCTATTCAACTAAAACTTGTTTTTCTGGTATAAAGAGTTTATCTTTTTGTATTGTTTTAATTGTTGTTGTCCTTGTTTCTTTTATTAATCCAGTTATTTATTCATGGTAGTAATGCAACTTGGATTTCACTAAAAACAAACAGCATTCTGTCATTTCCACTACCAGATATAGATCTTTTTCTCTGCTCTTACAGGGTTTTTTCCCCCTTCTTTCTTGTTTTATTTTTGATCTCCTTTCATCAGCAATGTATTCATCCTCTACAAACATAAGACATCTGGAGAAAGTATACAACGGTCACATGTTTGGTTTATAAACATAAAATACATTAAAATGGAAGTAAGACATAAAATCTGTTTACTCAAATAGGAGCAAAAAAAAAAAGAACTATAGCATATCAGCCCACTGCCATCCTCACTGTAACAATTTCACACAGTGGGAGGATGACAAATCGCCGACATTGTCATGAACTGGTAATACCCAAAAATCACTCACAGATCACTCTGGTCATGAAACAGTTTACCAAACACACCATAATGTAATACTAGCAGTACAAACATAGTTACACTCACAGACAAAACATATCACTTCCACGCCCCGTCAATTCTCAACCTTCCAAAAGATCAGCGACACGTCGCAACCCACAGACACTATACACACACACACACATCCCGTACGCAAATCCCGTTCTAAAGCTCGCACACTTTCTGCAGAAGACACGGAAGTTCTATTGATCAGTATTATTAATATTCGATGGCAGTTCCGTGTTCACTCTGACAGTGTGGGTAGGTGTGGGGGTCATGAGCTAGAAAGAGATCTTGATGCCCGTGTCTTCATTATCGTCGCTGTCCTCGTCGGAGTCAGCCTCACACTGGGTGGGGTGGTACATCTTGACCAGGCGCATGGCTTCCCGGTAGCCGGTCAGCAGCGCCCCGTGCGTGGTGGAGTAGAAGGACGGGTGAGTGGCCTCCCCTCCAAACAACACCGTGGGCTGCGTTCAGAAAAAACCCAAACCAAACCGGATTTGTTTTTAAATTTGAAAACAAAAATAAACGGGACCTTGTTTTAAATCAAACAAAACAAACAGGGCCTTGTTTCAAATCAAACAAAATAAACAGGGCCTTGTTTCAAATCAAACAAAATAAACAGGACATTGTTTCAAATCAAACAAAATAAACAGGGTCTTGTTTCAAATCAAACAAAACAAACAGGGCCTTGTTTCAAATCAAACAAAACAAACAGGGCCTTGTTTCAAATCAAACAAAATAAACAGGGCCTTGTTTCAAATCAAACAAAATAAACAGGACCTTGTTTCAAATCAAACAAAATAAACAGGACCTTGCTTCAAATCAAACAAAATAAACGGGCCTTGTTTCAAATCAAACAAAAGAAATGGGCCTTGTTTTAAATCAAACAAAACAAACAGGACTTGTTTTAAACCAAACAATCTACGATACTTTTAACATCTTTATGACAATATTGTACATTAATGTTTACAGCGGAACTGTTCTCCATGAAAAGAAATCAACATTTCCTTTCAAACAACCAACAGAGCAAACCAACTGTACAATCTCTGGTACTTTCAACTTGATAGAAAACCATTTTCATGGCAGCCAACTACCAAACATCTGTCAATAGAATCACAGAAAATTGTTGGGATTTTTCTTTTAAAAACAATGTTTCACAAAGTTGGACTAACAGTCAGTGCCTTTCACTGTAACCCTATGATTTTCACAAAATCTTTCTGTTCAGATAGTCAGATCATGTGAGCCAGAGTTCAGAAACTGTACACAAGAACTAGGATGCACAAATGATTGGAGACATGCCAAAGACACATAAAACAAAACACTCAAGGAGCTATGCCTAAAGTAAACACAGCAATAGACTAAAGACACGAACACAACAGGCAGTTTGCCACACACAACACACACACACCACCCACCCACCCACCCACCCCACACACACACACCCACACACACACACACACACACACACACACACACACACACACAGCTTGCCACAGACACCTGTCACAAATAATATCTACTGTATTAATTAAGTACTACGAACTTGAAAAACAAATACGTTCTAAAAAACTTAAAGAACAGAGTTTTCAACAACAACACACACAAAAAGGAGAAGTACACACATTTTTTTTTTCAAATCCAAAAACAATAAGAAGACTGAGAGGGAAAAAATGACAAGCTGCTAAAGAACCAAACTGAATAATAAAAAAAAAAAGTTAGAGAGAGAGAGAGAGAGGGGGGAGAGTGATGGTGAGAGTGAGAAGTGAGAGAGAGAGAGAAGAGAGAGAGAGAGAGAGAGAGAGAGAGAGAGACAAGAGAACAAAACAAAAAAGCAAAAAAAATGCAACTGACCTTGGAGTGTCCTTCACTCTTGAGGGGCTTGCTGAGCTCAATCACATCCTGCTGGCAGGATCCCACCTTGATGAAGGAGTAGGAGCCTCGGGTCAGCCGGTTCGTACCCCACTTGGTCCTGAAACAGGTCAAAATAAAAACTTTGTGTTTTCATTTGTTTCTCGAGAATCTATATTATATCTACCTGACTTCTGTATGCTTCACTTTTTCTGCCAAAGAAATCCACACAGTGAATGCTTAGAAGAATTTCATGGGTCAAAATTCCCACACATACATTTGTTGTCTCCCCTGCCAACTGAAAAGCCCTTTCCAAACACACACACGCATTACACACACATCACACACATGCATCACACATACACACACATGCATCACACACATGCATACACACACACTTTCTTGTAATTAAGTACACACACATACACACATGCATCACACACACACACATGCATCACACAAACGCACGCACACACACACATGCATCACATACACGCACACACACACACTTTCTTGTAATTAATTAAGTACAAGTGCTCTCTAGACTAGAGCCTGCAAACTGCATTATCACTGTGTACCACTAAGAACAAGGGGCCGGCCACAGCTGATAAGGAAACCAAGGACAGCAGAATGAGAGAACAAAGGTGAAGAGAGTGGCACTCCATGAACTCAGACCAACACACAAGGCACATGACACTCTCATGGGTGTCTAACAACCAGCACTCACTTGCATTTAAAAAAAGAAAGAAAAAACCCCTCTTATTGCCCAGCTACAAACTGGCAAGAAGTCAAATGTGGCAGGCACATGTATGGTTAAAATGTGAAGTAGACAATCAACAGCCGCAATGGCGGCGGTCATTGCACTATGCTCACCCATGAATATCAAATGACTATTACTAGGATTACAACGGGAAGGTTTGTGCTTGAGCGAAACAATCATTTACTGGAACATGCTGTGTACAACTTTGAAAATTATGATATTATTTGAAAACAAATTTTGGTCACTGACTCTTCACAGTGCTCTGTCAATTATTAAGTTTTAAACTATTTTGGTCTCTTTTCTTTTTATCTCCTTTCATTGATATATATTATATGAAATATGAATAAGTAGTGGGAGTTTTTTCTCTTTTTAAAAACTTCACATCATTTTTTATTCATTACTTTCTTGCTGAAAGTGAAACTGAACTCCTTTCCCCATAATATTCACAACTCAGTTATTTCATTTATCTCCTTTGAAAATTGTTCGTACTTATCTAAGAGTAAGAGAGAATATTAAAAACAAAAAAAATTCTCTTAAAACGGATGTCTATAGTTTCAGATAGCAGAGTCAGTGAGCAACTCACTATTTTTAAGTATCTGTAAACCCATCACACAGTTGATTTCAAAACACTTAAAAAAATATTATCATGATATTTTAGAACCACTGTATACTGGTGCTTTATTTGTACAACATTATATTCTACCACTGCTGCCGGAACTGCAGTTATTGAGTTAAAGAACTGTGCTTCATTATTTTTCTGAAACTTTAACAGAAGTCAAAGATAGGTTACAGGACAAATATTTAAAATGCATATCATGTGCAGACTAACAGAAACCCACTACACATAGCATACACACACTTTTGGAGTAGTTGTCTTGGGGTTTTCCTTTTAACCTACTGAATAGTGCATACTACACTGTCAACTGAATTTCAAAATCTCTTCAAGCAAAGTCTTTCACAATCAAAACATGATAATGTTTTTTTTTTTTAATGACAATGGTCGCTATTAAGTTACCATAAGTCTGTAGGTTTGTGTGTATTCATGACCTTGCAGAATTACTGAATTGTGGCAGGGTGGATACATTTCAGTTGGCAAACTTCGTACTTGACATTGACATGGCAAGTTCCTTTCTGAGGCACAGTCTTTGTCATACTGACTGATTCAGTATAAGGTGTCACTGTCAAGGTTGTGGTGGTATCCTTTTCTTATCCAGGGGAGAGCAATAAAGGAACATGTACAGGTCTTGACCATCCTCCAAATGAGGGGAAATTCTTTTTTAAAGATTGAATTTTAAAAAATAATATCCCTATGTCTTCACTCTTAAGTTTTATTATGCACATAATGAATACTCATTAATACTTATTCATGTTGACATTTGGTACTTTGATAAAAACACAATTTAAGCACTCAATATTGTATCTGAGACTTAACTACTACACATGGGTTATGCAGTCACTGAGTCAGTCAAGCATTTGCAGAGTGGAATTCATAATACATCACTTTAGATGTGACTTGACTTTATTCAAAATATTCCGCTTTCATGATAACTCTTTCAGAAAACTGAAAGTACTAGGAGACTGAAAACTGATAACGAAATATAAAAACTTGTACCAAATTTCAAAGATCAGATACTCTCAGATATGTTGCAATGTTAGTGACATAGTATGAAATGTTGTGGCCTACATTGTATACAGGAAACTTTTTTCTTCTTTTAACTTACAGCATGGGAATTGTGAAATTACTGTCACCATTATCACAGATAAGCAGCTGAGTATCAGAATGAAGGCAATATACTTGTAGCACAAGTTTGCATTCAAAGGCTGTGAGTTACACTTCTGGTTATTAATACAATGCAAGAGGATGTAGCCTGCAGCCTGCTATAATATAAAATACACATGTATACATGCATGTACTTGTACGTATACCTTGCCATGGTGCTTTTTTTTATATACTAGTTTAGTGCTTACATTCTACTTCTCTCTAGCTGTTGTAGAGGTGGTAATGTAAGACTGGATGTCTGCCCCCATTATTCTGTCAGCCGCATCACGCTTGTTCTTGTGGCAAAGGTAGTTAAAACTAAAAGGCATAACAGGGGGGTTATGGTAGGGGTGAGAAGGTAAGGGCGGGGGTGGGGGAAAGCTATAGATTAAAACTCATTTAATACTGATTGTTTTAGAAATATTAAATATTTACTCCGGATTTATCTTGTGCAAAATGAACAATGTCTCAAAAACTTTGTTTAGGTTATGTTTGATCTTTCAAGAAATGTCCAATACTGGCAATAGTCTGCTTTTACATCAGACAAAATTTTTTTTTTAAAACCTGCCAACCACTATCATATTCATAGTATTATATACATGTATAATGAGTTCTGGACAACCTGATCTACTGAACGGGATATTAGACAAAAGAGACATTTTCAACCACAATAAAACCGATGTGGCTTGTTACCCTGACTGGGTCTATAGATCTGCTTGTGAATTCAACTTAAATGTAAATGATGCTTTAACTGAGAATATGAAATCAACAGTGAATGTTGACATAAATTCTAAAGTGCAAGATTTTGACACAGGAATGGGGAGCATAGATGATTTAAAGATAGTTTCCTTCCTCTACAAAGGGAATTGAGGTGATGAGGAGCATTAAAAAATTATGAAAACAGAAAAATCAGGTCTGTAAGACCCATGAAGCCAATGTCTCAATGCAACAATCGTTCATTCAAAAATGAATGAAACTGAAAGTAAGTGATTATCGAGTTAAGTTTGAGGAACACATGCATTATAAATTTGTGCAATTCTATCAGACAAGTGAACTTTTTGTGTGTGGGAAAAATGGTTCCTCAAAGCGGGGGTGGGAGTCAGTTAGGCACAGCAGAAAAAAAAAGGAGGGGTTGAACTGGGGGGGGGGGGGGGAATCACAGTAGGGAGCAGGCAAAGGAAAAACAACTAAATTCCTATGCACAGCACTCCCATTCCTAACTGACTCTCCTGTCTGCTTAGGAGTACGGTTACTGTGTTAATGTACCCCTGTGTGCACACACTCCCTTTGCCAACTCCCCTACAGGTCTACTTAGGGATAGTGTTAATGTACCCTTCGGGTCTAACATGTGTCCCTGTGGGCTGTGTTGGTCTAAGGGCTGATCCCCTCAAGGTAGCTCCTGGTTGCTTGCCCTTCCCAGTTTTTGCCAGACCCACCTCCACTTCTCAGGTTGACCTCCCTTTGGCCATACAACATGTACACACACACACACACATACACACACACACACTGCACTGCTTCCTCTGCCCTGGATTTGGCCAGGTGGAAATCCCTTCACACACCATTGCCCCCTGGCCTGGCCACATTCTTCCCTTCTCATAACACACTAGTTAGGCTACACCCCCTAGTAGTATACTATCACAGGTAGACTCAGACTGACCTGCATACTATCACAGCATTCCCCTAGCTAGACAGTAGACTAGAGCTAGGCACACTTTTCCTGCTCAGGTCTTTAGTTCCTCTTTGGAGTATGAAGAACAAATCTGTTAAATTTGAGTCGTTCTACTTCAGAAGTATTCTGAGGTGTGTGTGGGTGTGGGTGTGCACGTGTGTGTGCACACACATACTCATTTGAAATATTAAAATTTTATAGAGAAATCACTATCACTGTATCAGTTAAGTATTGCTTGTGTGTGTGTGTGTGTGTGTGCGTGTGCGCGCGCGCGTGTGTGCGTGCACACACATACTCATTTGAAATATTAAAATTTTATAGAGAAATCACTATCAGTTACGTACTGCTGTCCTTTTTCAGCATAACTTTAAGGGGTTTTGTGTGGGCTTTGTTTTGTTTTGGTTTGTTGTTGTTGTTTTGGTTTAGTTTTTTTTTGGGTGGGGGTGTTCTTTTGTATTCTCAATATTTCTCTTCAGAGCACACAGTTTTCACTGCTCAAAACTTGAAACAACCCTGTAAAATATAATTCACGTCTGATGTATTTGGTTGTATAAAATTTCTTTCTCTGATAACTGATAACACTTGCAAATTACCTGAGGACCCTGACAGGAGCTGGAATGTCCTTTTTCAGTATTTTCTGCAGCACCTTGATGCAGTCTTCGCCAATCTGCTCCTCAGTGAGGGACTCCATGAACAGGGCTTCTTTGCCAGACAGCCAACCTGAACATGCCATCCAACATGTATGCAGAATGAAGAAGAACAATCACACTCATAGCAAATCAAATACTCTTCAGTAAGAGAATAACATCCAGACATTTCAGAAAATTACAAAGGCATTATGTACACTAATTTAACAACATACTACACACAGAATAGTTCAAGTAGTATACAATAATAGTATAGTTTTTAAAAGTGCCCTTACAATATTAGGCCATTGTGTGCCGGTGGGAACAGATGACAGAATTCACAAATCTGCATACACACGGGGACTGGATGTAAAAAAGCACATAAGTGCCTATTCCATTATCCTCGACATAAAAGAATAAAATAAAATAAAATAAATAATAAAAGCAGCAGTTTAACACTAGCACTAGTAACAGTGCTAGTTAACACTCACTGACTCTACAGTAGTCAAAGACAAATTTACTATATTATAGTATAAGTATATTATACTAATGACAACCTGCAACTGCAGTGTTTTCCACTACGCTTTTGAGAGAGTGTACAAACACTATGTAACAATATTAAATACACAGTGTAAATTAAAGTCAGTTCATTTGACTTTCAATCAGGACTCTGGAAGAAAACTAATGAACTGACAATATGACATTTTATTTAGTTCAATTTTCTGCCTTTTCAATTCTCTGAAAATCAAATGGGCCTGAACCTTCACTACATCAGTACAAGTGACACAACAGTCAGATGAACAGTGACACTGACAGTGTTAAATCAATGCCAACACATGTCTCTGACCCATAGTGACTGTGGTAATCATGCCTGCATAACACAAGTCATACTGAGCACATCTTGCACAAATTTTCAACAACTTTACAGCCTCTCTCAATTTACAATGAGAACAAATCAAAATAAAAGGCCATTAATAACAATAATTTCCATACTAAAAAAACCCAAAACAGATTTCTTTTTTAAGTTTTTATATCAAACTTTCATTAAAATACCACAGACCTGAGCTGTTATCAATAAGTGAATAACTCACATAAACAGTAAAAACTGCAAGCACTGTTAAAACTACAATGCTAAAAATACTTAACTTTGGGCTAGGGAAGACAGCCAGGACAAAGTGGGATGGGTATGGAGAACAGAATGGGGTGTGTGTGTGTGTGGGGGGGGGGGGGGGGGGGGGGGGGGGGGGGGGGGGGGGGAGGATGTTAGGGCCAAAAGAGAGAGCTTCTTGAAGTTATTTAAAATAATTCAGAGTGTGTGTGTACACGAGCTTGTATAAATTTACTAGAACTTGTAGAAGCACACACTGAGATGGGAGGTTATATTAATTATTTTGAATGCAAACTTGTAAACACATGATGAGTGTACGAGAGAGGGGAAGGGGAGAGGGAGGAGAGAGAGAGAGAAAGAGCAAGAGAGAGAGAGAGAGAGGGGGGGAGTGTGTGTGTGTGTGATGTGTGTGTCAGTGATGTGTGTGTGTGTGTTTATGACTTTTTTGCCCTTTCCAGGACAAAAGGTTTCTGATTTCAAAAAGCATGAGTGAAATGTTCAGTATCAATATTATAAATATAATTAGTTTAATGGTAAGTCTGTCATGCAAGAAGACTTCCTACAAAAGTGCTTTTATCAGAAAGAGACAATTTACATGCTATTCACTTTGTAGTTTTGATTGGTTTTAAAATGAAATTGGTTTTAAAATGAAATCACTATTACATTATTATAATTAATAGTACTTTTTTTTTTAGTAGTGTATGTGTGCACACACCCTTTACAATCCACACACACAACAAAGACAGGCACACCAGAAAATTAAAGACAGAAAAAATTATATGCTTACCAACAAGAATGCGTTCATGCACAACCTCAAAAGAGTAGATTTTGCGATACCAAGAATGACGTAAATCCAAATCTTGTGAAACATCATCGTCCCACATAATGTTGAGACGGAACACGTCAGAGTCCACAATAGGCTGGTCAAACTCCAAGAACACTTTGTCCACGATGCCAAATCCCAGGCCCGAGATGGCCTGGAGTTTTGCCGGGGGTAGGGCTGGGGAGAACATCCTATCACATGCTGCTTTGAGAACACCCAGAGACACGGTGACTATCACATGGTTTGCATAGTGCTTCTCTCCATTTTCCATCTCTACACACACCGGGTATCTGGCCTGGGCACCTTTGTCCCAGTTGATGCAGCGCACCGGGGAATTGAACACAATGTTGTCTTTGGGGATATCTTTGCACAGAATGTCCAGGATGGCATCAAAGCCGGGTGGAATGGTGTAGTGAATGCCCGGCAGATTCTCATAGCTGCCAAAGTCCTGAAGCGCCACCTCCTCCAACATGTCACAACCACTTATACAGCACTCCAACAGTTTTCTCTGACCGAAGATCAGTTCCCGCACCCGTCGTTCACTGTTGGTGAAGCGACACACCTTTTCGTCAAAGTTTCTCTGGAGAAAATTTCCCACCGAGTCATCTTCACCTGGCGTTGGGACGTTTTCTGTGTAGAAAGCCTCGCACTGCGTAATCAGCAAACCATAGATGAGGTCCACTTCTTTGACCAGTCTGTCGCTCACCACGTCGCCGTTCTCGCTGACAAACACATCTTTGCTGCGCAGGCTCTTATCCTTGTGACGCAGCTGCAGAAGGTTGTTCTCGTCCGCGATCTGGTAGATGGGGTTGTTCTGCACCCCGTGGATCCAGTTTGCACCCATCTCTGCTTTGTTGCCTTCTTCGTCTGCACATCATACAGTCTCAATGTCCAAATTAATGCACACAACACAACCTAAACTGCTATTCTGTTTAATAAACTAACAAAAACCCCATCCAAACAGGAACTAAAGATTTGAATTTATTCCTTTGCTTAAAAACGTTTTTCTTGTTCCTTGGGACTGGTATCTAAACAGGATGCATATCATCATGACAATGTGTGCATGTGCTTAAAAAAATAAAGGCACATAACAATGAATGCATTACTGTGCAATACAAGAGCACCATAACAACACTCTTAGTACAGACAGGATAACAAGTGTGTATTATTACATGCATGCATATGTGTGCATATATATATGTGCATGTGTGTGTGTTGCATATGAATTGTAATGTATTTGATAAATTTATCAGATTGTGTCTACATGTATACTAACTGTAACTAGTGTGTGTGTGTAGGAGAGGGGATGTTCACACGTGAGGTGTGCATGCGTGTGTGTTCATGTCCAAATCTAAGATTAATAAAAACAATTTAATTAATCTGTAAGTCATGGCCAATTCAACACACTCTTTCAATGAGTGGAATGTTTGGCTGATGATGTGAGAATGTTTAGAAAAAATTACAAAATCCATTTAAAACTTCCCCTTCAGCTACTATGCGCATGAGTTATTTATATTATCAATACTGGCAATAGATTACATCAGCCACTACAGCACAAAATCACCTTTTCATTATAAATTTGTTGATGTGACAGGCACAGTCCAATCACAATGCATGAGATCATGAAGTTAATTTTCATTTGGCACAATATTGTATGAAAAGAAACTATGATTTACATGAAACATGGATTTTTTTTTCAAGATAAAAAAGATGGTTATTAAATGCTGTAATTTCTTTTTTCAGCAACACAAAGATCTGAAGAGAGATAATCATGCTGATACTGTGATAGTGGCAATGTGAGGTTATGTTATAAATTTGTTTTTCCCTTCTTACATGCTGCATGTAGGCTACACTATGATATATCCCATATAAAATAAATTTCTGATTATAAATATTTTACTGGTATCAGTTTTAGTGTTTTGCTTTGATTTCAGTGAGCAGCAGAACTTCTGCAAAGAACACCTAGGTACATGAGATTGAACAGTGAACTGGCTTTGCCATGACAGGAAATTTATATGAATTCATGATACTAACTCATACAACTTTAAATTAGGATCACAAATTTTAAATGAACAAAAAAAATACAACTCCAAATCATGAATGTGTGTGTGTGTGTGTGTGTGTGTGTGTGTGTGTGTGTGTGTGTGTGTGTGAGAGTGTGTGTGTGTGTGTGTGTGTGTGTGTGTGTGTGTGTGTGTGTGTGTGTGTGGTGTGTGGTGTGTGTGTGTGTGGGAGAGAGAGAGAGAGAGAGAGAGAGAGAGAGAGAGAGAGAGAGAGAGAGAGAGAGAGAGAGAGAGAGAGAGTAGATCTGTGTGTGTGTGTGTTTCGTGTGTGTGTGTGTGCATGTATTGTGTGTGTGTGTGTGTGTGTGTGTGTGTGTGTGTGTGTGTGTGTGTATGTGTGTGTGTGTTGTGTGTGCATGTGCATGTGCATGTGCATAAAAGTCTGTTTTCTCATTTCTATCATGAACTGAGAGGATACTATTTCTGCAGACTAAAGACGAAAGTTAGGCTAAGTGGAATGATTCTGAATTTTAATGTATATGTGTTTTTTTAAAGCCTCATCTTGACTTCATCATGATACCATAGCAGCATTATGATTATGATTTTTAAGTTCTCAGAAAAAGGGATCTTCTTTGAGGTTTGAGATATTTATTAAGTAATTTGACTTTCTTAGAATGAGTATGAATAAGAAAGAAAAAACTCTATTATGCAAGGAGAAAGAAGGAGGGACGGAGGTGATGGGACAGGAAAAGGAAATTTCCTTAAGCTTACCTGGCAGGCAAAAAATACCCACTGCCTGTCAACATCCTGGCTTGTCAACATGACTGGCAGCTGGAATTATTCATCCTATTTTTAACACCATTTGTGACTCCCAGTGTTCAACTTCATGTCATTCTTCATGCTATTTTAATTACAACTTCTTTGTGACTGGGATGGCAAGTTTTAGTTAATTCTGACTTGGTCTTATTTCAGTGAATCTGTGTACTTATGTCATTGGCCAGTTCTAACAAGATAGAAAGTCATTCCCCCATTCCTGTCCCAACTATGTGGTACATGTATCTACTCATGCTAGACTATGTTTTTCTACAGTTTAAGAAAGGGGTGATGTATTTACTTAACTATAAAAAAAAATGTGTACTAGGGGTCTGTGTGTGGTGGCCATTCAAAGCCAGTCCACCCACCCACCCCTTCCAACTTCCCCAAAACTAGGCTAAGTTTTTCCTCTTTCTCCCACCCCACGCCTTCCTCCTTTGTTGTTGGTTGGTCTAACCTTACAAATGTCACGCCTTCCCACTCCCAGGCAATCACCACCCCCAACCAACCAACCCTCTCTCCCACTTTCCTCTCTTGACACTCCCCCTAGAGGGAGAATGACTTGGTTTTGTTTCTACCATGGATACCAGGGCCGAAACACCCATTACATACAATGAGATCTCTCTGAAAACTCCCAAGCAGCTGTTCACCTCTCCTGAAAGTTTCTGCTTGGTAAGTTGAGATAGAAGAGGGTGAGGGAAGCCCTGCCCATGTTCTAAGAACTAAGAAAGAAACATGGGTCTAAAGAAAAGGTTGATTTTTATCAGAACGAATGACAAAGCACGAGTATCCACGCTTTGTTAAAGGTTTGGAAAGTAGCCTAGCCTATGCACACTCAGAACTGGAGTGCTTGTGGGTGTGGAGAGAGGGAGCGGCGGAGATGAGAAACCCCTGCTCGTTTCAGTCGATTCGATCAATAAAGCTAGGTCAAGTAACTAGGCCCATGAATGAAGCAGAGACGCGCAATTGCGCTACAGACAAGCAGTCACATTTGCTTTGTTTCCAGCGTTTGCACTGTTTGTTATATCGGGTTTTTTTCAGGAAGTCTGGCATCTAACGGTACTAGCCTAACCACCCCCACCGACTCGCACTGCTACTTCAGTAGGCTAGCGCTGTGCAAGGTGTCCCCTGTAACCTTCCGCGGAGATTTGGATGGGATGCTGTCCAAAATACTGCTTAAAAACCCAAGTAGATTCATATTTGTTTAATGCAAAATACACAGTTTTACATATTTGAATACCACAATAACTAAGCTTAGAAGTAATCATAACTGTCTCTGATAATGAAGTATCTAAACGAACAAGCATCTTGTGTCTAAGTACCTACGCCCAACCTTACGAAAACAGAGAAAACGTAAAGGTGAAAGTCTGGCCCAACTCACCCGTAACAACGCTCCATATCCTACCACCAATACGATCTGATGCTTCGAATATTTTGAAGTCTGTAAAACCTTCTTCCACCAATCTTTTCCCTGCAGCAATCCCAGCAATGCCAGCACCAATAATCACAATTTTCGGGTCTTCCACTGGTCCATTATGTTTCTCGTCGTCTTCCATCATGTTGGCTTCTCAGATATCCGTACCGGTACTTTCTGGTCGGAAAATGAACACTATCCCTCACAGCTTGAATGAAAACTAGCACCAGGTTATCCCAGTATTGATTGATATAACACTGTTTGGTATCAGCTAGCTTCACCAAAACACAAACTCATGTAAAAGGCACCGATCTGTAGTCATGTTACTTCGCTGTACCTTCTCCAACTGCTGTCTGTTTCTAACACGCACACAGCTTTTTAACGCGGCCCTGATGACGTCAAGAGGCCGCCGCAGCAAAGCGAGGTTGGTGCTCACTGCGTAGCGAGGCCATAGGTGTGTGTGTGTGTGTGTGTGTGTGTGTGAGAGAGAGAGAGAGAGAGAGAGAGAGAGATGAGAGAGAGAGAGAGAGAGAGAGAGAGAAATAGTTTTATTTCAAAAGTGTGTGTGTGTGTGAGAGAGAGAGAGAAGGAGAAGAGAGGAGAGAGAGAGAGGAGAGAGAGAGAGAGGAATTCCCTGACAGGCCTATCTATGCATTGGTTTTCAGTCAAGTGTTGCCAGCTAGGCCTAGGCCTATGTGGTGATGACTAGCAACGTGTTTCACCTAGGCCTACTGACATCATGGTATAGGCCTATAAGGGTACTGACTGAATGATCTGGAACCAACGTGCCTCACTTGATATTTTGTCCCTGGGTGTATCTTAGTTTATGGGAAAACCACAAACGCCTCTGACTATAATATGAGCAATCTGGAGAAATACTTTCACATGGGTTAAACTTAGGCTAACAAAAAAATCTGTGTCAGTTGGGTGGACTTTGTGTGTGTGCGTGTGTGTGTGTGTTGTGTGTGTGTGTGTAAGGTATAGTAGAGGGCTGCGACTATTTTCCTTCCTTCTCTCATTGTAATCAGTATTTATACAGTTTAGTTAGTTTTCATTTTCACACTGTACACTGGAAACAAACGATCATACAGCGAGTTTATAGTCAAATTCAGTTTCCTGACCTTTACTTGATGAGACAAGTCTTTTTTGTTGAACCCCCCCCCCCCCCCCCCCCCCCCCCCCCCCCCCCCCCCCCCCCCCCCCCCAACAAACCCACGACCAATGATTATGACCATATCCAAACCCCGTACAGTTTAACCTGGGTGTATCCTGTCAACTAACAGTGGAAGCAGGCCATGACTGAATCAGATATGTACTAAATGGCCAACCATTGATTAAGGCCATCCTCCGTATCTCTAAGAGGTGAGTTTGATCTGTTGAAGAAGACTGGCATCCACATAATGTGGACAGTTCTGTTCGGGACATCTCTCACCACACACGTTTTCTTAGCAATACATGCATTGAACTATAAAGGGATCAAGTTCAAAAACTGTAAGGCCTTCTTCTTTTACCACTCCCACCCCCCACCCCCACCCCACCCCATCCCTGGAGGCACACTCATCCTTACCAGCAGCTTCCCAGAACCATATGGCTCGATCCCACCCTCAGGCAAACAGCTGGTCAAATAGGTGGGTTTTTTTTTACACACAAAAAACTTACGTTATTGAGGAAAAAGCAGTGGAGGAAAACAACTTCTCGATCGTTTTTGAAAATGATTTATCAAAGATTCAAAAGCTTACTTTACATACAAATCGATGATAAGAGCAACAGCAAGCAAACAGCTTATAACATGCCCTAACACAGAAACATTGAACTCAATTACTAATTTGGCAGCATGTGGGTGGGCATGTGTTCATATGAAACAGAATACTCTTTTTATACAATTCTAGCTATAACAACATTCACTGATCACCTTTTTTTGATTTTGCTGCAACAAACAATTTTTTTCAGATGGAAAACTATAACTGGTAAACAAACACAGCCAACAAACACAGCAAAATCGGTTTTAAGCAAATCAGTAAGCAAGCAAAACAATGGTACAATTGCAAGCTATTGTGAAGATAGTATTTTCACGAGCTGTTTCGAAACGTGGACAGGACAACATAATTATAGTATTCAGCAGTTTCTCTCTTTTTACCTCAAGAACACTATGGATCATCAGCTATAGGTGGATATAAACATACCAATTTTCACGACAAAGTCTAGAGCTGAGAATAAGTCTTTCTCCAGGGTGAAAATATGAGGACAGGACAAGATCTTCAACAGACAAACAATACTTAGTGCACTCAGTTCTAAGTCAGCATCAGTTCCTAGGTAGTCAAGCAGACTGTTCCACAAATAGAAGTGGCAGACAGGGGGAAAATCTTTATATGGTACATTTTTGTGTTGCATATAAAGTTTCACACTCTAAGGGTCTACGGTGGTGGTAATAAAGATTGCTTTCAGAAACGAGACCTGGTACCAAATCTGACAAATGGTCTGGACCTACGCCATTAACCAGACAGTTTACCAGTACCAGCACTTCAGACAGGCACTGACTTCACTGATACTTGGTCGTTGGCCTGAGACTACACAGCCGGGAACTAACACGGCAGTATCCACGAATACCTATCAAAACAACAGATGTAATCCGCGGCAGGTGATTGATAAAACGAGGAAGTTCAATACAGATATTATAGTCAGGGGTGGGGGGTGGGGTAGGGGGTGTGGGGGAGAGGGGGGAGAGGTATGTAATAATATATATCAAACAACAAAACAAACAAATAACAACAACTAACAACAAGAAGAAAAACCCTCACCAGAGGATCTTGAACATGTATTTGTTGCAGATGGATGTGTGCAATCTTCAGTTGTGCCCGTTCATTTAAAAAAAATAAATTTTGTATTTAAATAAGAAATATCAGCACAAAATGCGCTAATATACACTGCTTCTAAATAAAACTACGGGTGAAAGACAAAAATAAAATTAAAAGCTGACGTCTGCAGGGCACTTAGACCTCGATGGGGTGTAGGTACATTGATGTGGTTTTGGAGTAGGAGGACAAGGGGATGCCCCCTAACTCATCTCCCCAGTAAAAACCAGGATTCATGAATTCCAAACAGTTGGGAGACGTCGGTGATGTCGTTAAAACAATGGTTTTATTGTCGCTAGCTGAAATAAGACCTTCTACTGCACAAACCTGATCCACACGTAACTGGAAACTATCTCTAAACGGGTTAGAAAATCGCTTTTTTATGAACACACATACAAACACCACCACAAATAATGGCCGTAAAAAGAGATTTTACACGTATAAAAAGTCGAAACTGCGAACGTAAAACGAATAGTCCCTAACATTCCCTGGAAAATCTGTTGCTTCACCTGGTTTGCATGCTCACAAAGACAACAGGATGACTCAGATTTGGTACCATTTGTCTTGCATTGCATTGCATTGCATTGCAGTCTTTGCATTGCCAACCCACCTGGTGAAGGAAAGGAGAAGGTAAGTTTCCACAGAAGGTTTCCAGACCGGGTGAGGAGGAGTTCTTAATATCTCCTTTGAGCTTGTCCACTCTTTGACAACAGCCACTTTTACGAAACAACAGACGTCCCATAATTATGACAATTTTTAACATGCTCCTCCTCTTTCTCTTTCTTTCTTTTCAGTCACATTTTTTGTGTTTTATTTTAT
Source organism: Rapana venosa (assembly GCA_028751875.1). NCBI lineage: Eukaryota > Metazoa > Mollusca > Gastropoda > Neogastropoda > Muricidae > Rapana > Rapana venosa. Next base: position 31,309,828 of record CM054139.1, read on the forward strand.
TTTGAGTAGGTTTGCTCGCATTGTTTGTTTGTTCGTTTAATTGTATGTTTGTTGGATGATTCCTGCTTTACATAGATCTAGTCACAGTCACGTTTGACTCATGTTTGCTGGTTCGGTGTACTTGGCAGGAGAATCCGGAAGGTGTATGACAGCAGGAATGGTGACTGGTAATGTTCCTGTGAACTTTTGCAGAGCATTATCACGCGTTAAGCTGAATCAAGCAAGCACCATCACTCGTTCACTCGTAATCTTCTTCGCTACCCTTCCCCGAAAAACCTTCTTGCCTGGTTTTGTTTTCATTTTTCTGTTTGGGTTTTTTGTGGGTTTTGTTTTTAAGGAGGGGGGGGGGGGGGGGGGGGGGGAGGGGGGGCGCGCACGCACACACACACACACACCACACACACCTACACCCACTCCCCACCCCCCCAACTTTTCTCTCTCTCCCTCCCAAACTTTCTCTCTCTCTCTCTTCACACCACACACACACACACACACACACACACACACACACACACACACACACACACACACACACACACACACACACACACACACACACACACACCACACACACACCCCACACCCACCCCCACCAACTTTCTCCCATACTTTCCTCTCTCTCTCTCTTACACAACACACACACACACACACACACACACACACACACACACACACACACACAACACACACACACACACACACACACACACACACACACACACACACACACTACCCCACTCCCCCACCCCCCCCAACTTTTCTCTCTCTCCCTCCCATACTTCTCTCTCTCTCTCTTTACACACACCACACACACACACACACACACACACACACACACACACACACACACACACACACACACACACACACACACACACACACACACACACACACACACACACACACACACCTACCCACACTTCCCACCCTCCAACTTTTCTCTCTCTCCCTCCCATACTTTCTCTCTCACTCCTCCCATACTTATCTCTCTCTCTCTCACACACACACACACACACACACACACACACACACACACACACACACACACACACACACACACACACACACACACACACACACACACACACACCACCCACCCCCACTTTTATCTCTCCCCCTCCCCATACTTTCTCTCTCTCTCTCTCTCTCTCTACTTCTCTCTCTCTCTCTCTCACTACTCCTCTCTCTCCTCCTACACACACACACAACACACACACACACACACACACACACACACACACACACACACACACACACACACACTACCACCACCTACCCCCACTCACCCCACCCCCCCAACTTTTATCTCTCTCCCTCCCATACTCTCTCTCTCTCTCTCTCCCCTCTCTCCTCTCTCTCTTTACCCAAAACCCCACACAAAACAAAACACAACACCGTGCAGGCACTCTCAGCACTGCACCCAGGTAGGTAGGGGAGGAAAAAAGCACTCCTCAGTGCACAGTGTAGGAAGACAGGTACGTCAAGAATACACACACACACACTAACTGACCCTGAAAAACGGATCATATCTATCTACTCGTCTCTCGACTGAATCGGAAATAAAGTGGAGACTGCATACATATATAATATAATACATCAAATCGCCGCGCGTAACTATCAGCCTACGATGCGAACGTAGACGCGTAGGCAAGCAAGTTAAGCTGTGTAGTTGAGTTTTCTTTGATCGTATTACGTCTTGGTGGGTTTTTGTTTTGTTTGTTTGTTTGTTGTTTGTGTGTTTGTGTGTGTGTGTGTGTGTGTGGTGTGTGTGTGTGTGTGTGTGTGTTGTGTGTGTGTGTGTGCGCGTGGAGAGAGAGAGAGAGAGAGAGAGAGAGAGAGAGAGAGAGAGAGAGAGAGAGAGAGAGAGAGACAGACAGACAGCGACAGAACAGAGAGGCATTGCTGTTCTGGTACAGGCCTCCCTGCAAGCCAGCAAACGTGTGTGTGTGTAGTGTGTGTGTGTGTGTGTGTGTGTGTGTGTGTGTGTGTGTGTGCGCGCGCGCGCACGCACACACACACACACACACACAGAGGTTATAACTTGGATGTGGGCGGGGGGGGGGGGGGGGTGATGTTTTGAGAGAGAGAGAGAGAGAGAGAGAGAGAGAGAGAGAGGTCATTGTTGTCCTGTTATAGGCCTCGGCAAGCCAGCAAACGTGTGTGGGCACACACACACACACACACACATGTTTGACAACCCCCCCCCCCCCCCCCCCATGCCCCACTTAATAAGAAGCCAAAAATAAACGTAGCCTACAAGACGTGAATCCACATAGTACAATTATAGAAAGAACTTGCTAGATCTCTTGCTTTAATTAAAAAACCAAAACCTTCTTTGAACTTATATAATTAATCCGAAAGTGTGTACGTGTGTGTTGCGCTAGTTAGAATTTAAGGTGTAGTTGTTGTCGTTGTCGATATTGTTGTTATCACTTTTATCTTAATAACGCGTAGATCCCAAGAAGCAACAGGAATCTTCTCTTTCGTTGAAGTAGTAAAAGACATCAGGTCTTATCCAATTGGGTGTGCGAAACCGATCGTCTGCTTCATATCATCAAAGGTCTACTCCAAATTCATCTAAACATTTCTACTGACCGTGGATAAATAGACCTTAAGCAGGCCGATTCAAACGCAAACCCATTGTTTTCAGGTAAGCTGCATGTTTGTAAAGTTTGTCAACAAACGCAAACCATAATCAAGCGATTTATCTTTAAAAAAAAAGAGTATGTACTAGATCTATGTGTGACTATTCTTGCTTCTCACATGGAAATAGAAGGGGAAAAAACCCCACAAAAAAACCGAAGGTACTTAACCCGAAATATTGCATGTGCGTTGGCTTTACATTCTATCCAGCAAGGTATTTTCTGTTATAGAAC
>CM054139.1:31317703-31337703 GCA_028751875.1 Rapana venosa
ACACACACACACACATTTGTTTGCGAAACAAACAACAACAAAAAACCCCAACCTTTATTTAAAGGAAAAAAAACTGCAGAAAGAGTTCGTTGGGGAAGGGGGGGGGGGGGGGGGGCGCTAGGGGTGCTAAATAAATTGCAAGAAGAGTTTTCTACGCCCGTTTTTAATATACACCCAGATCACGCAATGGCACAAACTTCATTGACGCACTTGAATGCCATTTTAGTGGAGAAAGTAGGTGGCTAGGAGTAAAGAAATAAGTTTCTTCGGAACGGTGGGTGGGGGAGGATACACATAATCTTAGTGTTCAGCTTTATGTGTCTGGACGGACTAGTGTGTGGGTGAGAGGAAAATTATATTAGTCTGGATTTTACTTTCTTAAGATGACATAGTCTAGTATGCGTCCGCTTGTCGAGCATGCCTGCGTGTACGTCTGCGTGCGCGCTCTCTGTATCTGTCTATCAGTCTCTTTTTCTGTCTGTCTGTCTATCTGTGTCTGTCTGTGTCTGTCTGTCTGCCTGTCTGTCTGTCTGTCTGTCTGTCTGTCTCTCTCTGTGTGTGTGTGTGTGTGTGTGTGTGTGTGTGTGTGTGTGTGTGTGTGTGTGTGTGTGTGTAATCGGAGGCTGCCGTGTTTATGAAAGACGAAACAAGATAAGTTACTGAAGTTTGATATACAGCTGTAAAAAAAACGGTATCAGTATCCCTTACATTCCCAAGACAGTCTGTTCGTTGGAAGGTAAGCACTTTGCTTGTATCAAGTAAACATTTTCCCATAGGATTCTTCTTTTGTGATTGCTTGACACGACTTTTCACACTGTCTTAGGTGTACAACCATGCATGTTTCGGAACATAATAATTTTCCATAATTTGTTTTCGGTTGCCTTCTTCAAATATCAGCTGGGTTATCTTACTTCAAGAAATATATAGAGCATGTCGCAAGACAAGCTTTTCCCAAACACTGTGTGCTGTTGATATATGTTAGGATTACTTTTTACTTCCACTAAGGAAGAAATTAACTAGGAGAGTTCAACAACTAGAGTGTATCTTTTTTATGAGACCTATGAGGTTTTCATCTTTTACAGGTTAATGTCTAACAACTTCTTAATGGCATGTGAAAAGGGGAGAAAAAGGTTAACTCTCGACCTAAGCGTTCAATTCTTAATGTCTGTCATCCACGTTTTTTATAGCTAGTTGTCCTGGTCAGTCATGTAGAGTAGAGAAGAGAAGAGTAACTGAGTGTTACATTTATTTCTCTCTCTCTCTCTCTCTCTTTCTCTCTCTCATCTCTCTCATCTCTCTCTCTCTCTCTCCTCTCTCTCTCTCTCTCTCTCTCTCTCTCTCTCTCTCTCTCTCTCCTCTCTCTCTCTCTCTCTCTTTTTGTGTGTGGAATGAATGGTGTTGATAGAAATCTCTCTCTCTCTTCTCTCTCTCTCTCTCTCTCCTCTCCTCTCTCTCTCTCTCTCTCTCTCTCTCTCTCTCTCAAACTCCAGCATTTTGTGAAACACCTAAAGAAACATTTATAATTACGCTGTAGTCTCCAGCAAGAATATTTTTTGAAAATTTCACATACAATGTCAATGGATGGTCTAATATAGCATTCTAGAATGTTCTTTTCATTATTTTAGTTATTGCTTATTGGTTCCTATTGTTCATCCTTGTTATTACTTTGTGTTCAGTTTGAAACTGAGTTTACATCAGAGCTTAAAGTCGTATCCGTTCATAGAGAGCTCATTTTTGGTTTTTTGGTTTTCATTACGTTAAATGCATCATGTGATTTTTCTTGTATTTATTTGTATTTACAAAAGAAAGTCGTGTATAACCCCCCTTGTCAATAGGCCACTTTGGGCAATGACAATAAATTGGTCAAAGCGTCTCTCTCTCTCTCTCTCTCTCTCTCTCTCTCTCTCTCTCTCTCTCTCATCTCTCTCTCTCTCTCTCTCTCTCTCTCTCTCTCCTCTCTGTCTGTATGTCTCTGTCTCTCCCTCCTACTCTCTCTCTCTTTATCTCTCTCTCTCTCTCGCTCTCTGTCTCTCTCGCTCTTCTCCTCCCCCCCCCCCCCCCCCCCCTGTCTCCCCTCCTCCTATGTATGTGTGTGTGATGCGTGAATGCACACGCGTTTTGTGGAGGGGGTGGGGGTGGGGAGAGTAGTGCACGCATGTAAAGGTGTGGTATTTTGTTTCCGCCTCTAAATTTTTATTTCCCACGCTTGTCAGTAGTATTTCCTATTTTATGACCAGGTTGGATGCCAGAAATTCCCTTCTCCTCACCTCATCCTCCACCCCCATACCCCCTTTAAAAGAAATAGTCATTCTATTCCCACACTTGTTTTCCTCGTCCGTATCTTGTTGCCGTTGATTGTTGCTATCGTGTATCCTTTCATTCCTTGTCAAAGAGTATTCTGCTATTTCCATGTTCCTTCTCCTATTCTTTCTTTCTCTCCCCTCTCCCCCCTCCCCCCCCTCTCCCCCCACGCCCTCTTTTCCTCGTTTCCTACTCTGTGATCAACGTCATCATATTACTACCAGCACCACCATCCTCACTAAGTCATCATCCTTCTTATCATAATAATAATCTCTTTCTTCTCTTCCTTCTTCTCATCCTCGTTGTTGTTGTTATTCTGTTGCTGTTGTTCATCATCATCATCACCATTGTCCTCCTCCTCCTCATCATCATACAGTATCAGTATTTTTTCTTTCTTTGTTTCTTTGTTGTTTCTTTCTTTCTTTTTTTTTCTTCTTCTTTTTCTTTTCTTTCTTTCTTTCTTCTTCGAATTCCCTGCAGTCAGTTTTCTTCAAGATTGCTGGTTGCCTTTCCTTTTCCATCAAAGCAAATGTACTTGATTGGCATCAACTACTTATGAAAGTTAACATTGCTTGTGAAATCCTGGGTGCTTTTGCTACCAAAGTCTGGGTTGTTCTTAAGCCTGCCAATACTTCTTAGCCGTTTTCTACTCTGCCTGTCCCTTTACGAGTCTGTGTGCGACAACATCTGTCTATCTAGCTGTCTGTCTGTCAGTCAGTCTCACTTCCTCTTTGATACTGCCTGTCTGGTCTTGTCTTTTAGGTAATTGCCTGTGTCTGAATGCCACCCCTCTTCCCTCCTCTTCCTGTGCTTTGTTGGCTTAGCTTTTCACTCTATCTCCTCTCTGTCTGCCTTTGTCTTTCTTTGTCTCGCTGGCTCTGTCCCTGTTTCTCTCTTTGATTTTGTTTTCTTTTCCTCCGTCTTTTTGCAAGCCTGTCTGATTCTGTCTCCCAGTGTGTGTTTTTCTGTCTCTGTCTGTCTCTTGAGCTTACGCATTATCCTCGAAACAAAAGAATTTGATTTGATATCTGTCTCTGTCTCTCTGTCTCTGTCTGCTGCCTGTCTGTCTGTCTGTCTCACTCACTCTCTCCCCAGCTACAGAGAGCTGAATAAAGTATTAAATAAAAAGAACAGCTCCCTTAAGTTTTCAAATTATGACATTTTTCACTGCTGCATACCATGACATTATGCCAAGGCGTCTGAAGGCAACATCCCAGTAATTAACAAATCAAACTGATCACTATTTTTTGGAATCGTTTTACTTTGTGCCCAAGAAACTATAAATCCAACTAAATTGCTGTTGGTATTTCAAAATCAATATTCAAGAACAAAAAGTAGTGTTTTGTGACCTACTTTGGTAATCAAGGTAATCAAGACAACATCCCAGTAATTACAAATCAAACTGATCACTTTTGTTGTTGTTCGTTTTACTTTGTGCCCAACATACTATAAATCCAACTAAATCGCTGTTGGGATTTCAAACTCAATATCTAAGGAAAAAAAGTGGTGTTTTGTGACCTACTTTGGGAATCAAGGTAATCAGGAAACATTGACTAAATTTACTGGTTTACACAAGAGCCCCCTGTTTCCAGGTCTGAAGGAATCAGGTAGAGAAAGAAAGCAAAGAAAAGCTGAGGCTGAAAAGAGAAATTTAACAAGGCAAGAATGGGATAAAGGATAAACGAATTAGAGGTAAATTGAAAGAAAGATGACTTTAATGGGTTCACAAACTGATCATGGATGACGTCACGACATTTTACGAATGACCTGGTTTGAAAACCTACTTCTCTCTTGTGCAGCTTTTAGGTCGTGCTGTTTTGTAAAGGAGAGGTGCGCCTCCATAACTCAAGGGGGCTAAGATTAAGGGAATGCAAAGCGATTTGTCTGGCACGAAAGAAGACTGAGGCTGCAGCAGACAAGATTATTCATAGATAAATTTAGAGTTTGTAGAGATACTCAGCTGCTTGTACTTTTAAAGCATATTTTGAAAGCTTTGATGGTGATAATGGTGATCAGATGAACTCTTGATAATAATTCTCTGTCTCTCTGTCTCTCTGTCTCTATGTCTCTGTCTGTCTGTCTCTATGTCTCTGTCTGTCTGTCTGTCTGTCTGTCTGTCGTCTCTCTCTCTCTCTCTCTCTCTCTCTCTCTCTCTCTCTCTCTCTCTCCCCCCCCCCCCCTGTGTGTGTGTGTGTTTTTTCCATATGTACGCACATGAACAATAACAACAAACACATGAGCACAGTATGTACACACACACACACACACACACACATACACACACACACACACACACACACACACACACACACACACACACACCACATCCACCACACACACACACACACACACACACACACACACACTAACCGCGCACGGCACACACACACACACACACTTACTTTCCATGCAAAATTTGTTGGGAGTTTTTAATGTCACAAAAAGACAATATTTATCATGTTGCCTGTGTCTACTACCTACAGCCAGGCCCTTTATCCATCGGTTTGTCTGTACGTTAACATTTTTTGCTTGTGGGGAAACAGCGAGGGAAGAAGTCGGGGGCAGATACAGAGAGGGACTTAGACATCGGGACTGTTTTTCTCTTTCCTGGTCTTGTACCTATACCCCAATGCTGCCTTTAAAACTACTTCCAGACAATGAGGAGCATTCTGTAAAGAGCGTCTCTCTCTCTCTCTCTCTTCTCTCTCTCTCTCTCTCTCTCTCTCTCTCTCTCATCTTCGCTCAGTTTCGCTCTCATAGCTGGCAGTGAGACGAAATTTGGGAATGTTGCTGTTTTGAGAATGTTAGTTAAGCTCTCTGACGTAGTTATGATTTAGCATGAGGTGTTACCAACGTATTTTTAATTCTCTCTCTCTCTCTCTCTCTCTCTCTCTCTCTCTCTCTCTCTCTCTCTCTCTCTCTCTCTCTCTCTCTCTCTCTCTCTCTCTCTCTCTCTCTCTCTCTCTCTCGTCTCTGTCTCTCTGTCTCTCTGTGTCTGTAATGTTGTTGACTTAAATTTTACGTCTGTTCACGTGGGAAGAAAACGAGAGTGTCTATATGTATGTGTGTGTGTGTGTGTGTGTGTGTGGGCGCGCGCGCGCGTGCATATTTTTCAGTCTCTTCACACCATTTATTCCGTATAAGAAGGAGGATCACACAAAAAAAGGATTGCCAAGTTTTATTTTTGGAAAAAAATTAACTTGTGTTGAATTCCTTTGGACCCTATGACATGAGCTAAAAAGTGATTGGTCAACAATTTCGGATCCGGTTCTTTTTACAATTAAGAGAGAGAGAGAGAGAGAGAGAGAGAGAGAGAGAGAGAGAACACGGACTTCAGTTTACTAAAAGATGAATAATTCCACAGGTTTAAGGAAAGACTACAGACTGGTAATGACTTTGCAGAATGACCTGGTTTTAAAACCCACTTTTTATTTTACCTGGCTCCCATACCTTGCTATTTTGAGGGCAATAAAAGTTTAACATGAAAATAATGATACCGGTAATGGGAAGAACTAGCTCGGGTGGTTGAAAATGTAATTAGTCTAGTTAAAAGCCAGAGAGGTCTTTTCAGCAAATATTATGGAGGCGAAAATCGAGTGGTAAATCCAGGGTTTCACAAGCAGTCTTCTTGTGAGCGATTGACTCATTACGGTCGGATAAAAACTTTTGACAGAAGTTACGAAATAATTGTTTATCGTTGTTAAGTTTATTGTATGGTTTGTGTGTGTGTGTGTGTGTGTGTGTGTGTGTGTGTGTGTGTGTGTGTGTGTGTGTGTGTGTGTGTGTGTGTTTTCAATGAGTATTTTTAACATCAACATACGCAGACGCGCATGTATACATTGTGAAAGACTTGCTCATCTGACGCCTCTTAATTGTATTTGTGAGATTTGTGTGTGTGTGTGTGTGTGTGTGTGTGTGTGTGTGGTGTGTTTGTGTGTATGTGTATGTGTGTGTGGTGAGCGTGCGTGCATGCGTGCACGTGTGCGCATACGTGCATCCCTGTGTGTGTGTATGTATGTATGTATGTATGTATGTATGTATGTATGTCTATCTATCTATCTATCTATCTATCTATCTATCTATCTATCTATCTATCTATATGTCTCTGTGTCTCTCTGTCTCTGTCTCTCTCTGTCTCTGTCTCTCTCTCTCTCTCTATATATATATAACCACACACATATACACACACACTTTTATCGCCACGGACAAAAACCATACAGGTGTAGCCTTGCAGCCTGTTGGCAGTTGGGGGTCCCAAACCCATCAACCGTCACTGTGCTAATCTTTTTCCTTATGGAGAAACAACACCAGGGGTGACGCGGGTTTCTGGAAGAGAAAGGGAGAGTGATTAACGACTTTTTCTTTCTTTCTCTCTCTCTTTGTTCCTCTGTGTTGCTGAAAATAGGCTCAGAGAGAGAGAGAGAGAGAGAGAGAGACACACACACACACACACACACACACACACAACACACACACACACACACACACACACACACACACACGTTTTACCAGCATAACCATTCTCCCCTCAAAGCTACAAGTAATTGGCCCTTTGGCTTTTAAACAAAATTTTATTAGATTAAAACAGCATATCGGCAACGCCCGAAGTATGAGTAAAACAAGCATAAGCATATGAAAAGTAATCTAGAGAATTGATGTATATAAATAGGCGGTTGCTTAATAACATCACATCATATCGAAAGAAAATAAAGCTACCCCCTTTGGAACGACTGCATCCTTAAATATATCTGAAGTTGTTGAAAGTAATTGTTATTCGCATTACTTACTTAAAATTTAACGTGTTTTCACTTCAAGTGATATAAGGTGTGTGTGTGTGTGTGTTGTTTATATGTGTGCTTGTGAGTCTGTATGTCATAATTATGGTCTTATACCTGCCTCCTTTCAATCCCCATCACCCTCTTTTCAGTTTTCCTCTGTCTAAATGTTGCAGTTACGCTTATGTGTATATGGAGATTTTTGTGTGCTTGACAAACCATACTTTCATTCATTGAATTGCTTGCATGCACACTCACATGTACCTTTCACCAACCTGTATGCACACACCTGCATGCTTTCATACACACGCACGCACGCACGCACGCACGCACACATACACACACACACACACACACACACAACACACACCACACACACACACACACACACACACACACACACACACACACACCCCTTACCGACCTAAAACACACACCTATCCACATACACACACAAACACACACTTATATCTTCACGGACAAAAAACTGTAGCGTTGTAGTCGTGCTGCCTGTTGGCAAACCCATCAGCCTTCGCTGTGCTAATCTTTTTCCTTATGCAGAAACAACGCTGGGGGTGAGGTGCGTTTCTAGAAGAGAAAGGGAGAGTGATTAACTACTTGTTCTCTCTCTCTCTCTCTCCTCTCTCCTCTCTCTCTCCTCTCTCTCTCTCTCTCTCTCTCTCTCTCTCTCTCTCTCTCTCTCTCTCCTCTGTCTCTCTCTGTCTCTCTGTCTCTCTGTCTCTCTCTCCTCTCTCTTCTCTCTCTCTCTCTCTCTCTCTCTCTCGCTCTCTTTGTGCTACTCCCAGAAATAGGTTCTCAGACACAGGACGTTTTTATCAGCTGAGCATTAACAATTTCTATTCTTTCTTCAAGGCTATAAGTATATATAAAAGTATACAGGGACGCACATAAATAAATAATAAATAAATAAATAAATAAATAATCAGCACTTTGGGACGGTTGTATTGTTGAAAAATAATGTCTGAAGTTGTTGAAAGTAGTAGTCACCCAGTGTTACGCAATCGTTATGAGAGAGAGAGAGAGAGAGAGAGAGAGAGAGAGAGAGAGAGAGAGAGAGAGAGAGAGAGAGTGTATGTGTGTGTGTGTGTGTGTGTGTGTGTTCTAAAGTGTACCAAGACATCATTCACAAAGTTGGATTGTGATTATCTCAATGATGGAAAATAGTCGAGTACACAAAATCTAACAGGTATGAATGCGAATACGAAGAGTTAATTATCTCAGATAGAGAAATGTATGTAGGTTGCGAGCAAGCATTAACGCGCAAACACACACACACACACACACACACACACACACACACACACACACACACACACACACACACACACACACACACACACACACACACACACACAACCTAAATTAAGTACTGAATGAATAAATAAATAAAGTAATCATAAATATAAACACAAACAAGTCGTAAAGAAAGTGTACGAGGCGTTTCATCACAGGCACTGTGCTATATCAAGTTAATGGATCACACATTTCCCCCGCATAATATAAAATATACATAGGAAGTAATGCGATTCGGGTGATTGTTTATGAAGGCAAATGTGATTAAAATAGTCATCAGATTTGTAAACGAAAACGATAACTTTGAAAATATGCAAACAATTTCAGCAAAGGGGACCGGATAGCCTCGTGGTCAGTGTTGTGCTCATGATCGGACGGTGCGTATTCGAACAACCACCGAAGCGTATGTTCGAAGGGATTTTCTTTCCCCCTAGACCTAATGATATCAGTACTTACTCCACTACCCTGTAAGTTCTTCAGGTGAGACTTTTAAACCGAGGTCCTGTGTGTGAGCCCACGCAGAACATCTTGCGCACACGTTGAAACCCGTTTTGCCTTTTTGAAGAGTGGGCCTTTGTCTCGGTAGGAATGGATGACAAAACTTAAGAGACAAAAAACAACAACAAAAATGCGAGCACGCTGGAGGTGTGTTTAGACATCATCCCTGGAGTCGGAATGTGGCTACCTGAATAGTGGGTAAACACTCACATAATCTAAAATCTCACCATTAGAGAACCCTGGAGCTCTAGCCGAGAGCCGAAACCCTCTCCCCCCCCCCCCCCCCCCCCCCCCCCCCTCAAAGAACAACCCAGCATTAAGACAGAATACAACAAAACAAAACAATCCTGTTACTTGTTTCTATATGAGGCAGTGAACTCCTTGAGTTCCTCCTGAGGAAACAAAGAGGACGAAGAAGGTTACAAAGGGGCTGTTTTGGAACCTTTTGTGATGACAGTTGGTTTTTTGTTTTTTGTTTTGGTCTAGAAAAAGGTCACTGAGCTCATTCATGGGCCCGTAATAAATAATCTGAAACTCGGTTAGTCAGAGAATTACGATGCTTCTCTTTTTTAACCTACAGGTCTTCCACCTGTAACCACACACACACGCACGCACGCACGCACACACAACACACACACACACACACACACACACACGCACGCACGCACAAGTTTTATCACTTGTTTCGTCGTTTCTGTTCATAAATGGTTTTTCGTTTTGCTGTTGTTGTTGTTTTTTAAGGTTTCAGTCCAATGTCATTAACCCTTAGTCAACATAAAGAAAGTGTATAAGACGTTTCACCACAGGCATTGTGCTAACTGCATGATTAAACGGGAGAAAAGTGTGCCGGCCGGGAGGTTTTAGCGTTTTATTTCCATTCTTATCTTTTCTTCTAAGCATAGCAAGAAATCGTAAAACAAAGCTATTTAAGTGTTTTAGATATAGATTGTTTCTGTGTTTGAGAGCGTTGTAAGCTGTTAGTTTGTTATTGCTCATGACATTTAGGTAATGTGCACTACACATTTGTTGAGAAGCAAATCTGTTTAAGTCAGAAAAGTGCTGTCAACAAATGATTTTATTCATTGTGCTCGTATCTTATGCACAACACTGTTGCATTTCAGTAACATGTTTTACGTTTTAAATAGAATAGTTATGAAAATGTTCTGTACTTTTTCACAGTTTACAATAACAATATCCTGATTACTGGAGTAGGCTTATATCAATAACATGACTTTTTGAAAGTATATTCTTGGAGAGGGGGGCGGGTCGAGGTCCACAGAGAACAATAACAATGTTATACTTTCCCTCGTAAACGGGCTGATTCATAAATGGAATGGAATGTGTCCCCTTTCATGACAACATTAATGGCGAGTTTAATGGCGATAACATTCCATTCTATTCTTAGCCGAAAGCTAGGAGTGGGTGAGGTGGGGGAGGGTGATGGTTTGAGGAAGGAAAAGAACGAACGTGGTAAGCCCTCTTTATCTGCGTAGGATTTTGTCACTGTCTTGTCCTGGTTAATTAATTACGGCAATGTGTGGCACTAAATCTCCTTAAGACTATGTCGTAGATAAGAACAATGAGTTGGTCTTATAGTTTCATAACAGTAAGGACAGATTCGGAATTTTAATTGTCAAGTGTAATTATTCAAGAACGTGAAGAGCATTGTTTACTATCAGCTTTGAAGCTGTGAAGATGACGCTTTGGCTGCGGTATGAGAAGAATGTTGTTGTCGATATTGTGACTTCGAACTGAATTATGATATAAAAGATGTGCGTGGACGTGCGTGTACCTTGCAACATCACATACATACTCACACTCATACGCGCCCACATACACACAGATGCAAACAGAAAGAAACACACACACACACACACTCTCTCACACACACACTCACTCACTCACACACACACTCACCACACACACACTCACACACACATAACTCACACACACACACACCACACGCAGATGAGCACGAATGTTTGTGTACTCATGCATACATATGCATGCAGTCACAAAAGCACGCTTTCATGACGCTCTCACACCACACACACACACACACACACACACACACACACACAACAACACACACACACACCGCGCGACACACACACACACACACACACACACACACACACACACACACACCACACACAGATGACACGAATGTTGTGTACCATGCATATGTATGCACCATTCACAAAAGCACGTATTCCCGGCGCGCGCGCGCGCGCCACAACACACACACACACACACACACACACACACACACACACACACACACACACACACACACACACACACACACACACTGCTGTATTAAAGGAAAACGTAATTTATCAGGTCATTATTCATATTATGTAGCTGTCAGTTTGCTGCAGCTGTAGGGCTCTCTCTTTTTTGTTGTTGTCTTTCTTGCTTCTTTTTTCTCTCTAACCTTCTGCCAGCGGGTGCTTTAGGGCCTGCACTTCTTTCACCTTGATGTTTTTCAACACGCTTGAATCCCAAATGACGTTCTGTAGCACAAAGACACAGCCTGGGGCAGCGCAACTTGAATGAAATAAACTCTCTTCACCAAGACAACAGATGTGCACATCTGTGAGTAGGTAGACTGTGGGTCTAATTTGTAGGCATTGGTGCATTATGATTTTTCAGCAATCTGCCGGCATAGCAAATGTGCTGCCTACATATATAAGCCCACACAAAAGAGAGTCAATTGCGCATGTTAAAGATCCCAGTATTTGGTTTTGGAATTTTGCCAACTCGCGAAAAGGCTCGTTGGTTTTGCACATATTGCAACAGAATAGTTTTTGTTTTTTGTTTTGCTTTTCTTTCATTAAATTTGTTTGTTTCAGTTTTGTTTGTATTTTTCGTTCCTCGGCAAGAGCTTCAAAGTTCCCAATTGATGAGCTTTTGCGTATGTGTCCTCCCCCCCCCTCCCCCCTCCATTAAGGTAGCAACATTCTGAATTCGGGGATATCAACAGAATGTTAAATGTTGCATGCATAAAAGATGCATGACAGGCACATACCTAGCAGTATAACGCAATGAGTACATTACAGTATAATACAAAACACTGCACCACAGTATAGTACTATGCGGTCTTTTACAGCACCATGCTACATACATCTGATGCCGGAGACAGTAGAAGACAGCAAAGTGTCGTGCTTAAAATTAATATAATACTGTACTTAATACGTTTTGATTGATAAATAAGTGATGTTGGGCCCTGTTCCTGAAAGGTAGTTTTCAATTCCTAAACCCTTTACCATTTCCTTTGTCCTTCACTTCCACTGGTCCCATAGCGACAACCAGGCCACCAGGCCACCTGGCCGACAAGGCTTCTGTATTGATTTTCATTGGAACCACTGAATCCAGGCCGCTACCAGGCCACTGGCCAGAAACGATTCTGCTGCTCTGATTATTGCAGCTGAGAGTAGCGGCAGTGATAGTCCATCGAAGGGCTGCAATAAATAATTATGCCTGTGTTGTATGGAACCTGATAAGATCTTAATCCATGCCTTGATTAAGCTTACTGGTCGTGGATACGTTGTACTATTGGTTCATTTCTGGGGGGAAAAAAACTAGTGAGAAAAAAATTGTATTGAAACAGTTGTTACTCTGAATGAATGGTGTCCATGTCTGGCAGTCTGTCTATCTGTCTGTCTGCCTATCTGTCTGTCTGTCTCTCTCTGTTCTCTCTTTCTCTCTCTCTCTCTCTCTCTCTCTCTCTCTCTCTCTCTCTCTCTCTCTCTCTCTCTCTCTCTCGCTCTAGCACACTTCATTTTACTTGGGAGATGACCCAGGCTGAGCAATGCCCATGGTATATAGAACTGGATGACATTTAAAGCCATACCTTCACCAAGCATACTAGTCCTTAATACGTGGTAGTTATTGGTTCTTTTCTTGGAGGAATTAGTGAGAAAAATTGCATTGAAACAGTTCTTTCTCCCTCTCCCTCCTCTCTCCTCCCCCTCTCCCCCCCCCCCCCCTCTCTCTCTCTCTCTGCCTGTGTTGTTTTTCGACGTATTACATACATACACAGACAGACAGGCAGACAGAGGAAAAGTAAGAAGTAAAAGAAAACAACCTATGTCCAGAACAAAGCAGCTTTATAAAGAAATCCAAGGCTAACTGGTTAAAAAAGAAAAAAAAAAGTAAGGTCGCAGGAAATCCATTTCTGTCCCATCTTCCGGATTCATCCGTCATCAGGTGGCAAGCCTCGAGGTGGCGAATGCCGACGTCCCCCTGTATTATATTTTTAGGCCCCGTGGTTGCTGCCTGCAGTGAGTCATGGCTCCCAACTGACAGAAGTTGACGTGACAATGTGTCATACAGGGACAGTTCACTTCACCACACCGAAAGACCATCTTTTTCCTGCCCACCCACTAGTTTACATTCAGCTGGCAAGAGGAGAGAGTTGCTCAGGGAAGTACGGGCGCACAATCGCTCGGCCACAAACCGGGCAAAGGGAATATGAATAATGTGCATATATACGCCCAGTGCTTATGTAAATGCATGTAACTGTGGCACAGAAAGATATATTTGTAGATACTTGTTACAGCCAGCACGTGTTTGTACGCACATAAACGGACGCACGCGAGTGCGAGACACACGCACACATACACACACACACACTAGCACACACACACACACACACACACCACACACACACACACACACACACACACGCGCGCGCGCGTGCACGCGCGCGCGCACAACACACACACACACTAGCGCGCGCACGAACACACACACACACACACACCAAACACCACACACACCACACACACACCACACTACACACGCAACAGCACGCAGAGCCACACACAACACACACACACACACACCAACACAACTACCGCGCGCACAAACACATAATACATCGCTATCGGATGAGACTAGAAATCGAGGCCACCGTGTGCAATGCACCAGAACATCTTGGCACTACGTTAAAGCCGCCGTTTTGTAAGAGTAAGGCCATGTCGTCGGTGCGAGAACAGATGACACACATTTACACAACACGCGCACTACACACAGGGACTGGATGTAACACAACACATAACATCCATTAGCGCGCCGAAAACACATAATAAATACAAAAAATTATGCAAAACAAAAAACATAAATAAATAAAACAACACACACACATCGTGCATGCATAACATAGAGAACAACATCTTGCACCAACAATCACACACGGCTCACTCAGCATACACACACACACACACACACACACACACACACACACACACACACACACACACACACACACAGTGTCCAACCAGCGACACAAGCACACCAGACAACTAACAACCTGTTTCCACAACATGCCAGGTCTTATAACCTGACTGGGTCTTTTATGCCCTTGTCAAGAAAGCGGACAGTCGCTGCCTTGTACAATTTGTGGGGAGTGCTTTTTTCATACATGGGGGTGACCTAGACGGCGGCAAGCCAGCAGTTCCTCCTCCCACAACCCCCTCCCCCCTTCCTTTTCCCTTCCCCCATACCTTCACATAGTCGAGACTAGGTGACACAGTTTGTTCGACACCCCCTCCCCTTCCTCTATGCCCCCCCCCCCCCCCCCCCCCCCCCCCCCCCCGCCTGTCCCATCCGACCGAGACATCCAGACAGCAGGGTCTCAAATTCCTTCCTCCCTTTGTGTCTCGGCCACAAACAACAGGACTCCTGCAGCGTCTGAAGTTGTTGTCCTTTTAGTTCAGTCAGTAGTTGACTCTGACAACGCTTTGCATGCACAATTTTTTTCTCCTTCTTCTTTCCTTTCCTGGTGTGCCCTTCTGTTGAAAGCAATAAGCAGCAGCAGCAGCAGCAGCAGCAGCGGTAGTGGCGGCAGCAACAGCACAACAACAACACAACGATAATGACAGCAACAACAATAAACATGCATGAAACCTCGTGCTGAGGATTGTTGGTTTTTCGTAAGGTTTTGAGAGAAGCATTCTAGCATCTAGCTCTCCTTTTCCATCGGCTGACATTACTATGAAAGTTTGATGGCAAAACTGAAATAAAAACTCCTGAGGGTTTTTTTTTTCGTTTTGTCTCTTTTTGCTGTTTTTCCTGAAATCCAGCGTTGTACCACATTGAAAGGAACTCTTGTTTGCATGTCAGGCTGGTTTTGTTTTGCTTTGTTTTCTAGTATTTTTTCTTTCTGTTGTTCTTCGTGTGTGTCCATTCACACACACACACACACACACACACACACACACACACACACACACACACACACACACACACACACACACACACACACACACACACACACAACTTGCTATGAACTACTTTATTTATGCTGTTCTGGACGCACGCACTCACACACACATATATGCACACACGCACGCGTGAACACACACACACACACACACGCATACATGCACACGCACGCGCTTGCACGCACGGACGCACACACACACATGCGCGCGCGCCTTGCTATGAACTACTTTATTTCTGCTGTTCTGCTTCCTCTTTCTATCATATCCACTTCATACAAACAGATGGTGATCCTACATCAAACAGTTCAAGTGTAATGCTTCACAGACCTGCTGCGAAGTGGTTATTAGCATGTACTATTTAAAGTACACACACACATACACGCACGCACACACACACACACCACGCACGCACGCACGCACGCACGCACGCACGCACGCACGCACGCACACACACACACACACACACACACACACACACACGCGCGCGCGCGCGCCACACACACACACACACACCACACACATACACGCACACACACACACACACACGCACGCACACACACACCACACACGCACACACACACACACACACGCACGCACGCACGCACACACACACACACACACACACACACACACACACACACACACACACACACACACACACACACACAAATACATACGTGGGGGATCGGGACAGGGGTGGTGATTGTATAGCTGATTTTGCTGCTTTTTATAAATCAGTTATAATTCGATTCAGTTCAGTTCAAAATATTTTAACCATCCCATGAAGGGCAATTACAACACTGACAGGCACATACCTTGATAAGGATGATTATAAAAACGCGAAGAAAAGCAATGATTGATACTTAAACGTTCCAAGATAACTTCAAATCAAAGTTTTACACACACACACACACACACACACACACACACACACACACACACACACACACACACACACACACGAATTTTACTTATTCCTTTAAGGCAACATCTGATTCATTTATGTGGGCCGTGCCGGTTATCAACTGGACTGACTCACAAGAAAGAAAGAAAGAAAAAAGAATGACATCCCAGTATGTTTTATTCAGTCTTATTTGAAACGAGCTTGTTACTGTTAGCTATGTAAGAAACTTTACATTTGTTTGTTTATGACATGGCTGATACGTGTAGACAAAGTGTCTGAAGCAGAAAGTACATTAATTTATTTCTCGCTCATCTAATATGGCTGAAGATGAATGATATTTCTTATTTCACTGTCCCAGCTGTTCTGTATCAGAGAAAATGTCTTCACTGAAATGTTATAACAGTTCATGTTGAATTTAGATTGTCAACGCTGCTGTCCACAAAGAACAATACGTTATCAAAATAAAATGTGCTGTGTTCAGTTTGGCTGGGCGTTAGAAATCTGTTGTGCAGTTCCTTCTTAAGATGTTTTCATGAGATGCTTTATTAATTTTTCATGAGCAGCTTCTCGGCTTATGTCATTTAGCTTATTGCTGTCTTTCACAAAACTACACTGTTCATTGTAGGTGCATCCAGTTCAAAGCAGGAAATTATTGCTTTTATATGAATAACAGTTGTGAACAGCGAGTCTCTCTTTCCCTTTCTGTTCGTATCACCTGTTTCCTCTTTCTTTGTCTCGCTCTCCTGTGGACCGGGCTTGCTTGATGCAGTCATGTAAGTGTGTGTATGTGTGTGCGTGTGTGTATGTGCGTGCGTGTGCGCGCGCGGGTGTGTGTGTGTGTGTGTGTGCGCGCGCGCATACAGTGACCGTAAACAAACAAGATTCTTTATGTATAGGGAAATAAGTGCTAAGACCAAGAGCTTAGTTATATCAACTTAACGATCACTGTTGAAAGCAAGCCGAAGGGTATGTAGGAGAGAGCACAACAGTGTTTGAGCATGCAAATGAAATCACCTAAATCAACTCGGAGGCATAAACTATTCACCAGCCGCCGGCCTCAGCCACTAAATATAGCATCAGGAGTGGCAGTTTTGCATTTAATTTGCTATTCGTGTTTTGTTCTCCCTACCCCTTTCCCCTATTTTCTCTCTACTTCTTTGAAGCCAAGAGCCTCAGGCCCAAGCATCTCCCCCCCCCCCCCCCCTTCCCTCTCCCTAACTGCCATTTCTGCCTTGTAGCGGGGTGATCTATAAGATCGGAAGCGGTGGATGACATGTTTGAAGTTCAAAGCAGGTTCATGGGAACAGCGGGGGAGGCAGCAAGTGCATCTATTGACGTTGTGGAGATGATACCCGGGGAAAAAGACTGTGATAGTGAATGGTGTGGGAAAAACTGAGTATAGGCGAACATCAAAATAAAGTGTTTGTGAAAAGGCCAGTTGCATTGTCTGGAACTGAGATAATTTTGATAGAAGATGTGGCAGGGTGCCCCTGAGCGTCTATAAACGTCATTCACCATCAGCAGTCTTGTGATTTACTCTCACACTTTCTGGAGTCATTTCGTTGGTCTTTGTCAAAGTGTCAATGACTTATAGCATGCTGTCTGGGAACTGTTCTGTAGGAAGCAGGACTATTACCAACCTGTGCTTCACCTATGATATAATTAGCCCACTGTCGCTAAGAACTTGCTGGATTTTGAGATTACCTGTATCCTTAGTCATAAAGTCAGCATAGAAAAACGACGAAACGCAGGACTAATGGCATCAATTAGATGATCCAAGACTGTGCTTCCAAGATGAAGAGTAAATATCTTGAAGCATTTTTCTTCAAGGCCATGTTCAGATCATCTAGCCAATCCTGAGGATAAAATCCGCTTTCTTCCCAAGTGCCATAGTCTGTATTTTCAAATTCACTCAAATGTTCTTAACTTGCCAGATTTGATGTCAGAAGTCTTTGTGGTCTTGGTATTTCTGAAAGATACATGCAGTATGTCCAGTAACGGTACTACACGGTTATTCTTCATCCTCTTCATTATGGTATGATAAAGGTTGAACCCATTTCCATGTAACTAAAACGTAAAGTTCTTAATCTGACCATTTAAAGACTCATTTCGAAATCTGGGCAAATGTGGACAACGTTAAAAAAACAAAAAAGACCAAGGCCATCTCCAAGTGGAAATAACCTAGTAAACAGTCATGACGTCAATATTCTTCTGCTTGTGCAGTATGAACCCTAAGGGAGCCAGATCCTGCCAGTAGCACATCAGAAATGGGGAAATTGCCAGGAGAGTGAAAATACTCATTGATCCTGACCCTTTTGAAAGCATATTGATAACCTAGGGGAACAGGTACACACGCAGACAAGAAAATTAGCCCCCCCCCCCCCCCCCCCCAGAAAACAACACAACAACAACCCAACAACAACACAAACAACAAAAAGCAACAACAAAACAAAAGCAAAAAAGAAAAAGAAAAAAGGGTGGTTCTGCTCATGTGGCGACGCACTCTTCCCAGGGAGAGCAGCCCGTGTTTAACGCAGAGACATCTGCTGTGACTGAAAGTGGTATACAATACAACACAATGCAATGCAATGCAATACGATACAATACACCCTTCAAGGAATGGAAACTAGGATGGCGCAGTCACCTTTTCAGATTGAGATCTTCAGGCATGGCATTAAATGTCGTGCAAGCCATCTTGCCAGGCAGAAAGTAGAAGGGGACAGACAGAAGAACTGTGAAAAGACAACATGGAGAATGGAGGGGCTTGACCTTTTCCAGCAACTCGATAGCAGAGCAGAGTTTACCAACTGGAAAATGGCAGTCAACACTTTTACTGGTGGAAACATAGACTGGTTTATATGGATAGTTTGATTCTTTTTGTAGTGTTTATTGGGGGGGGGGGGGGGGGGCTTTAAGTATACTCTTTCAAGAGACTTGAGCAGAAGAATTAAATGTAAAGGTTATATTTCATTTAAGGAAGATTGCAGAAATTTAAGTTAAACTTGCTTAGTTTTTGTCTGTTTCACTGAAGGAGAACTATATAACAAATGCTATTGGTGTATTTCGTGGAAGTCTCTTGTCGGTGCCATGTGTACAACTGAGAAGAGAGAAATTAAAGACTTGTTGCATTGTCTTTTTAGATCTCAAAGAAAGAAATGAATCCTACATTCTTAGTCAATAGTCACAAGCCCACAGTGTAAGAATACTCGGACGAATTGAGATAAATTTGAACGTACTGACCCCATCTTAGCGAAACCGTTTTCGTTGTGAAGAAATGTATACAGAAGGACTACATGATAATCCATACCCTAGAGCCATATACACCTTGTGATGTACTCCTATAAAATTGTTATGCTGCACTTATATTGACTGGATCGTTTATTGTTGCCAGGAAGGAGTGGCGCATAAACACCAAAAAAAAAACAAAAAAAAAAAGTGCACGGTTTGACCTTCCTTCACTCAAGCAGGCTGTGACTGGACCTTGCGTAACATTTCTGGTACATCAGACACACAAAGCTGGCATCAAGTGCAAACAGCCATTTGCGCGTTGTGACCCAATAGTAATTCTAGAGACACTGAGTACAGACGCAGATACATGAAGCGCAACTCCTGACAATCAGGCACACGTGGTGAAAAATCAAAGGGATGGATGAGGGGCTATTTTCGGTGGAAACAAAGAACTGCCTGACTATGTTTAGAGGTGGTTTCTCAGCGTAGTTAGCGGTCATAAAAGTGGAGAAAAAGACAGCCAAGTCAGATATGTTTATACAGACAGTGAGCTTCATCAGTTACGAATTGTTGACAAGCAGTTACAGGCTTGTCTTTTGCAGTTGTTCAATAACTGACCAGCCAAAAGTTTATCTGTCCATCATTTTGTTTCTCTCTCTCTCTCTCTCTCTCTCATCTCTCTCTCTCTCTCACACACACACACACACACACACACACACACACACACACACACACACACACTCTCTCTCT
>CM054139.1:31342703-31355203 GCA_028751875.1 Rapana venosa
AGAAATTTATTTATCATTTTATTTATTATTTTATATCGAGGACAATGGAATAAGCACTCAGGTGCTTTTTTTTTACATCCAGTCCCCGTGTGTATGCGGTTTTGTAAATTTTGTCATCTGTTCCCAGAGAGAGAGAGAGAGAGAGAGAAGAGAGAGAGAGAGAGAGAGAGAGAGAGAGAGAGAGATCCTAACCAAGAGAGGACACTATGGCTTGACCATGCTAGTTTGTTCTCGTTGTTTGTTACATGATGTTGCAGATGCTGGTGGATTGGATTTCTCTGCTTTGATCGTTAAGGCGTGGGACGTGTTGATGTGGCCGACTCGGTGCATTATCGCTTCACATTTTCAAGATTTTACTGAGGAGGGGAAAGGATCTCCCTCACTCTCTGTCTGTCTTTCTCTGTGTCTGTCTGTCTGTCTCTCTGCTGAGATTACACACACACACACACACAAGCACGCACGCACGCATGCACGCACATACACACTTTGCACTCAAATACACACACGCATGCACATGTACTCTTACGACACACACTTCCGCACGCGTGTGACTGGACGCACACACAAACAAGAGAGATAGAGAGACTGACAGACAGACAGACAGACAGAGACAGACAGGCAGACAGACAGACAGAGGGCCAAACAGCAGAGACAGAAGGCATTTCTGGTCATGGACCCCAATAGGAAAACTATAACTCCACAATACATTAATTTTAAAGTTGCCCCCCCTGTCGTGAGCACTCTTTAATTAGTAAGGAACACCAAAAACTTGCCGGTACTGTTATTTGTGTTCGAGAGAGCCCTCAAGAGTGCACATCAAAGTCAGAGAGGAAAATAAGGTGTGAAGGATTTTCCACCAATGACCACTGCTGCATGAACTATGTCTGTGCAGGGGAAGGGGAGGGGGGGGGGGGGGGGGCGTTTGGATTAGGGAGTGGGGGTTAGGACTGATCAGAGCATGCAAGTTTAACTCTCTAAGAATACGAGTGTGGTTAGGGCCTAAGAGTTTTGTGTATTCCTCTTAATTTCAACCTGCCTTGTTTTTTCCCCCCTCCTCTGACAAGCGCACTGCCACACCCAGCTGTCGCAGCTTCGCTGACATGTGGCTTTCATTTCTCTGTTCGCTGTGGTGAATAGAACTGAGGGGGTGGGGGGGGGGGGGGGGGGGGGGGATTGCGGGTGCGTGACCCTGTCTCTAGCTTGTTTTGTCCACGCTTTGGAAGGGTGACGTACAGGACGGTCTAGCTGAACCTGTACCCCCATTCAGTGAAGTTTCTGTTTTCAAAGATATACGCAGGCGGACGTACGTCAGATCAGTTTTTGATGCTCTTTGTCAAGAGAAGGTGTTGACTTTTAGACCGGGTGACACGGTGTTATGAGTGGTTAAGTTTCGATTTGCATAACAATTGTTGGGTTTTTCTCAGCTGGAGGGCTGATTGTGGGCGAACCTCGGTGTAGTCACAGAACTGCAGATAAAATAATGCATCACAGCCGGGTAAAAAAGCAAACCAACCCCCCATTTCCCACAAACATAGAGATAAGACAAACACCATTACAAAGCCGCTTCGCAAAGATCTGAGTGTATGGGAAGTTTTTAACCTTTTTCCCAGAATGTTTATGTTTGTGGAAATTAAAACTTTATTTTTCTAAACGATTTCTACAAAACCATACAGGTTTTTAGCCCTCAGATTTAAAAACCAAAGGAAACTAATGTATCTGATCTTGTTACTTTCCCATACCGAGGCAGAAAGAAAACCAGAGTAAGAGAAGTTAAGTGTACAAAGCACCATCAGTGAGCATAGAAACAATGGGGCAATCCTAAGTAGTGTCTGTGTTTATGAACATGAAGGACTGTGAAAAATTTAATAGGTAAGTCTGAGATAGATGGGGAATTCACAAATTGTTTGTAGGCCCACATGCATTGAAAGAGGAAAGTATGCGTCAGATTGCCGTATATAGTCTAGAGAAGTATGATCGTGTGTTGTAAAGAGACTTCCCCAGGTAATGTGACTGAGAGTTTTAAAATAGTGTGTGATATAAAGATTGTTGTAGGTTCTCATACAAGGCAAAAGAAGAAGCACATGACTATGTGTATAAGTATTCTTGGTGTATCATTATAGTAAACTCTTCGCAGTCGTAAAATAATGTTTGAATTTGTAAAAAAACAACCCTGTATGGCTTGTGCATAAATCGTTTATTAATAGAAAGGTTTAATTTCCACGAACATACACATTCTGGGAAAAGGGGCAAAAACTTTCCCATACACTTCATGGACAGGACATAACTTTCATCTGTACAAGGAACAAACAGGGAAGTGTTTTATCTGTAACTACGAGGATCGTTATCGGAGATCCGGCTGGTGACAGGATCAAGAATTACTTCAACTGGTAATATCCTCATCTTTGGGATGGTTGTAATGCGGCAGAAAACCCCCCAACATTTCTCTCACTCTGGAGAATGCAGTCCTGACTGTTTTAACATCATGAAAATGTACATATTTATGTATTGTTCATGAAAGGTAACGGGTTTGACAGTGTATTTTACACAATCTACTTCTGCTCAGCTGATGTTTAATGTACAATATTGCTCTGTCGTGAACTGGGCAAACCTTTGTGACAGTTATTTTCTGAAGACCACAGTCATGGACCTTTTTATATTTTAAGATATCATACGTGATTAATATCTTGCATGTAAAAGGAAATAAATCGTTTATGAGTCGTCTAGAAATATGTATTTTGCTTTTGTGCATTTGGAATCGAGTGCGCCATATTTACTTCCCTGATGATTATCGTGTTCACTGTGAAATGTTAGCGCTCATCCTCTGTCATTCAGGTTTTGTCTATGACCTAGCCATACACGCATTATGATAACATCAAGACTGACCCAACGCCAAAGCAAAAAAACAAAACAACACACACAGACACACACACAGACACACAGACACACAGACACACACACAGACACACAGACACACAGACAACACACACACACACACACACACACACACACACACACACACACACACACACACAACACACACACACACACAAATAAAGCACACCCCAAAAACCAAATACAACCGCCCCCCCCCCCCCCCCACAACGTAAACAGTACACAGGGATAGATGTTTGAAACCTGAAAATTTAAACACGAGTCCCAGAATAATTATTTCAACTTTGGTAAATGTTGTGATCTTGGCAGATGAATTAGTACCCTTGATTCCACAGCGCGATGATAGTGATGGCGACACTAATTTATTTATTTATTCTTTTATATCGAGGATAATGGAATAAGCACTCATGTGCTTTTTTACACCCAGTCCCCGTGTGTATGCGGTTTTGTCAATTCTGTCATCTGTTCCCACCGGCACACAATGGCCTACTCTTACGAAAAGCGGAACAGGATTTAACGTGTGCGCAAGATGTTCTGTAATGATGACATTGATTATGATTTGTTCTGTTGTTGTTTTCCTTGTCGTTGTTGTTGTTACAGATGCTTTTACTATTTAAAAAAACACAACAGCAATTTTTTCATCAGGTTTATTTTGTTGGAAGAAATCATTGTTGCCGTTGTGGTGTACTCAGTAGAGGTTAGTAGTGTTACTGATGACGGTCATGCATGAAAGCACGTAAGCGGGCACCGTGACGGTGGAAGGGTGCAAAGAGGGAATCGGTTATTCTGCAGACTGACGTGCGTGTGTGTGTGTGTGTGTGTGTGTCTGTGTGTGTGTGAAGACGCCCCATGCTGCCTGCAGCGGTGCCTGCTTTGATAGCTGTCGAGCATGCATGCAACTGGGGTGCCGTTTCCACCCTCGGTGGAATTTTCATTGCTGCAGCATTTTCGCTTCCTTCCTATCATCGAGTGTTCCTTTCACCCCTTCGGATTTCCTTCTTTTTCCCCGAATCCCCCCCCCCCCCCCCCCCCCCTTCCCCCCTGTTTCTTTCTCTCACCCTACTTCCTTTGGTTTACATTCTCTCTCTCTCTCCTCTCTCTCTCTCTCTCTCTCTCTCTCTCTCTCCTCTTCTCTCTCCTCTCTCTCTCTCTCCTCTTCTCTCTCTCTCTCTCTCTCTCTTTTAGATTCTTTACTTTGCTATAGGAGTTCTTGAGTTTTCTTTCCTTTGGGCTTGTTTCCTTAACTGCAGGTGGTGCCTTTCTGTCTGTCTTTCCCCCTGTTTCTCTGTGCTTCTCTCTTTCAGTATGTTTTCTTCCATAGCCTTTCTTTCATCTTTTTCCTTTCTGTCTGTCTGTCTGTTTTCTTCCATACCCTTTATTTAATCTTTTTTCTATCTTACGTTCTTTCTATTCGTTTTCTGAAGCTTTCCATCTATCTGTCTTCTTTGCTTGTATGTTTTGTTTGTCATGTGTTTCAATGTCTTACATTACGCACTTTCCCCCCTCCCGTACGTCCTTTCCTATTAGCCCAACAATCAATTGCTGTGTGTGTGTGTGTGTGTGTGTGTGTGTGTGTGTGTGTGTGTGTGTGTGTGTGTCTAAAAGAATAAATAAATAAATCTCTGTCTGTTTGTCTGCCCCTTCTGTCTGTCTGTCTGTCTCTCTCTCTCTCACTCTCTCTCTAAAACAATAAATAAATCTGTCTGTCTGTCTCTCTGCCTGTCTGTCTGTCTGTTTGTCTCTCTCTCTCTCTACTCTCTCTCTAAAACAATAAATAAATCTATGTCTGTCTGTCTCTCTGCCTGTCTGTTGTCTGTCTGTCTGTCTTGTCTCTCTCTCTCTCTCTCCTCTCTCTCTCTCTCCTCTCTCTCTCGGTAGGAGTTGGACCATTTCCAACAGGCAGCCTGTTGGCTGCTCTCCGTCAGCTTCTTATCGCCGTCTTATAGCGCTAGGCTAGCTGTTATTGCAGAGAGCTGCTGCTATACTACTGCTACCTTGCTCTTTGCTAGCTAGGCTAGCTCCCTGAGTACTTACCTGTTTGTATCTGGCACACTGGGCGAGTGGCGCTGTGTTTGGTTACAGGTCTGTTTGCCATCACCGATCATCTTTTTTTTCTTTTCACCCCCGTGTCTATTGTCTGTGTTTTCTTTTGAGAGGAGAGGAAGAAGCAAAGAAGGAGGAGAGGAGAGAGGGAGAGAGAGAGGGAGAGCTAGAGAGAGAGAGAGAGAGAGAGAGAGAGAGAGAGAGAGAGAGAGAGTGTGTGTATGTGTGTGTGTGTGTTTGTGTGTGTTCGTGTGTGTTTATATATATATATATTTAGATGATACACAAACGAAGAGCCGGAGCATTCGCCACTGAAACTGCTGGCTTTCAAGACATTATTAAGACAACATAATATTTGATACAGGTACACCCTGAAGCTAAATCGTCAGTGCTTTTGTGCCAGTCAGTCAAAACTGCATGCTTCTTGAATGAATCATGCGTTCCAATATTTTCACTCATTTAGTGAAAGGCTTGTGTTAGCGGGGGAAAGAAATCCTGTATCAAAACTAAAAACGGATAGGAAATATGTATTTGTTCATACAGCTTTCTGATAACTGGTCTGCTATGAAATTTTAGTGTAAGAAAGGAATTACAGGCATTGGCGTATTGCAGTTTGAAAAATGCTTATAGTAAATCATCTATTCTTTTCTGGCTATTTATTTTTAATCTCAACAAGTTTTCTGATTTAGTCTGAATTTACACACACACACACACACACACACACACACACACACACACACACACACACACACAACACACACACACACACATACGCACGCACGCACGAACGCACGCACGCAGCACGCGCGCAAACACAACACAACACAACACAACACACACACACACACACACACACACACACACACACACACACACACACACACACACACACACACACACACACACACACACCATTCAGGCATAGGAACAAATCGCCGTTAAAAATGTAAAGCTACTTCCCAAAAAAACCCCCAAAGCAAGCAAAAACCAAACCAAAAAAAAGCAACAAAGCCGCGCGCGCGCGCGCGCACACACACACACACACACACACACTACACACACACACACTCACACACACCTACAGGAACACACATACATAACTCAATTTCTGTGATATATTACTTCACTAAACACCCGCACACACACACACCCACGCACCACACACACACACACACACACAACTCACACACGCCAACAATTTCACTCATATACTCACTCATTCACTCACACACACTTACACACACACACTTACACACAACACACACACACACACACACACGCATGCACGCACGCACATACACACACGCACACACTCGTAATGCACACACATACATACACGGACGTATACACTCTCATACACACACTCACACATGCACGCACACGCGCACACACACACACACACACACACACACACACACACACACACACACACACACACACACACACACACACACACACACACACACACACACACAATCGTCTGATATCACTTTTTGGTGGAAGGACGTTAAACTGAAAAACTAACACACACACACACACACACACACACACACCACACACACACACACACACACACACACACACACACACACACACAAATGTTTTCGAAATCTCCACTAAGGCATAGCAACATATCACCGTCAGAAATGTAAATGTTACCGGAAAAAGTCAATGATAACAACTGAATTAGATCAACGGGAATATATGTCATGTTGATTAAATCTCTACTGAGGCATGGCAACAAATCGACAGAGAGAGAGGAAAAAAAAAGAAGCTTTTAGTGCCGTTCCCTTTCAGGGTCGTGAACTGAGTTTAACCTTTTTTGTTAATAAGACTATCCCACACTAATAGCTTTGGGCCCGGAGGACAAAACAGAAAGATCGCAAATCCAAGCAAAAGGTTATTAGGTAGAGGCTACCTGGAATCCTAAATGACTCTTTGGGGTCGATATGTTGTTTGTTGCTTTAATGGTCTGGTGCCCATGAGAAGTGAATTTTAGGCATTTCGGTTTGACCGTTCCCTTTCACCTGTGATGTTGATTCTTGAACAGTTGTGGCAACGAGTAACTGATAATCAATTCCAATTCCAGAGAGAGAGAGAGAGGGGGGGGGGGGGGGAGAGAGAGAGAGAGAGAGAGAGAGAGAGGAGAGAGAGAGAGAGAGAGAGAGAGAGAGAGAGAGAGTATAGTTTGCTGTTCAGCTTGATGATGTCTCATGGTTGCCATATGATGTTCATAATTTAGCTTCTTTTACACACACACACACACACACACCACACACACCACACACACACACACACACACACACACACACACACAACCACACACACACACACACACACACACACACACACACACACACACACACACACAACACAGAGAGAGAGAGAGAGAGAGAGAGAGAGAGAGAGAGAGAGAGAGAGAGAGAGAGAGAGAGAGTTAACGCACCCATGTCTTATAATTATCTGGAGTACTAGACCATCGGAACGTTGCCAAGACGTTCGCTGCACTGCTGCTACTACTACTACTACATTTATTTACCTCTCCACCCTGGCAATTACATGAAAGACAGATCCGACGTTTCGGTTTCGAGTCTATTTTCACAGACGAGTGTCGATTGTTGTCTTCACGTTTCACGTAGACACCCACCCACCCCCACCCAGCAAGGTAAACTGGCCGTAAACGAGAATCATCCCACATAAGCTGGAGTGATAGGACTGACTTAACATTGCGCAGATACCAATGGTACAGTGCCTACACAACCAGGCTGACGGCGGTGATGCCAAGTTTTATCTTGTGCGCGCGAAAATAGCAGCCCCACTGACAAGTGTGTGCACCATGACTGACACTCTCCGTCGATGATACGGCGATGGAGGGGGGTACAAGCAGGCTGAAGACTGCATCGGTGGTGTAGAGGTAACGCACCTGCCTAGAAAGTGAAAAGTCTGAGTTCGAAGTCTGTGGTGGTTCGATCCCCGTTTATGCCCGAAACTTTCCCCCCTCCATCCACTAGACCATGAGTGGTGGTCTGGGTGCTAATCTTTCGAATGAGATAATAAATCGAGGTCCCGTGTGTAACACGCATTAAGCGCACGTAAAAGAACCCACGGCAAGAAGAGGAAAAGGCCTCTCTGATAGGGATTCAAATACACAGCTACAGACAGGAAAAGAAAAAATGGGTGGCGCTGCCCTGGTGGTGACACACACTCCCCGGCGAGAGCAGCCCGAATTCCACGCAGAGAGGTCTGCCGTTATTTAAAGTAGTGTACAATACATTACAATACAAAACAATACAATACCATACAATACAATACAGCACACTGGTGGAACCTGCCTGCTCAGTTTGGGCAACATTTCAAGTGTGAGGGCGGGGATGTTCAGCTCTAATTCCACTCTTGGCTTGTCCGCGTTCTCATGTCTGCAGAGCGTTGCTCTTTACAGGAAAACCGTGACAGATAGATGCATCAACTGATTTGGACCGGAATGCTCCTCTCCTAGAGGGTTGATGGACTATGGATGTGGAGAAAAATGGTCAACATTATTTTGCTTGAAAATGGACTGGGAAGGCAGGTAGAATAGGAGAGAGAAGCTCGAGAAGAAAAGACAGAAACAAAGAGCTTGATAGAAAAGACCGATTTCTTGCACAGAACTTGCAGAAGACGGGGTATAGTGGTGTGTGTGTGTGTGTGTGTGTGTGTGTGTGTGTGTGTGTGTGTGTGTGTGTGTGTGTGTGTGCGTGCGTGGGGTGTGTGTATTTAGAGAAGAACCTTGGCATCTTAACAAGGGAAATTCATAAACCACCTTTGCTGTAGCTATGCTCCAACAGCTAAGTAGTTTAGCACTATACAACAAAACACTTATTCTTTTCTCTTTTGTTTTCTTACATCAGTACTTACACGCATACATATGCAGGTACGTACGTACATACATACATACGTACGTACACACACATACATTCATTCATTCATTCATATATATATATATATATACGTACGCACATACATACATACGTACGTACGTACATACGTATGTACATACATACACACATACATTGATACATACATACATACATACATACATACATACATACCATACATTACATACATATCGAACACATAACTAGCCAAGATATAACAATTTGGGAAAGAAGAAAACAAGTGATAGACTTACGTCAGCAGGACCAAACTTCTTGCCTCATTTCAACCAATATCTCTCTACATATATTTTGCAGTGAGAGAGAGAGAGAGAGAGAGAGAGAGAGAGAGAGAGAGAGAGAGAGAGAGAGAGAGAGAGAGAGAGAGAGAGAGAGAGAGATAGATGTTGAAAAACAAGCACAGAGCGCAAACAGCTGTCCAGAAATGCTGCGCAGAGTATCAGCAGAAAACGCTATGCATGGAATCGTTTGATAACAAAAAGTATTACGCGTGTCCAGATCTAGTTCCTCGAAAGATGGGATCGGCTCGGTTTCCCAAATCAATAAAACCTTCTATATCTGTAACAGATGAGTGGGAAGAAGGTTTTTTTTGGTTCCATTTGTTTTATTTTTTTCAGGTCAGTGGGCTGGTTTATTCCCTTTTTTCACTTTCTAGTGAAGTTATCATACAGACTCGCAAATGATGTTTTTAAAGGAATGGGATGTGCGTTGGAGCTCGTAGTTCTACGGATGCAGTCACTACCGCATTCGTGCTGTACAGCTTCAGTAGGTGCAGCATTTTTTTAACATTTGGAATGTGCGTCTTAACCAGAAGGCTGTTCAAAAATCAAGGCTGTCATCACATTGTTGTAGTGGGGTAGGGGATGAGAGGGAAGAATTCAGGGAAGTTGAAATAATTATTTAAAAATGCTCTTTGTTCTTCTGTTAACATTTGTGTACACCGTATTATTATATTCGTGTTTTTGTGTGTGGTCCACCAAATGCTGTGACCTGTTTCGGGGATCTGAAACCCGCAAATGTTGACCTTCTGCTTGAGGACTTCATTAAAACATTTCTTGGAAAAGTAAATACTCCCAGAATGTAACACATGCTCGTTCTCAGCCGTTATTTTGTGAATAAATTATGTCCAGTGCCCAGTCTTAAAATCTCTAAGTATCCGGTAGCAAAATGTGGAAAAATAAATCTGCAAATGTCATTTCTCTAAGGCGAGAAATAACTGAGTTAGTTAAGATTAGAATGTTTTAAGAGTCTGTTTACCGTCAATTTTATTAGCATTAGCTTATCTCCCCCTTCTTTTTCATAATTCTGTGGAAAAGACTTTATCATGTGATATCATCAAGTATGAAAGGCTTGTTAAACATGTGCCATAAGCACCAGTTCTTTTGCTTTAGTGCTTACACGAGTGTAATATATTGATATTTTTGTCATGAGAGAGAGAGAGAGAGAGAGAGAGAGAGAGAGAGAGAGAGAGAGAGAGAGAGAGAGAGAGAGAGAGAGAGAGGGGGGGGGGGGGCGCACAGGCACGATGTTTGTTGCCTATCGATAAGACAACATTGGAGTGACCTTTCACAAAATAATTAATTTGTCTGGAATCGCATTCTGCCACGAGACCATCATGATATCCGTATTACGTTAGTCTTGACATGCTTGTTTTTTCGTTGTAGACTAAGAAACAGACAGGTGCGCGGAGGGTAGGGCTGCACCCAGAGGAAAACAGTGATGAGTGCACACATTCTTTGTTGTTTTTGTTGATGGGTGGTCCTTGAAAGCCTGGAAGCCTGTCAACATGTACATCACTTGTCTGCGCTGCTCGTGCTAGCGCCACCAGTCTCTATCTCTTCCCCTCGCTTCCTGTCTCCAGCTAACTTATTCTCTCTCTCTCTCTCTCTCTCTCTCTCTCTCTCTCTCTCTCTCTCTCTCTCTCTCTCTCTCTCTCTCTCTCTCTCTCTCTCTCTCCACAAGCTCTCCCTGTGTGTGTGTGTGTGTGTGTGTGTGTGTGTTGTGTGTGTGTGTGTGTGTGTGTGTGTGTTTCTCTCTCTCTGTCTCTGTCTGTCAGTCTGCCTGTCTGTCTGTCTCTCGCTCTGTCTCTCTGTCTGTCTGTCACACTGTGTGTGTGTGTTTAGTGTGTGGTGTATGTTGTATGTATGTTTAGTATGTATGTATGTATGTATGTTTATGTTGTATGTATGTATGTGTGTATGTATGTATGTATGTTGATGTGTATGTATGTATGTATGTATGTATGTGGTAGTATGTATGTATGTATGTATGTGTGTGTGTGTGCGTGCGTGCGTGCGTGTTTGTAGGTAGAGTTTTCTCGCGCAGTAATGCCTTTGGTAGCTGATACCGAGAGGGCAATTGCATTATTGTGCTATCAAGTTACTGACTTTCAGCTGCCAAGGAAAGCAGTTGGCAGTTGACAAGACTGGCAGTAACTCAGTGAGCCCGTAACACCTTCCAAACCAGCAGGTCACTGAACTTAGGCTGTGACCCTCTGTGTGGCGTTCACTGACTGAACCAACGACTGACTGACTGCAAGGGTACTTTCTTTGTGGGGGAGCAGCGTTTGCCTCTTAGGCATAGGAACCCGTGGGAAATTATTTGCATCTGTCGCGCTTTGATAGTATTTCTCCCCTTTCTTAGGTTACGGGTTCAAAACGTCTATCAGTGTTTATGTCCCTACCTTTGTCCGTGTTTCCTGTCTGTTTCTATCTCTGTCATGATGTTTTCCATTCTGTATTAATGTCTTCTTTGTTTCTTTGGAGTCATAATTTGCCTCTTCCTGGGTTGTTTTATTATTTTTCATCTGTGTTTCCATCTGTTCATCAGATTGTTGTGTTCTCTGTGTGTCTATTTGTCTGTCTATGAATGTCTGTGATTCTGTCTGTCTGTCTCTGTCTGTCTGTCTGTCTGTCTCTCTCTCTCTAATCACACCTTTTTGCTCGTGACAACACTCTCTTTTGTAAACGGTGGAGGAGGTGTTTATATTTAGTTTTGAACAGTTCCAAGAAGTAACAAAATCGATATATTAATCATTAGTTGTAGGTCAAGTTTTTTTGCTCTATTTCTTTTGTTATCCAGTCTGTGTTCCTCTGTATTTCGCTGCAGTAGTCTCCAAATCTGTGCATCAGTTTGTCTTCGTTTGCATTCTCCTGCCTCACACATCCATCAATTTTGTGCCCGTTTCTCTCCTATCACCTCTCTCTCTCTCTCTCTCTCTCTCTCTCTCTGTGTCTATCTGTGTGTGTGTGTGTATGTGTCTGTGTGGTGAGAGAGAGAGAGAGAGAGAGAGAGAGAGAGAGAGAGGAGAGAGAGAGAGACAGAGAGAGAGAGAGAGAGAGAGAGAGAGAGAGAGAGAGAGAGAGAACAATACAGTCATAAAGGTTTTGAGCTTACCAGCATGTTCTCGTGTATTTGCTCCACGTGCCAAAAGGCCCAGGATTGGTTACCAATGTACTAAAATCCAAGAGAGTACTGCTCTTTGCCAAGTATGGGCCTTGACTTTCCCTAAGTAGACCCTGATATCAGCCCAACATAAAAACCATGGCGGTATAAGCCAGTTAGTAACATCTTCGGCATGAATTTTTGTGTGTGTGGGGAGAGGTGGTGGGGGTGGGGATAAAGACAGCTGCT
>CM054139.1:31360203-31367703 GCA_028751875.1 Rapana venosa
CCATGACAGATAAAAAAATTGTGTACAATCAGAACTTATAGGTTTGAGACTAAGATGCATCGAAAATACATTCTGGATGTCGTGTAAACGGGAGCAATCAGATTCATCTTCCCACTAGCTCTTGCATGCACGCACGTACGCGCGTGCACACACATACATATACGCACGCACGATTACACACAAACACACACACAAACACACACACACAAACACACACACATTCGCGCAGCAAGCAAGCGTACACACTTACACAAGAACTCATAAAGAGGACTTCTGGTCCATATCATCTGAATATTTATTTTTATGTACGCAAGGGGAACTAATCTCACATCATTCCATCCCCCCCAATCCAAAAAAAGAAAAAAAATCCAAAACAAAACCCAAAACAAAACAATAACAAAAATCCACGAATGACAACAACAAAGAACAAAAGCAAAACAAAAACAACAACAACAGTAAACAACACCAGAAATACACACACACAAAATTCGAACTCAAGCCTGATTTTTCAGCGTTGCGTGACCTAAAGAATGAGAAAACGCCGCATCAGTGAGTTTTGCACATCAGTCACCCGAAAAAGCTAGAGTTACCTTTGGGGAGGAAAGACATTTAAAAAGAAAAGCCTGACAGAGATCATTCTTCGAGCAAGCCCCCCCCCCCCCCCCCCCCCCCCTCCCCCCCCCCCCTCCCCAAAGCCTTTTTGTGTCGAGTCGATATGATGAAGAGAAAAGCGCTTTGCAGAGATAAAGGCAGCCGGAATGACATGGGCCGACCTGAAGAGGATCTCCCAGAGCCGAGGTCGTTGGAGGGGTGTTGTTGCAGCCCTATGTTCCCCAGGGAATCCAGAGGCATAAGTCAAGTCAGGTATCCTGGTATGGGTTTGGTTTTCGGTTAAGATCAAAGCTACGTCTGCGCACCTTCCTGTTTCCTAGCAGATGGTAGATAAAACAAGTTATTTCGTCCATTTGTCTCCATCCAGTTGTTTATTCCGTCAATTACTTGTCCGTCCACTCACTTGTATATTCATTTATCTTTTCTTGTTAGCCTGTATGTCTGTTTCTCTGCCTGTATGTGGTGTGTGTGTGTGGTGTGTGTGTGTGTGTGTGTGTGTGTGTGTGTGTGTGTGTGTGTGTGTGCGTGCATGCGTGCGTGCGTGCGTGTGTGCTTTCTTTCTGGTATTTTCCTTTCGTTCTGTTCTTTTCTTTTTTAACTCACCCTCCCCCCCTTTTTTTTTCTTTTTGTTCAAATGGGAAGTGGTTCAAATGGATGAAACTGTTCATCGTTGTAGTCTCTTTGCGTGTCTGTATCTTCCCACTGTTTAGTCTTCCACACTCTTTGACTCCCTTTCCGGCTTTCAATGTTTCCTTCTTGCACTGGTTTTTTTTTTCTTGTATCTTAAATTTTTCTCTCCTCCCCCCCCCCTTTCCCTTGTCTCTCATATCCTAATCTTTGTTCTGCGTCTCTCCTCTTTCATCATCACCAGCAGCAGCATCACATTCTCATTAGCACTATCATTACTGATTCGTTGTTGTCGTTGTCATCGTCTGTATCTGTTTTTGTGGGGATTGATTTGTCTTCTGTTGCGTACCAGTTCTGTCGTTCGTTTCTTGCTCATTTCGATTTTACTGCCTGCGGCTGCTCTCAGATTTGCTCTGTCTTAACCTAGAGCATCAGGGAGCTGTTATTGCAATGCTGCTGAGAGGTCACCCACCAGAAAAGGCTCCTTACTACTACTGGGATATTCTGTGAATTTCAGTGGAACCTCCATCCAGGATCCCAGGACTCCTTACGTCTAGACGACAGTTAATAGTGTAGTCATGCAGTTATATCATTAACTATGTAGAGGCCCACTCTTGTGTGTGGGCAATAATTATTCCAGCGACAGTCGCCCATGAAACTGCAGAACCTGGAGGCTTTAGTTTTCACGAATTCTACTCAACAGTCAATCACTTTGAAAGCTTTAGCACAAACTAAACACAAAAGTGAAACATAGACAATAGAAGCTGAGGAGAACCCAATATTGAGGTAGCCATGGTACCAGAGGAACAAAACCCATCAGTTATCAGTGAAGCCGTTTTGTTTATTTTATATCACGTAGTGATCAGTGAATCTGGGGATGGAAATGATGACAATGTTGAGGACATTGACTTTCATTTGAGATAGTGTAACAGGCCTGTGCGCTTAGCATGGGGATATGGTCATATATCCTAGCGTAAACCAGACATGAAAGGGAAAGACACCTGCAGTGTTAGTCAAACACTTTGGAACAGCACTCTCAAAATCGAATCCGTGATGTGGCTATTACTTGGCTTTGTAGTTCCAGCCTTCCCTCTGAACCAGTACTCAATTGAGGATAGGAGACTCCTGCCTACCCCAACCCCCAACCCACCCACCCACACCCCACCCCTCTCCTTCTATTGCTTCCCCTTATTGACCAAAAACAAACAATAAATAAAACCCTCTTCCTGATAGGACACGAACTTCCGTTTGTGAATCCACTGTGCAAACCATTGTGCCACGGTAGCTGGTCAGTTTTCTTCTTCTTCGTCTTCTTCTTCTTCTTCTTCTTCGAAATCTTCTTCGAAATCTTCTTTGAATTCTACATATTGTGCATTCATTTCGCATGACACTTTGGTTGTTCCTTTTGGTTTTCCCCCTTTTCTCTTGTCCAATCAGAAACCATGTGAAAGTTTCCTTCTTCCCTGTGCACACTCATTAGTTGTTAGGCATTCCATATGGTTGGAGCGTGAGGGTTGGCAAGAGAGCGAGGATGGTAAAGAAGGGAAGGAGAGGGGGGTGGGGGGTGAGGGGTTGAAGAGGAAAGGGGGGGGGGTTCGTATTGATGACAGATTCAATTTACTTCTGGAATTGGCGATGGGTTTTGTTTGTTTGTTTCTGTTTGTTTGTTTGTGTGTGTGTGTGTGTGGTGTGTGTGTGTGTGTGTGTGTGTGTGTGTGTGTGTGTGTGTGTGTGTGTGTGTGTGAGTGTGTGCAGGTCTGCGCGCTTACATGCGTGTGTGTATACATGTGTGCGTGCACGCACATGATACAGTGACTGTGTGTATATGTGTGTATGAGTGTGTGTGTGTGTGTGTGCTGCCAGATCAGTATTGCTAAATGTAGGTATTGCCTTTCCCGGGTGCAACTTTGGAACATTATGCTATCAGGTTGCTGTCAGCTGGCTTTTTAACGCCTTCTGCTTTATCATGTTCACTAAAATTCACACACACACTCACAAAGTCCTTCAGGTGCGATTATAAACCGAGGTCCCGCATGTAAACGCACGCAGAACATCTTGCACATACGTTAAATCCTGTTCCACCTTTTGGAAGAGTAGGCTATTGTGCCGGTGAAAACAGATGAAAACATTGGCAAAACTGCGTGCATGTGGGGACTGGATGTACAAAAAGCACATAATTGCTTATTCATTATCCTTGAAGTAAAAGAATGTATATGATGATAGTTATCACACACTCATACCCACTCTCACGTATCCCCAGCATTTTTCTTAAAATGAAAGAACACAAATACAACATCAAACAAACAAATTAATTCTAGAAAAAAGGCAACAGTACCAGCCAAGGCTATCACAACATCATAGAGAGTAATGATATCAGCAGCTAATGTAATAAATTATTCAGATGTGAATTATCTGCAGGGAAAAAATAAGGTATTGGCAAGATGAATGTGGCAGCAGCTCAGCAACCCTGCTATCATGCAGGTCATTGAACTCCCTCCCTGCTGTGTGAAACCCTCTGTGTAGCCAGGGTTCACTGACTAACTTATGCATGGGTTCTCTTGGTGGGGGAGGATCAACGTTGTATCTGTGGCGTAGAACCTGTGAACGATGCAAAGACCTTTTTGGTGTTGTTGTAAATGTGTGAAGATTTCACAGTCTCAGTGTAGTTACTGGTATCTTATCTTACAGTATCACTAAGGCTTTTTTATCTTATATTATCCCATCGTATTTTTCATCTGTTTGAAGTGGTGCGATGTTAAGATTCAGTCCATTTTTTTTGCATCTATGTTTTAGAGTATTCTTTTTAAGCGTATGCTTGTTGTACTCCATGTGTTGCTGCTGTGTTGTTCTGAACGAATGAACATTTTCGTCTAAACCAAGATTTCTTGATAGCCACGTTTATGATTGGGGACGGGATAGCTCAGTGGTCGGAGCACTCGCTTTCCCCCAGCCAAGTTAAGCAGCGTTGAACGTGGTTACCAGTTGGATGGGTGACCGTTTGCGCGCCTTGGCTTCAGTACAGTTCCCCCAGTTCACCCAGCTGTAAATGGGTACCTGCCCTCTTTAGGGTCAGGGAAGGTAAAGCAGCGAGGGAGAGGAGATGGGCGCCGCCCTCAATATGCTGGCCCTAGAGAAGTGAGGTCTCTGACGCCTTGCTCCCCTACGACCTTATAGGTTATGGGACTCCTTTACCTTTTCCTTACGTTTATGATTTGAAGGCTGTTGAACCGCTGTTTCTCGTATCCTCTGCTACCTTTCCCTTGCTGTTTTTTTTTAAAAGCCAGGTCTTTGTTTCTGCATGTTGGAGTCATCAGCCTGCCTACCTACTTTGTCACCTTTCTTCCTCTCTCCCCCCTCCATCGCTTTCTCCCTGGCTCCTCTAATTTTTCTTTGATTTTCCCTCGCTGTGGGAGTCTTTCACACTCTCTCGCTCTCTCTGAATTTCTGAGACGAATCATGTACAGCCTTTGTAGGGAAATGGTTTGCCAGTGTAAGTTTGATGTTTGATAAAGAAGTTAAAGTAAAAGTACTCTCCCTGAAATGTTTTACCATTTTTAATCTTTTGATCTCGACCTCTTTGTTTGCCCACGTCATCCCCTATGCATGAAACCAGACTGTCATACCGGTTAGGAAGAGTGTCTAACCTTCGTAAAGCATTTGTGTGTGTGTGTGTGTGTGTGTGTGTGTGTGGTGTGTGTGGTGTGTGTGTGTGTGGTGTGTGTGTGTGTGTGTGTGTGTGTGTGTGTGTGTGTGCTTAACCATTGAGAGTGAGGTTTTCCCGCAAATTTTTTTTTATCAATCCTGTTGTCGCTGTGTTCAACAACATGCACCAACTACATGTTTCCAGTTTGACATTGGCTAAGGATCCCATCTTGGTGAAAGGCTAGTTCCAAGACCACCAGTTATGGTCTTGTGGATTAAGGGTGAACAAAAGTGACATCTGGTGGGATTTAAATGGCAGATCCGAGAGAAGGGATAGCCTGGGGGTTAGAACTTTACGGGGGAAGTCTTACAGATGAGACTATAAACCGAAGTGTCTGTGCCACCGCACCTGGAACATCTTGCACACACGTTAATACACGTTCAGCCTTTCGGAACATTGAAAAAGAGTTGGCCATAGTGTGACGGTAGGAACGGTGACAACATTTCAAAAACGCATGCACAGTGGTGTCAAGACATCATCTCCCAAGTCGGAATGCGGGTACCTTCATGGTGGGCAAAAACGATTGCCCCCCCCACCCCTTCCCTTTCAACAACAAAAAAAAAGCAGATCTCTGGCTTTGTACTGTGCACTACCTCTAGCTAGCACAGCAGTGTGTGTGTATGTGTGTGTGTGTGTGTGTGTGTGAGAGAGAGAGAGAGAGAGAGAGAGAGAGAGAGAGAGAGAGAGAGAGAGAGAGAGAGAGAGAGAGAGAGAGAGAGAGAAAGAGACGGGCAGAGACCGAGATAAAGACAGATATAACATGAAGACGCCTAGTTAATGCTCTTTGACGGCGCGGGTGTACGTGCAGCTTGGCGCAGATCCTGTCGTCCATTTCCCGTAGCTCTGATACAAGAATCAGTAGTTCCCAGAAAGGACTACTACACCTTTGCTCAGAGTGGAAAGACCCGTCACGTCCGAACCGAATTTTCCACTTCTGTAGCTATCAGTAAAGGTACAAATCATGTCTTCAGTCTGCTGTTTTCCGGAAACCAAAGTCAGCCGCTCCAATTGTGTTCACGGCCCTGTAGATACTTGAAAAAGTGGGGTAGAGATAATAATTATGAGCTGTGAAGAGTAGTGACTAATTCGTGCATCACCTTTTTTCTCCTAATTTCTTTCTTTTCTTTTCTTTTCTGTTGTGTTTTGTTCTGTTCTTTCTTTCTTTCTTTCTTTCTTTCTCTCATTCTCTCTCTCTTTCTTTCATTCTCTCTCTCTTTCTTTCTTTCTTTCTTTCTGTCTTTCTTTCTTTCTGTCTTTCTCTCTCTCTCTTTCTTTCTTTCTTTCTTTCTTTTACATTCATTTTAAATCATACTATGTGCTACATCATTTGAAAAAAATCTCTGAAGGCTTGTTTTTCTGTTTCCTTTTATTTTGTTTTTATTTCACTACATCCGGAAACGGGTAAGAAAGAGTGAACACATCATTGGTCAGCGTTACGGATAAATTCGACGTCAGTAGGTTACAAGGAAAAGAACGTTTTTGCTGTTGTTGTTGTTGTGCGTTCCCCAGCTTTACACCCTGGGGGTCACCCAGAACATGCACTCTGACTCACTCATCCCACCTGGGAATCTCTGTGAGATAGGAAGTACACACTGGATGAGAAGTTTGCGTGTATGACTCTTTTTCAAGCACCTCGCCATATAGGCAGCCATACTCCGTTTGCTGGTTTGAGATATTTTCCAAATCATATGGGAAGAAAAGACACAACAGTGAGGCTGTGGAATCGTTCAGTTGTTACTATTTTCATAATTTGGGTATTTGACATTTCTTTATTAAGTACACCTGAAATAGAAGTTATATTGTGTTGGCAAAACTGAATAAGATTATGTAAGCATCTCACGAACAAAGAGAAATAAAATAACGTTAAACAGACATTAAGAAATAAAAATTGTGTGCTGTGTTGTGCATATGCATATGGCGACTGGTCCCAGTCTGAGATAGCGGCCAGAATTTCTTACGAATCAGGTAACAACAGTACAAAGAGATACTGCACATGAAATTACGATTGCGCAGTGCATCGTAATATACTGCAATGCCGCACATTGCAGTGTACATGATTGAATGTAAGCGCTTTGATTTGTTCCTTTGCAAGTTTCAGTGTTATATGAATTCCATACATTATTATTATTATCAACATTATTATTATTAAAACATTGTGCAGCAATGCAAGGCAACAATATAATGCATCCCAGCACTGTACAAGCATGGCTCAGCACAATATCACAACATACGCTCCAGGTTTTTGACCCACTATAGCAATGTTCGATTGAGAGAGAGAGCGAGAGAGAGAGAGAGAGAGAGAGAGAGAGAGAGAGAGAGAGAGAGAGAGAGAGAGAGAGAGAGAGAGAGAGAGAGAGAGAGAGAGAGAGAGACTCTGATCTTTGATATATACATTGCGTGACTTCACTGGATGGGGAAGGAAGCACCGCTCCAACGATTTTCAATATACGTCTCTCGTCAACACTGTGGATAAGACAAAACGAACACGCGCGCGCGCGCGCGCACGCACGCACACAACACACACACACACACCACGCACACACACACACACACACACA
>CM054139.1:31372703-31387703 GCA_028751875.1 Rapana venosa
CAGAGGTCATCACCACTGGAGACCGACCCTTGGTGTTGCTCAGTTGCTTGAAGGACGATCCTGGCAATCGTCGGAAGTCAAAATGTAGTCAGTGCATCGCTCGCCCGATATTAATCAGGTAGTCTGGAACGGGCTTTACATGAATTAAGTTAGCTATTATCAGTGCAGGTTTTGCCCCCAATGATACCCGATGTTGCGCGCGCACACGCACGCACAAACACACGCACACACACCACGCACACATGTACGCACACACACGCACGCACCCACGCGTGCAACACACACACACACACACACACCACACACACACACACACACACACACACACACACACACACACACACACACACACACACACACACACAGAGGTGGCCTTAAAACAGGTTGTCGATCACCAGAGACACGAAGTGGACAGGTGATAGCACCCCCCCCCCCCTTCCCCCACCTCTCCCGTCTACTTTCCATCCAATTAATGATAGGAAGAAGACAAATCATGCACTTTGTACGTCATAATTGCATTCTGGGTTGCCTTTAGTGATGTATCCCGTATCTTTCTGTTAACCTAAAGAGTTCGTTCAGGTTCAATTCTTTGCTAAACACCGTGCCCTGGTAGTGTAACCATTTAGCCAGCATCACATACATGTCTATTAACCTAAATTTCAATCTTTTGCAACCAAGGTACTTGTTGGCCCCCCCAAAAAGGAAAAAAAGAGAGATATAGAAATGGAACATTTATGAAACACTTTATTTCTGCAATCTTTTCATCGTTCTATTTGCAGACTTTCTCATTCTGCTATAGGCTAGTTTTTGTTTGCTGATTTTAAAACTGCTGAAAATTATGTGATGTATAAAAATGTTACTGGTTTACCATATGCAAGACGCAAGTAATGAACCGAGAAGAGCACAACTTTAACAACACACTTTGTGCATCTAGAAGCGAAGTCTTGCGCGTGAAGCATAATTATAGATATCTTTGATAGAGTAGAACATGATTTAAAAGAAAAACTAAAAAAGACAGAAAGAAAAATAAAAAAAGACTCCTCCAAAAGGCTAGTCATATGAAGATATATATGAACAACAAATCTGACCATAAGCCTTTTATTTCGGATGAAACCACAAATGTCCTGACCACTTAAAATATTGGGATAGAGTATGGTCATCTGGCAAGAGTAATGGCTACAACAACAGCCTTTACTGATGAACAACACCAAAGGAAAAACATATGATTGAAGTTGTGTGTTTATTTCTTTTTAGCGTCCATTGACCTCAGCATTATTTCTCAAACGATGCATCAGCGTGTGTTCGCGTGCCCTAATCTTTATAAACAAAACTGGGCCATCCGAAAAATTACATTTGTCTTGACACGCCGATGTTTAGTTTATGCGGGTTGGTCATTTTACTGCACAGTTCACAAAGCACTTGTTTCTTTGTTTTAATGCCGCCAATGTTGACCTGGCCAAAACTGCTGTGTTTGATTTCCCATGGTAGTTTTCTAAAAGCAAAACGGTTTTGTGGTCGATTGGGTTTGTATTG
Organism: Rapana venosa; assembly: GCA_028751875.1. Classification (NCBI taxonomy): domain Eukaryota; kingdom Metazoa; phylum Mollusca; class Gastropoda; order Neogastropoda; family Muricidae; genus Rapana; species Rapana venosa. The sequence goes on from CM054139.1 coordinate 31,374,237, forward strand.
AACTGGCCCTCCCCCCCCCCCCCCCCCCCCCCCCCCCCCCCACGTTTTACTGGTCACTCAGCTGACTGTAAAGTTTTTAGTGAAACAGTGTGTCGGCTGCACGACTACTGACACTGTTGCTAGAGTAAGTTGGTCTCATTTCTTTTAGGGGTGTGTGTATGCTTTTTCTTTTGCTATGTTACGTGTTTTGGTTTCATTGTTGGTTTGCTGATGGTTTTTGTGTATGGTTTAGACAAAGTTTTCAGGCGCTTTGGGTTGGGGTTTTTTCGTGGCATGCATTCAGTTTTATGTTTGGCGTTGATCTGGAGTTTTGTCATGTTTTGTTCTATAAAACTTAAACAAGGAAACAGTATATTCAGTTTTTATATATATAAACAACTAGCACACACATACGCACGCACCCACCCACCCCCACCACCAACAACAAAGGACGAAAGAAACCAAACAAAACACCAACCCACCAAACCAGCAACAACCAAAAGAACTTTTGTACTTCCTAACGGCCAGAATCGAACTCAAGCTCCGTAATAGTTTGAGAAACCTCACTGAATGGAGAGAAGAAAAAAAAAACTGGCTTTTTGTGAAAAGGTTGGACTGCTCCAGACGGCACACTGCAATCACGCAGATGATCGACAAACTTTGACACAGCAGGTGTAGGTCATTGCTGACGTCCTTATCGATTGCCCCGTCTGGCTGCCTGCAAAAGTTCCACCACATTACAGGGAGGGAAGGAAAGGGGAGGAAAAAAATAGCTCATAAGTGGAGAGAGAGGGTGGGATAGGCAGAAACTGGGACCAGAAGGTGTAGAGATTCAGAGTTGGTGAGGGTGGAGTAAGGGAGACGGAGACCAGAAGGAAGATCCAGAGAGGGTGGAAGTGGGATAGGGACTACTAGAAGAGGTGGGGAGGGGGGGGATCTGGAGCGGGAAGGGGTAGGGTCACGAAGTAGTCCTACTATTATGTAAGCTGACGAGCATACACGCCACCCAAAAGGTAAGCACGGGGAGTAATGAGCCTTGCCGAATATGTCAGTGTTTGGCCTTTTCCTGACTTAATCAGCCATGAGCGTTTTTATGCGCAAACATGCTCGGTTCACTGACGAGCTGGCGGAGAGGTGATTAATTAATGACTCGGACTTCAGCAGCGCGTAGCCTTTGCATAACAGACTGACAGACAGACAGACAGACAGACAGGAAGGCATGCTGATAATGCATAGGGAGAGGTTAGGTACACACTGTTGTTGCATGGGGCACTGTGCGAACACGTGAAGAAGACCTTGACATGCCTCTGGCTCAGCCTTGGCCTCAGGTGGACCTCAGCGCGGTGGCCGCCACATGATTGGGTGGCCTGCCGGCCCAGCCTGGTGCCGTGATCGGCAGGTGCTTGCCGCCTGCAGCCTGCTGATATCACAAGTGGCTGATAGACCCCCACCACCTGCTAAAAATCAGGCGAAAAGTCAAGCTATCTTAATGATTTCACGGTGTATTATATAAAGTGGAGGTGCTTGCAGGCTGAGCATAGGCGCGCTTACTCTCTCGCGCGTGCGCGCACACACACGCACACACGCATGCACCCCCCCCCCCCCCACTTTATATATATATGTATGTATGTATGTATGTATATATATATATAAAAATATGTATGTATGTATATATATATTAATATATATATATATATATATATATATATAATATATATATATATATATTATATATGTATGTATGTGTACGTATGTATGTATATATATTTGGTTCAAGTATGCTGGAAACTGAAGACACCATTATATTTCTATTTTCCAGAGATCTGAAGGGGAAAACATAAAAGAAAACTTGAGAAAGAAGACATTAATGGACCAGGTCGGCATGGTAATAACAGACAGAAAAGGAAGGGGGGGGGGGGGGGGGGGGGTAGTTGTGTGGATTCGGGATATGCCTTTCTCTGTCCATTGAGATAATTAAGTATTGGTACTAGTAAAATGTCAACTTTTATCAGTCCTCGATTTCTTCATCTGCTTAGGGGATCAAAAGGAAGAAACAGTCCTATATAGTTAATGGGGGAAAAAAAGAAATAGAAAGAAAAAAAAAAACAACTCCCCCCACCCCCCCAAACTACCACCACAAAATACCATAAATAGCAACAACCTCGAGTTGATAAACTTAACGGCCGTTATGGTCACCCTGAGAATCTAGAGAAAAGACAAGAGTGACCTTGGAAGTTCTTCGGTCCTAATTACAGTTATGCTGCTCACTATTCTTCGGTCCTGTAACCCACTAGAACTGTACAGGCGGTGTGTTGCCCTGACGAATCTGGCATCATGTTTCCATCTCTGATGGTCTCAAACAAGGGCCTTGCCGTTGACGTGTTGTTGTTTTGTTTTGTTTTCGTTTTCTACTAGGGTTTCAGCAACGTTACCTGTAGTCCTCTTTCTCTTCGTTGCCTCCTTTCACTCCAGCAGTGTACTACGGGTTGTACGATGATCTTTGACAATCCTCTGCTTCTTGTCTCAAGACCATACCAATTTTCTGCCATCTTTGTTTAAACTATAATTATTGTCTATCCCCTAAGTCGGAATATGTTCGCCTTCATGATGGGTAACAAAGGTTGCATAAGCAGAATCTCACCATTGGTGAACCTCGGAGCTCTAGTCGAGGAACGAAAAAAAATTCATCTGTTGTCTGAAGATGTTATAGTTATTCAAAGATTTGGAAAGTAGTATGGGTAGGTTGTTTCCTTTTTTAAGGCGTGATGCCATTTTTAAAACAACGTTCTCAATTTTGGAGGGCGTGTGTGTGTGTGTGTGTGTGTGTGTGTGTATGCGCGTGCGTGCGTGTGCGTGTGCGCGTACGCCCGCACTCGCAAATGCGCATGTGTGTATGCTGGCTTGAATGTGTGTGTGTGTGCGTGTTTGTATTTGTGTGCGTGCGAGTGTGTGTGTGTGTGTGTGTGTGTGTGTGTGTGTGTGTGTGCGCGCGCGCACGTTTGTTTAAACCGCCAAATACCGAAGGTTGATAGGCATGATGGTAGTCGCGTGGAATTTGGCTTCCGTTCAATAATTCTCTTGTCATTTTTGCTCAGTGCTTTAAACTTTTGACACGACCTGCATGTCTGTGATAGGGATATAGGGGTTAGGGTTTTGTGTGTGTGTTTTCTCGCCAACTCGTTTAAATTCCTATCGTTGTTGGCTTCAGGTGATGGCAGTAGTTCTCTGTGGGGTATGAACGTGTGCTGGGGATGTGCAATGGTACAGAAAGAACCAATCAAGTCATGAAGGCGCTCCTTCTTTTTTAACAACCGTTGAAGAAGGGCGCGGTGCTGTTTGAAAGTGAACTACAAGTTTTATACCTCAACTTCTATTTCATTGATAAGTGTAAAGCTACGTAACGAACTTGAGTGGAAGGCACGCTCCAACATGCATTTGTGGACGGATGTGTGCACGTATGCTGACCTACATCAATACTTGTAAAGATGCATGCGCGCGCAACCACACACACACACTTACACACACACACACACACCCACACCCACACTCACACACACACACAGATAAGTAGGGAGAGACAGACAGACAGAGACAGTGAGTTTCTTGTTTTACGTTAATCACATAATTAACCATTTGTCAGATTAGTGCAGTGCTTGATTATGATAAACCTTAAACAACATTTGCAGTTTTTACACAGCTGTAAGGTAGAACAAATGACCAGTTGAAGACAAAACTACCAAGAGACTGTCTGCTCCGCACATGTTCTTTTGCCTGAATCTGCTGACATGACTGATTAATTTGTGTTCCTGTTTTCTGCTCCTTTCTTGTCGTGATCAATTCCATTACATGGCTAGTTTCTGAATGCGCGTGCTGAAGAGTTCGCCGTGACAGACATCCCATCCAGTATGGAAATTTGACACCGCTGCATTTCATGACAGTTGAAGTGTAATTAACCTTACATGTCGTGCTTGTATTGCATTGCATGATATCGTATTTTCATGTAGATTGCGTATTATTTCTCTCTCATTCAGCTCCATAGTTTGACGTTAGAAAACAAATCCACAGTGAGATTCTGTTGATGTTCTTGTCGATATTGTATTGTATTGTTTTGTATTGTATTGTGTTGTGTTGTATTATATATAAGTGTAAGTCACAGCAGATTTCTCTATCTGAAATTCGGCTTTCTCTTTGGGGAGAGCGTGTCGCCTCAAGAACGTTTTCTTCCTTTTTTAGTTTCTGGACTGTGTGTATAATATTATCAGTTTGTTTCCCTATCGGGGCATTTTTCACAGAAATTTGCCAGGAACAACTCTTTCATTACCGTGGGTTGTTTTACATGTGCTAGCTGTAAGTTGCACACCGGACCTCTATTTATCCACTTATCTGGAAGACTAGCACACAGATCTCCACTCCTGAGAGAAAAAAATTGAGCCCAAATGAGTGAGAATCGAGCCTGCGATCTCTCTGTTTTTAGACAGGTGTGGTTCCTCCAGAACACCTGTCCACCTAATTGCTTTTAATAATAATAATAATAATAATACATGGAATTTATATAGCGCTTTATCTTGCAACAATGCAGCATTGTAGCCTACAAACATCTGTTTGCCATTATGATGGATAATACGATAACCTGTTGTACATTACTTGTTGATTGTATAAAAACGGCAAATGTTAGCTCCGAAATTTCAGACTTCAGTGAACTTTCACAATAAATTGTAATCACAGAATACGAGAAAAAAATATATGTAGAGTGTATGCCAGAACTTATGCACATAAACATAGCAGTTATAAATGCGTGCCACATTTTTTTTAACAAACCAAAAAACCCACGTAAATAATCTTATCTAAAGTAAATGGTATAGAAATGACAACAGAATTGAGACATGTGAGAAGATAGACCTGCCTTCCCCAACCCCCCCCACACACACACACACACTTACACTCTTCTTACACTCACACACACACACTCACACACATTTACGTCCTGTGCTCCCATCTCCTTACTGCCCCCAAATGATAAACGTCTTCCAGATTCATTTCACAAAACACCACGTTTTTTTTGCAACATACAGATAAGAATGGCAATGAATGAAGGAAACATAAAAAATATGCACCCCCCCAAAAACAACAACAAACCTGCACGGCTATATAACAAAGGTCAAACCCATGATGTATGCAGTAAATTTAAACTATAATTATGCCGTCTCCTCACGTTTCCCATTACTGGCATCAGTGTGGAGTTCAGCCGTCTCTGATAGGTTCCGCTCATGTCCCAGAATCCATGTAGTGTGTGTGTGTGTGTGTGTGTGTGTGTGTGTGTGTGTGTGGGTCCTCTGTTTCTGATGCCCTAAGGGGTCTGGTCTGATAAGCGTAGTGTTGGTTACCAGACCTTCTTGTCTGAGACCTAATCTTGTCTGCTGCTTGTCAGACGGCTATTACTGGGCATGTGCCATCATTATCATTTTTGGTGTTATTGCTTTGGGTGGAGGAGGATGGTGATGTGATTGTGCTGTTGGCAGGTAGTATTGTAAGGCTCTCTCCATTAACTTTGTCTTGTTTGTCTGCCCCCTCTGTCTAGGGTGTGTGTTATGTGTGTGTGTGTGGTGTTGTGTGTGTGTGTGTGTGTGTGTGTGTGTTGTGTGTGTGTGCGTGCGTGCGTGCTGCGTGCGTGGTATGTGTGTTGTGGTGTGTGTGTGTCTGTCTCTTTCATTCCTCTTCGTGTGTGAGGGGGGGGGGGGGGGGGGGGTGTATTGACTGCATAAAAATGGAATAATAGACCTTAATTAAATTGCACAGTCCCTAAATTATATACATAATATAAGCTATAACTTACACATAAAAATGTTTTGAATTCATACCACAGATGGGGAAAAAAAAGCCCAAACAAACCCAACTCTAAACAAAAACTGCATTGTTTTACCAGACAACCCCCCCCCCCCCCTCCCATCACACCTGTACACCCATCTCCTTACTGCCATCACCTTAAAAATGATAAAATTAATGTCCACCTAATTAATTTCATGCAACAACACATTTGTATAGCAAGGATAAGGATGGAAATGAATGGAGGGAACAAAAAAGTAAATAAAAGCACAAAAAACCCAAGCCCAACAACAAACAAAACAACCCCCTGCACCCCAGTATTGCAATGGTCAAACCCATCTGATATGTGCAGTAAACTCACACCAATATGCCATCTCCTCACGTTTCCCATTACTGACATCAGTGTGGAGTTTACTAATAGGTTCTGATTAGGTCCCAGAAAGAGTGTTGTGTAGTTGTACACATGTGTTTAAGAGTTCACCTGTTTCTGATCCCCCGTAAGGGGTCTGGTCTGATTAGCGTGGTGTTGCTTACCAGACCTTTGTTGTCTGAGACCTTATCTTGTCTGCTGCTTGTTAGGCTATTACTGGGCATGTGCCTTTCTAATGATCCTCAGTTTTTAATCATTTGGGTTGTTTTATCATTTTTCGTGTTTTTGCTTTGGGCGGAGGGGGTTAGTGATGGTGATTGTGTTGGGTGGTAGTGTAATAAGTCTCTCTCCATTTGCCTTGTCTGTCGCGCGCGCGCGCGCGCGCGCGGTGTATGTGTGTGTGTTGGTGTGTGTGTCTGTCTCTGTCCTCTCTTGTCTGTCTTTCTGTCTGTCTGTTCTCTTCTGTCTGTCTTCTTCTCTCTCTCTCTCTCTCTCTCTCTTCTCTCTCTCTCTCTCTCTTCTCTCTCTCTCTCTCTCATTCCTCTGTGTGTGTGTGTGTGTGTTGACTGCATAAAAATGGCAAACTTCAGCTACAAAATTAGGGATGGCAGTTAATTTTCAAAATCGGCCTTAGTTTAATTGCACAGCTCCAAAATATATACTCAATATAAGCCATAAGTTACACAGTAAAATGTTATGAAGTACATACCACATATTTAAAAAAACAACAACAACAATGAAACAAACCCAACCCTAAAACAAAAACCACTTAAATGTCTTACCAGACCTCCCCCCCCCCCCCCTTCTGTACACCCACCTCCTTACTACCCCCACCTTAAAAAATGATATATGTCTACCTAATTAATTTCACGCAACACCACATTTGTATCATAAGGATAAGGATGGAAATGAATGAAGGAAACAAACAAAAAGAAAAAAGCAAACAACAAAATACCCTGCACGGCTCTATAGCAATGATCAAACCCATCTGATGTGTGCAGTAAACTCACACCATATGCTAACCTATCTCCTCACGTTTCCCATTACTGACATCAGTGTGGAGTTCTGCCGTCACTAATAGGTTCTGCTCAGGTCCCAGAATCCATTGTGTGTGTGTATGTGTGTGCGTGTGGGTTCCTGCGTGTGAGTGTGTGTGTGCGCACGCGTGTGCGTGTGTGTGTGTGTGTGTGTGATTAGTGTTGTGTTTGTACCAGAACCTGGTTGTCTGAGACCTTATCTTGTCTGCTGCTTGTCAGAGGGCTATTACTGGGCATGTGCCTTTCTAATTGATCACTAGTTTTTATCATTCCTGGTGCTGTTGTTTTGGGTGGAGGAGGATGGTGATGGTGATTGTGTTGGGTGGTAGTATAGAAAGGTTATCTGGGTCTGTCTTGTCTGTCTTTCCCTCTGTTAAGGCTCTGGCTCTGTCTGTCAGTTTGCCTGTGTGTGTGTGTGTGTGTGTGTTGCGTACGTGCGTGCGTGCGTGCGTGCGTGTGTTTGTGTGTGTGTGTGTGTGTGGTGTGTGTGTGTGTGTGCATTGACAGAAATAAAGTATGCAAACTTCAGCTCCAAAATTTCGCATCTCAGTTAACTTTCAAAATATGCCTTAATTTAATTTCACAACCCGCTAAAATATATACAGAATATATGCCATAACTTAAACATAAACAGTTGTGAATACAATTATGCTACAGATGAACAAGCAAAACTCAACCATAACCAAAAATGCATTATTCGTCGTACCAAAAGGAAATGGTATGATAGTAATGTCTTAATGAAACAGAAGAGACAGCAGATAGATCGCTTACCCCCCCCCCCCCCCCTTCCCTTCTTGTCTTGTCTTTTCTGTCTGTCCTTGTCTGACTACTTTTTGTGTGTCTACGTCTGTCTGCCTGTCTATCTCTGTCTCTCCCTCCCTTTTTCTCTCTCTCCTGTGTGTGTAGGTGTGTGTGTGTAAGTTGTGTGTGTGTGTAAGTGTGTGTAAGTGTGTTAGTGTGTGTGTGTGTGTGTGTGTGTGTGTGTGTGTGTGTGTGTGTGTGTGTGTGTTTCCTTCTGTTTGGGTTTTGTTTTTTGTTTTGCTATAGATGAGGTTATTTAGGATGGGAAAATAAGCGTGCGTACGTGTGTGATTGAGCGAGTGTGTGTATGTGTGTGTGTGTGTGTGTGTACGCGCGCGCGCGCGTGTACGAATGTGTGTGTGTGTGTGTGTGTGTGTTGTGGGATAAGGAATAAACGGGTTTTGGAGATGTGTTAGACCAAGAACATGAACAGCCTTTCTTTCACACAGATTAATAGGTGAAGGCCGACGTTCTATCGTGCAGCTAGTCCGTGGTCAATACAGATTGCGCAAGCTTGCAGCAAAGAAAACAAGTAATCAAATTCATCAATAATAATTGATAGAGAGAGAGAGAAAGCGGGAGAGGGACGCAGAGAGAGAGAAGGAGAGAGAGAGAGGAGAGAGAAGAGAGAGAGAGAGATGGAGAGAGAGAGAGAGAGAATGTGTGTGTGTGTGTGTGTCAGTGTGTGTGTGTGTTTTAAGCACACAGAGAGTATGTGTGTGTGCATGTGTGTATATTGTGTGTGTGTGTGTGTGAGAGAGAGAGAGAGTGTCAGTGTTTGTGTGTGTTTTAAGCACAGAGAGAGAGAGAGAGAGAGAGAGAGAGAGAGAGTGCGTGTGTGTGTATGTGTGTGTGTGTGAGAGAGAGAGAGAGAGAGAGAGAGAGAGAGAGAGAGAGGAGAGAGAGAGAGAGAGAGAGAGAGAGAGAGAGAGAGGAAGTACAAGCACAATCACGCACAACAGCAGTTTCTACTGCAAGAAGCTCTTGCTAGCTCTTCAAAATGCCAAGAGAAAAATCAATGTTAAACTCATTGATTCGTAATGTGCGTCATACCGCAGGGTTCTCTTTTTCTTTCCCTCTCTGCTCGATTTTTAAACATTTGTTTAGATACTTTTTTTTTTCCTTAGCTGCTTTTGGTTTTCTCGTTCAAAAAGAATATTAGAGAGAGGGAGAGAGATTAAGAGAGAGGTAGGGAGAGGGAGGGGAATGAATGTGTGTGTGTGTGAGAGAGGAGAGAGAGAGAGAGAGAGAGAGAGAGAGAGAGAGAGAGAGAGAGAGAGAGAGAACGGGGATGAAAGAGTCAAGAGAGAGAGAGAGAGAGAGAGAGGGGGGGGGGAGGATAAATATGTGAGAGAGAGAACGGGGATGAGAGAGAGAGAGAGAGAGGAGAGAGAGAGAGAGAGAGAGAGAGAGAGAGAGAGAGAGAGAGAGAGAGAGAGAGAGAATCTACGGACGTCTCTATCCCAGAAACTGATCAACAACACTGTTGATATCATCATTCTTTCAAAAAATCAGTCAGACGTTTCAGCTTTGTTGTTGTGTTTTTTATTTTATTTATCCGGGGTTATTTTCCACCATTCATACTAGTGACATCCATTTCCTTTAACACACTACATCGCATCTTTTGCATTTGCTGTTGCATTATGTTCAGCATTATTCCACACGTCCGTCCAGTGATTAAGTGGGGTTTTTTTCTCTCCAGACTGTGAATGTTATGGTATCTGGACTGAATCGTTTAATGGCTTGCTTCTGATTTTGCACCATCAGTACAAAGAACTTCATACAGCATTCGACTTCAGACCCATGGGCTAATGCTGCCGTAGGTTCGAATCGCGTTCAAATCTCCGTGGCGTCTGGTGAATTACGGGTGGGTGTTTTTTACGATCTCCCAGGCCAACTTCGAGTGCAGACCTGCCAGTGCCTTCATTTCCTTCGTGTATATACACATGCAGAAGATCAAATTAATATGCACGTTTAAAATACAGTCGATCCTGTCACTGTTTGGTGGGTCAGGAAAACACGAACATACCCAGCGTACATCCCGGAAGTCGGAATGCAGCTACCTTCATGGTGGGCAAGAACGGTCGCATACGCAAAATCTGAGGATTTTTCCTCTGGAGTTAACGTCAGTGCCGACTCCACTCCCCCCAAAAGTCCTTCAGTTGAGACTATAAACCGAGGTCCCGTGTGCGAACGCTGGCAAAACATCTTGCGCACACATTAAAACCCGTTCCGCGTTTCGGAAGAGTAGGCCATTGTGTGCCGTTGGGAACGGATGACAAAATATACAAAACTGTATACATACGAGGACTGGATGTAAAAATTTAAAATAAAAAGCACATGAGTGCTTATTCCATTATCCTCGAAATAAAAGAATAATTTAATTTTTTTTTTTAATCTCACCATTTGTGAACCTTGGAGGTCTTATCGAGGAACGAAAAAAAGGCTTAGAGATGCTGTTCAAGCTTGTAAAAATCAATAGCCTTGTTAGATATGTATGGTTTGAGTGAAATGTCAGCACATCTAGGATGATGCGATGTTGGTGCTGTTGATGTATATTTTCCCCCTGTTCCGCGGCTGGAGCTCTGAGGTAAACCAGCAGTGAGATTTCGCATATGCGACCGTTTTTACCTACCATTAAAGTAGCCGCATTCCGACTTCAGGGATGCTGCTGATATCACTTTTCTCCGGGGTGCGGTCTAGTTTTGCTTTTTAGTAGATTAAAAAAAAAAAAGAACAGAATTGCCAGCATTACTTTGAGTTCAGTTGAAAATTCAAAACTGCAGCGCCAGCGTTGCAAACCTGCCTTATGCCAGAATACTAGTTGTTTGTTCGTTAGATGTATGTGTGTGTGTGTGTGTGCGTGTGCGCGCGCGGGGGGGGGGGGGGGTAACTTGTGTGCGCGATGGTAACTTGTGTCATAGATACTGGTCGCAAAGCTCATAGAAAGCATAACTTTCTTTCGTGAAGGGACTACTTATAGATCGAGCAGGTTCACTGAAGATCTGTGGGGTCGATGACAGGAAGAAAACCTCTGCAGAATAGATGGAAGTTTCCACGGGAGAAAAAAAAAAGAGTTGGAAGGCAGTACCGGCTTACGTGCTTGGTCAGCCTTCTTCATGCACGATAAGAGGAAGAACCCTCTGAATCATACAGGCTTGTGTAGAAGAAGCTGGGGATTTTCCTAGTATCAGTGTGCCAGAGACACTCCTCCAACTGACTTGTGTCTCCATCTGCTGGTGGACAGTCTCGTTGGGTGACTGTATTGATGTACCCAACACACACACACACACACACACACACACACACACACACACACACACACACACACACACACACACACACACTCTCTCTCTCTCTCTCTCTCTCTCTCTCTCTCTCTTTTCTGTGTCTCTCTCACACACATACATACGCACACACACATACACATTCTATGTCCACCCCACCCCTTTCCCCCTGGATGTAAAAAGCAGATGAGTGCTTATTCCATTATCCTCGATATAAAAGAATAAATAAATAAAAAATAAATCTATATCCCCCCTCTCTCTGTCTCTCAGTCTGTCTCTCTGACTGTCTCTGTCTTTGTCTCTCTGTCTTTCTCTGTCTTTGTCTTTCTGTCTGCCTTTCTCTGTCTTTGTCTGTCTGTCTGTCTGTCTGTCTGTCTGTCTCTCTCTCTCTCTCTCTCTCTCTCTCTCTCTTTCTTTCTCTCTCTCTCTCTCTCTCGCGCGTGTAAGTGTGTGTGTGTGTGTGTGTGTGTGTGTGTGTGTGTGTGTGTTCGCTGTATTTCCATAACAACAGTGTTATTTGAGTCATCACCTTCTATACATATCCACAGTGCATGCCAGAGGTTGAAGATGGTGAAGGCAGAGAAGTCCAAGGCAAGCAGCCGATTTCGTTTCGTGCCTCCTTTCACCAGTAGCAAAAACAGCAACAGCAGCAAGCAGCAGAAACAACAGAAACAGAAGAGTGAGGGAGCGTCTGAGACTTCTGGAGAAATCTTTTCCTTTGACGATGAGGTGCCAGGAGACAGTGAGACTACAGCCCGGGGTAAGCATGTTGGCATCTTGTTGAGATTATTAAGCCAATTACGTACTGTATACTCATACATTTCTATATATACACTTTCAGTTTTATATGCTTAACCAAAATTTTTTTCAAGAAACGAACTCTGTATCCGTGGTTTGTGTGTGCTCGAAGAACAACATGATAACATCAAACGATAAAGATGGACGAAGTTTAAAAAAAAAAAAAAGCATCCCTGAAGTCGGAATATGGCTACCCTCATGGTGGACAAAAACTGTCGCGTACGCAAAATCTCGCCATTGGTGAACATCGGAGCTCTAGCCGAGGAGCGAAAAAAAATAATTAAAGAGCAAGAAAATACCAAATCTTCTGCTAAACTGGGTACCATGAATGTGAGACGAGTTACAATACTGATACCTAATGTCATTGATAAACAGCATGAGAATCGGAGTTTTCGTTGACCAAGGGATAACAGTTGGATTTGTACTTCCCGTAGAATGCATAGAGAAGGGAGGAGCAGGAGGAACGAACCTGCTTTTACATAGTGCTCATCCTTTATAGACTGTTTGTTGCTGACGATTTCAATACATAGTGTACCGATTTACATATGCTTTAACTTTATTCGCGTCTCAAGCGCATAGAAGCCAAAAACAAACAACATCAACAACAGCAACAAACGGGAAGCAAGTGCACGTATAGTTCCGCCAACATCTACTAGGAAGCGGCGGCATTTTTGTTGTTGTTGTTTGTTTTATTCACAGAAATGTTGCCTAAACATTGAGTGAAAACTTCACCCACGCAAAAATCTGACCCTTTCGATTGCAGGATGGGTAGAAAATATGGATACTCGTCAACAAAAAGAGAAAGGGAGAAGAGGAACGTAAGAAGGAAGCCACACTAAGATGAGAGTATTCTCGGCGATACAGACACAGCGTGGCTGGAAAATAGTGTGTAGCCTCCAATAATGAAGATGGAATCAGCCACATTTCTTCAACCCGGAAAACCCCAAACAACTGAGATAAAATGATTTTCTGATTTAGAAAAGAAGATGTGTTGTGGCGCATTTGCAGTGCTATAGTTAGAAACGAGAACAAAACAGGATAAAATAGCAACGTTGTCACCACCATCACAACGAATCAAATTCTCCGAGCTGTGCCCACATTCTAATCTGGATTATTCCAGTTATTTTCGGAAGACAAAGCGAACACGCCAACACTGTTTACTGAGTTTGAAAACGGGGATGAGCATTTGGGGTTATGCGTTCTTTGTATCAGATTTCTATTTCTTCCTCAGGAACATTATGACGTATTAATGACGTGGACTTTTAAGAACTACCCTTGTTTGCCAGAGCTAGTGTGAAGCTATGTGTACACACACAAATGGCGGATTAGTATTTGGTTTATCTATATTGCTTTGTGTTTCTACAAAATGGAA
>CM054139.1:31390203-31405203 GCA_028751875.1 Rapana venosa
ATAAGAGATAATAATAAAATAATAATATATGGAATTTAGATGTGACAAGCTTGGAAGTTGCATCAGTTGACAGATACTTGCGAATCGCGCTTATGCGCCGTAATTGATAGTAGCAAGACTGGCAGGTCTGGGTGATGAATTTGTTCATAGAGAGTGTGTTGTCAAGAACTACTCCTAAATACTTCACAGAGTTGGACAAAGGAACTGACGTATATCGAAGATAATGGAATAAGCACTCATGTTCTTTTTTACATACATTCCCCGAGTGTATGCGGTTTTGTAAATTTTGTCATGTGTTCCCACCGGCACACAATGGCCTACTCTTACGAAAAGCGGAACAGGATTTAACGTGTGCACAAGAGGTTCTGCGTGCATTCGCACACGGGGCCTCGGTTTATAGTCTCATCCGAAGGGGGATGTGTGTGTGTGTGTGTGTGTGTGTGTGTGTGTGTGTGTGTGTTGTGTGTGTGTGTTGTGTGTGAATGTGTGTGTGTGTGTGTGTGTATGCGCGCGCGCGCGTGCGTGCGCGCCCGTATTCTTTTTTTATTTCGAGAATAATGGAATAAACATCATTTGCTTTTTTTCTTGCATCTAGTTCCTGTGTGCATATAGTTTTGTAAACGTCTTCCTCCGTTCCCACAGGCACAAATGGCCTACTCTTCACAATGGTGGTACAGCTTTTAACATGTGTTGCAGTGTGTGTGTGTGTGTGTGTGTGTGTGTGTGTGTGTGTGTGTGTGTGTGTGTGTGTTGTGTGTGTGTGTGAGAGAGAGAGGTGAGTGTGTGTGCGCGCGCGTGCGCGTGTACAATTTTTAAAACTACACACAGGCAGAGGTTTGTTTTTTGGAGAGCTTTGGAAACAGTAATAAACTTTTGTCCACATAACTGACAGCGTTCTTGTTATTCCAAGACACCAGCTTTGGTGACAGCTGACACACTTCATAACTTAGGCTTGAAAGAGACAAAGGAAGCACACCATAACAAAAACATACACGCAAGTTCACACACACACACACACACACACACACACACACACACACACACACACACACACACACACACACACACACACACACGCACACACACACACACATTCTTGTATATCGGTCTAATATCCCTTTGAGTGATCAGACGTAAAATCGAACACACACACACACACCCACTCACACACACGCACCCCACGAAACGCACGCACGCACGCACGCACGCGCGCACGCGCGCACACACACACACACACCACACACACACACACACGCACATTCTTGCATATCGTCTAATATCCCTTTGATGAACAGATGTAAAATTCACAGACCACACACACACACACACACACACACACACACACACACACACACACACACACACACACACACACACACACCACCCCACCACCACAACACATTCTTGCAATCGTCTAATATCCCTTTGAGTAATCAGACGTAAAATCGAACACACACACACACACCACACACAACAAAACAAAAACACACAAACACACACACACACACGCACGCACGCACGCACGCACGCACGCACGCACGCACGCACGCACGCACGCACGCGCGCGCGCGCGCGCGCGCGCGCGCACTAATAGCAGTGCTGAGCTGAAATCTGATCGGGCAGGCAGTGGGTGGGGGATACCTATGGTGTTGAAAACTTGAAAAGTTCATAGCCTTCACCCTTCCACTCCTTTGCCTATCTCTGTTACTGCAAGCATAGTCCCGCCCTTTGTCCGTCTCTTACCCTTCACTTTGTTGGAGACAAGCTCTACTACGGTGATGGAAAAAACAAACAAAACTGCCTCTTACATATACAAAGAAAATTGCACAAATCACTACTAGATCTTGTCATGTAGGGACAGGGGAACAAGCACTCCAGAGTGTGTTACAGAACAGGACAGGATAAAAGATTTATTTTTATATAATGAAACGGAACAAGACAGAATATAAGACAGACATGACTGAAAAAAGGAGAGCATAGAGCGAGACAGAATAGACGCACAGGACAGAATAAAAGAAGACGGGACAGAACAGAAGAAGATGGGACGAAGAGAAGAGAACACAGGACGAAGAGTAGACAGGACGGGACAGAATAGAAAAGATGAGAGAATAAAAGACACACAGGGCAGAATAGAGGACAGGACAGAATAAAAGAAGACAGTACAGTAAAGAAGAAGACAGGACGAAAAGGAGGCAGGACAGGACAAAATAGAAGTTGGGGCAGAATAGAAGACAGGATAGTATGGAAAAGAAGAAGACAGGGCGGAAAGGGGACAGGACAGAATAGAAGACACACGGCGCAGAATAGAAGACAGGATAGAGCAGAAAAAGAAGACAGGACAAATAGGAGACAGGACAGGACAGAATAGAGGACACACAGGGCAGAATAAAAGACAGGACAGTACAGAAATGAAGAAGACAGGACGAATAGGACACAGGACTGGACAGAATAGAAATTGGGGCAGAATAGAAGACAGGACATTCCAGAAAAGAAGAAGACAGGACAAGGCAGAAGAGAAGAAAACAGGTAGGACAGAAGAAGACAGCGCAGGACAGTATGCTACGCAACAGTATAGTACAGTGTCAGACTGCGTAGTTGCGTGTAGAGAAATACGAACCACTAATCTGCTTCACAATGAATATAATACATGTTGCAGTGTAGTGAGATGCTGTACAACACAGTATGCAGTTGCTTTGCCGTACGGCATGGCAGAACTTTGCAGAGTGCAGTATTGCACAAGACAGCAAAACAGTACTCTGTAGTAAATCCGAAATCCATGTAGTAAGTCTTAAATCCCTTTTAAAAAAAATATAAATAGACTGTATAAATTATCCATAACCATCCAGCCCTCATTGCAGTTAGCAGAATTTAAGGTACAATAGTTACAGCATTCGGAAGCTGAGAGGCTTATTTCGTAGAGATCGCAATATGATATAATGTTGTCTAGCCAGCTTATTTCCGAGCATTACTTATGTGAGTGCATTATAATGTGTTACGGTAATTATCCGTGCAATACGTAAAAAACCCCAACCAAACAACAACAAAAAACAGCGGAAAAAGCCCAGTGAAATGTAAATGAGTATGTGATACCATAAAGAGCAGCGTAATTGTGTGCTGTGAAGTGCACAGCAACGTGGACCCACCAACACTACAGCACTATGCAGTTGAACATAGTGCCATTTTAGTGCTATTATGTCTACAGCGAAAAAGTTCGTGCAGTGCAGTGTCGCACAAAGCGGAGCATGGAACAGTGTAGTGAAGAAGTTACGAGTGGTGTGTGTGTGTGTGTGTGTGTGTCTGTGTGTCTGTGTGTCTGTGTGTTGTGTGTGTCTGTGTCTGTGTGTCTGTGTGTGAGTGTGTGTGTGTGAGAGACAGACAGACAGACAGACAGATTGTAGTTCTTGTTGCTGTTGTTGTTATTGTCGGCATTTTCAAATTGAGGTGGTGCAATGATGAAGGATAGGACAGCATGATAAACACTGTGTAGAGAACAATGATAGGGGTACAAGACAGTGTGGTACACGGCGGTAAAGTGAGGCTGAAAAATACATACAAGAAACGTGTACTGCATTCCTGTAAAGTGCTAAAGTATATTGTCACACATTATCGCCAGTAGGCCTATTCCCCAGAACAGCACACTATAGGAGAAATTCAACAAACAAAAAAATTCATATCATTTTCTTAAAGACAAAGATACACACAAAAAACACAACAAAACCAACAAACAACAACAAAAAGGGCACAAGAAGCAGTGAAACTGTAAACTTACATCATCAACAACAAAACCTCCAAAAAGAAAAACGAACTAACTGCCCCCCTCAACCCCACCCCCCTCCCCTCTCAACCCCTTCTCCCAAAATAAAAGAAGTAAAGAAATAAGTAGATAAAGACATAAAGATCTAAATAACTTTATAAAAAGTGTGCCCTTAAAACTAGTAAACAAAAATAGCAACAACTGCTTTCGACTTGGATGTTTTATTCATGTAACCATTCCACCGTGAAATAACAATTTTCTTTTTTTTTGGAAAAGAGCTTATTTTTTGTACAATTCGGCAAAAACTTATCTGCGTTTAAACAAACTGACCATGAATATTCGCCCTAATATTACAAAATAAAAAGAAATGTCAACAGAGACAAAAATGAATACAGAGTAAAAAATGTTGGGCTTTTTTGTTGTTTTTGTTTGTTTGTGGTTGTGTTTACTTTCCTTTACATACACCAAGAAAATCTTGACAAAAAGCTGTGGTCCCGTTCGACTTAAACCCCATAGGTCCATGAAGTCGTGGGTTCGAATCTCGGCGGCGTCTGGTGAACAGTATTAAGGGTGGGGATTTTTAGGTTCTCCCAGGTCAACTTCAAGTGCCAGTGCCTTAATTCCCGTTGTGTCTATATACATGCAGAAGACCAAATATGAACGTTAAAGATCCCGTCATTCATGTTAGCGTTCTGTGGGTTCTAGTCGAGGAACAGAAACAAAAAAACCAACCCGACCCAAACAAACCTCTGTTCACAACGTTTAGATTTTCTCAAGAAAATTTTAAAGATAAGAATATATAGATGATGATGATGATGATGACGATGATGATGATGATGATGAATACGAGTGTGTGTGGAAGGGGAGGGTGGTGGTTGTTTAAAATGTGAGATAAGTATTTTTTTTAAAAGCAAAAAAGAAAAAAAAAGCAAAGCAAGGACAGATGGTGTGTGTGTGTGTGTGTGTGTGTGTGTGTGTGTGGTGTGTACGTGCTTGCGCGCGTGCGTGTGTCACTGTATGTGTGTGTGTGAAATACAGTGCGCGCAACTGGTACATTCGCGCGCTGCATGCACATACACAAGCGTATGTTTGTTCGAATGAGTATATCAATGCAAAACATCCGTAACTTCTTGGAAAGAAAGTACGTCCTGTTTATGACTATGTGGGCTTAGCGTTGGCTGGTTGCAAACAGCGACAGCCCTTTTTGTCATTTTTATGTGAAATATTACGGGCTAGGAGGAGGGTCCGTTATGACCGTGTATTTTTAGCCGTTATCGCGGCAAACCAAGCGGAAATGTCAGAATCTAATGGCCCGCTGCAGACAGGGTTATGTAAAATGCATGCGGTGGTTGTCTGACATATTTGCTTCGTCTGTCTGTTTTTCTCTTTGCCGTCCACTCTGTCCCGTCTATCCCTCCACAGGGTCTGTCTGTTAGCTTGTGGGTTTTTTTTGTATCCTCCATTCTTTCCCTCTCTTTCTGCTACTGCTAGTGTGTGTGCGTGCGTGCGTGTGTGTGTGTGTGTGTGTGTGTGTGTAAGTGTGTGTGTGTGTGTAAGTGTGTGCGCGCGCGCGCGCGTGCGTGTGTGTGTGTGTGTGTGTGTGTGTGTGTGTGCTGACCGGGTGGCTCCTGGTCATTGACTTTAGGTTGGAAATCTGACGATCAAGGTCTGCCTAGCCAGAAAATCAGAAATATGCTACAACCATAAACAACTCTTGTCAGCTTTTGGTCGTTTAAAAAGCTATGAACATTTCAACATGCGCTCGCGATTTTAACAGCGTATGGTAACGCATTGATCAAAGTATCTGCATAAAGGGTTTCTTTCGCACACGTATGGAGTATAAGTTATGAACATTTCTGCCACATGCGCGCACTCCGCCACCGCCACCTTGCGAAACTCGAAACCGCTAAAAAAAAATTAAACAGCGGGTATAATATAACGTCTGTTTTAGATTAGCATAGCGCTGAATGTTTTGATGTTCATTCCTTCTTTTTGCCACGTTTTACTTTTTGTATTTCAGTCGTTTTTAGGTTGTTTGGGTTTTTTTGTTTTTCGTTTTCTATTTTCATTACGTGCATGACTGGATCAGTGCAGACAGTTCAGACAGCTGCAAGACATATGTGACACCTGTAGGCCGCATTATGATTGTCTGGCCTTCACAAAAGAAAAAAAACCCACCACCACACACATACACCAAGTCGCCGTTTTCAACAAAATAAAGCGAAATTTATGCAACTCTGTAGCTTGAAAAACAGTGAAACTGCTTGCACAAAGTGTTTTTCTTTATTTCCCCCCTTCCACTTCTCTCTCTGTCTGTCTGTATATTTCTTTCTTTCTTTCTTTTTTCTTTCTTTCTGTCTTTCTTTCTTTCTCTCTCATGGCTTGCAGCCAAGTTAGTTTGGTTTGCTCTGTTTGCTTTGTTTGGTGTATGTGTTGATGTCTATGTGTCAGTGTTTGGGTTTATGTTTGCGCGCTGCGTGTTTTTGTTTTGCTTTGTTCAGTTGCTTGCTGTTGTTTGTCTTAACGACTTCCTTCCATTACCACCTTTCTCCCCATGATATGGACAGTCACAACACGCGCGCACACACACGCGCGCGCGCGCGCACACATACATACATACATACATACATACATACATACATACATACATACATACATACATACATACATACATACATACATACATACATACACACATACAAACACACACAGAGAAAGAGAGAGAATGAGAAAGAGAGGAATGGGGTTATGTGCTTATAAATATGATGTTCAGATAGTCGAAGAAATATGGCTTCAATTGCAGGTGCTATTAAACACACACACACACACACACACACACACACACACACACACACACAAAACACACACACACACACACACACACACACACACACACCACACACACACTCACACACACACACATACACACACTCCCACACACACACACACACACACACACACACACACACACACCACACACACACACACACACACACACACACACACACACACAACAGTGTACGAGAAGACCTGTCAGCAGAGAGCTATGTTGTGTCAAACAATTGGGGAAAGGGGATGAGATCCTGTGGCCCTGGCCCTTTCCACTACAAAGTGTCACAGCGGCATCTCCTCCACCGGTCAGAGGAGGAAAGGGGCAAGCCATAAAAACACCTTCGCCCATGGCCACCGGCGGCATTCCTTCGTGGAGATTGTCCCGATAGCTCGAGATAAGCCATACACATGCAGATGTATGCATGATCCATTCTAAGCAGGACCATGCGCGGAAGCCGCGTCGTTGCGTGAAGCTGCGTGACGATGATGATGATGATAATGATGATGATCATCATGATCATCATTATCCGCCATCTTTTGGAAGCCTTTACTTGATCCACGCATCTGGAAGCAGCTATTACCATGTGTGTGTGTGTGGAGAGACGCAAGAAGACAGGAACAATCTCTAAGGATTAGGACGAGAGAGAGATGGACAGAATGTTGATAACTTAGGAAAAGCAATGGCAGGGATATCGATGATAGTGTTGAAATTTTACAATCAGTGGATCAGGCATGGTGCAGTGTCTCCATAACCATAGATGCTGACAACGTCCGAAGTTTTTTTGTGTGTCTAACCTTGAGCAAACAACGCAGGTTCTGCAGAGATAGATCGCCAACATGTCTGAAATGAAACCGGCCGTCATTTGTCCTCTTTTGGTTTGTTTAGTTTTGTTTTGAATAAACCATCTTGTATCTTGTAGGATAGCAGCAAGTGAAGTGACACAGGTATACACGAAAGCTTTGTAGTGTGTGGTTACAAAAGAAAGAGGAAAGATCGTGATGTGGTGGGAGAGAGGAGTAAAAAGTACATAGTTATTGTCATGGAGAGGAAGAGGGAGGAGAAGGAGCGACAGTTGGGAGTGTGTCTCATTGTTCGTTCGAGAAAGCCATGGAGCAACATCTGTCGCATTCATGGGCTAGGCCTAGGGGATAAGGGAATGTTGACACTCTCTGTGGTGATGCAATATTGTCAGCTGTGGGCCAAAGAGGAGGTGGTAGTGAGATAGCAGTGTTGGGAGAGAAGGAGAATGTGGTAAAATTTGAGAGAGGAAACTTCGCTTGTATAGATGGCAAAACCACAATATCAGTCAGTCACGGCTTTCTGCTTGTATACAGTGCAGTGTGTGTGTGTGTGTGTATGTGTGTGTGTGTGTGTGTGTGTGTGTGTGTGTGTGTGTGTGTGCGTGTATGTGTGTGCGGCGTGGTGTGGTGTGTGTGTGTGTGTGTGTGTGTGCGTGTTGTGTGTCGTGTGTGTGTGTGTGTATGTGTGGTGTGTAGGTCATACCAAAGCCCAGCATTTTTTAAAAATCCTTGTATGTTTTCATGGATAACTTGACATCTCTCGAAAAATCTCACAGGAAGTTCAAGTCATGATGGGTTGGATTATTTGGAACGTAATAATTATATGATCAACTCATCCTCAAAGTAATCCCTGATTTTACGTTGTGGCTCATCTGTGTTTGTAAGATCACACTATAAGGGAGTGGTGGACAAACCGTCTAAAATAACTCTGTTCATAACAGCAACAATCACAACCAAAATAGCTCCCCAGCAGCCGCATCAGCATCGAAACATGAGTAGAAAGACAGAGCCGCTGGTTAAGGCAGCTGGGTGTTATTTTTCCACTGCTGAAGAATGAGAAAAGAAAAGAAAAATGGTACGGAAACACGTGAGAGAGGCGAAAACAGTCCTGTCTAATGGAGACACAAAAAAAGCTACACAGCGGGGGAGATTGTGTAGGGGGAAAGTTAGATGGTCTGTACATGACGAAATAGAACATACGTTAATCCGCGTGCCAGACAGACATGTTGACACTCTCTGTGGTGATGCAATATTGTCAGCTGTGTGCCAAAGAGGAGGTGGTAAGTGAGATAGCAGTGTTAGGAGGGAAAGAGAATGTGGTAAAATTTGAGAGAGGAAACTTCGCTTGTATAGATGGCAAAACCACAATATTAGTCAGTCACGGCTTTCTGCTTGTATATAAATGCAGGGGGGGGGGGGGGGTGTGTGTGGGTTGTTGGGTGGTTGTGTGGTGTTGTGTGTGTGGTGTGGGCTGCGGCGCTGTGTGTGGTGTGTGGTGGTGGGCGTGGTGTGTGTGTGTGTGTGTGTTAGGTCATACCAAAACCCAGCATTTTTTTAAATCCTTGTATGTTTTCATGGATAACTTGACATCTCTCGAAAAATCTCACAGAAAGTTCAAGTCATGATGGGTTGGATTATTTGGAACGTAATAATTAGGCCTATATGATCAAATCATCCTCAAAGTAATCCCTGATTTTACGTTGTGGCACATCTGTGTGTTCGTAAGATCACACTATAAGGGAGTGGTGGACAAACCGTCTAAAATAACTCTGTTCATAACAGCAACAATCACAACCAAAATAGCTCCCCAGCAGCCGCATCAGCATCGAAACGTGAGTAGAAAGACAGAGCCGCTGGTTAAGGCAGCTGGGGGTTATTTTTCCACTGCTGAAGAATGAGAAAAGAAAAGAAAAATGGTACGGAAACACGTGAGAGAGGCGAAAACAGTCTTGTCTGATGGAGACACAAAAAGAAGCTACACAGCGGGGGAGATTGTGTAGGGGGAAAGTTAGATGGTCTGTACATGACGAAATACAACATACGTTAATCCGCGTGCCAGACAGACATAGACACTATGGGGGCGATTGTTGTTGTGATGTCGCGTATAAACTATTGGCGATTGCACGTGATTTTTTTTTATAGTTATCGTGCGTAGTGTCATATAAAACCTTGAAATTCGTAAAAACCAAACCTTGAAAGAAAAACCGTTGAAAATAACTGGCTTGTCCTTTGTAAACGAGTACATTTTGTAAAATTTTCCCCCCTTAAAAACGCTTGTACAGATAGTTGGTTGGAAAGTGTGTGTGTGTGTGTGTTGTTAGGCTCTTTGTTTGTTTGTATTTTAGTTTTATAACTTACTATTTCTAAATTTTAAAAGTGTTTAAATGTAGGGTTTTAGTAAACCTTTGTTATTCGGACTAAAGGTAGCATACATCCCCATGTGGATTGGGAAAAAAACCCCACACCGATCAAGAAACGTGATGTGTTAAACAGTGACTCCCAGAGCTGAGTGCAAACTGCTTGATATTTAAAAAAAAAGAAAAAAAGATGAAACCCGCACTCATGATGGAACCCACACCCAAGAGTATTATGCCTCTTTTTGTAATGTTGGTGACATGACAGGTCTTTTTTTTCTGCGTTATTGTAGTTGTGGATTACTTTTCGTGTCGCGGACATTCCTATAATAGAGTGCACCTGCCGCCACAATGGGTGATCATTTAGATGGGGAGACCGTGGGGAGTAGGGACAGAATGAGTGGGGGGGGGGGGGGGGGGGGGGGGTAGCATCGGCAGGATGGGACATGCATTAAGTTCATTCGATTTTATCTTTGTGTGCCTCTCATTGCCTGCTTGTATGTATTTATCTGACAGTTGTCATGTGTGTAAGTGCACACGTGCGCCCAGACTTACAGACACACACACACACACACACACACCACACACACACACACACACACACACACACACACACACACACACACACACACACACACACACACACACACACGCACGCACGCACGCACACACACATGCGCGCGTGCATATACATACAAGGAAATAATAAATACCGAATGCATGCACATACACATGTACGCGCATAAAATTATGTGAACACACACACACACACTGGCGTACATTTTGTCACCAAAAACCCCTACACACACCAACCAGCCCCCGCCCCCCCAAAAAATAAACACCCCAACAACCCCCAAACAAAACAAAACAAACAAACCCCAAAACAACAACAAACAAACAAAAAACAAACAAACTAACTAACAACAACAAAAAAACCCAAAAGACCAAAATCAAAAAAATACACGACGTCTGAGAGACCAAGACCACATTCTTTTTTCTTGTAACCCGAGAGCCCATATTTTGGTGGCATTATGTGGAACTCCCAAAGCAGTGTTCCATGCACCGGCAGTACAGTCAATATTGTGGAGTGTTCAGATGGACCCCAAAGCTGCGGGTTCCCTTCTAAACCTCCAGTTTCTTTGCATCAGAAAAGAAAGGGTTAAAACGTGGCTAGTTCTTTTCCCATTCGTCTTTGGAAAAATCTTGAAAGGTTACTGTGACATGCTGATATTGGGAGCTTGGTGGGCCTTGCAAATAATGCAGTCTGGAAGTGTGTGTTGTGTTGTGTTGTGTTGCCTAGTCTTGTCTTGTGCTATGTTGTGTTGTGCTGTGTTTATGTGTGTGTGGTGTGTGTGTGTGTGTGTGTGTGTGTGTGTGTGTGTGTGTGTGTGTGTGTGTGTGTGTGTGTGTGTGTGCGCGCGCGCGCGCATGCGTGTGAAACAGCAAAGATATTAACTACGAACGAAAACTACTAATTAACAAACAAGCTTGACATAATTTACAGGAATCTACTGGATACAGAACCGTATAACAATAAAACTATGTCTTATATGAACATAGTATTTTCACTTCTAAGATTTATCAATGAACCTTTTAAGCTGTTTGCTCCTGGTACCTCCTCACCCCATCTGCGCGCGCGCGCGCACACACACACACACACACGCACGCACGCACGCACGCACGCACGCACGCACGCACGCACGCACAACACACACACACACACACACACACACACACACACACACACACACACACACACGCACGCACGCACGCACGCACGCACACCCTGGTGCTGAAAGGAAGATAGTTACTTCTCCTTGGTTGAATGTCTGATACCTTGGTCTTACATCCAGGCATGACTACGTCCTACAATACAAAGTGTGCGTACAGTAAACCTCAACTAACTCTGAAAGATGTGCCGCTGTTAAAAACAAAACGAAATGCTCACAAGGATACACATAAGAAGAATCAAGAGATTCAACTTTCGGAACTGGAGGTTTATGCCTGCCCATGTGGTATGGACTACAGAAAACATGTTTCTAGGAGAAAAAAACACCCAAACAAACAAAACCCTAAAATGTTGGTGCTGCGTGCAGTTTTTTGTTGGTTGCATAAATGCTGATAGCGGAAAGGCACATTCATTATGAAGAATTATTTATTATTATTCGTCCTCAGGGGGAACGCGCGCATAACACCGTTCTCAAAAGTTTCCAACCCATAAAATTAAGCGTCGAAGAGCAGGCCAGCTGTGGCAGATGGTATGGACGGCAGGAATATGACCACCTTGCAATCAGTCGTCGGTTTGCAGAGGGATGGGGTTTGCAAGGGCTAAGTTGCCCAGGACGTACCGCAGGACACTATCAGCTTGGTACCTCAGTGACTCAGTGGAGAGTTGAGAAGGAGGGAGGGAGGTGGGGGCAGGCAGGCAGGCAGGCAGGCAGAGCTTTTCCTCATTTATCTTCAAATAGAAGCCTGAAGCCATATATGATGTACAAAATAAAGTAGATAATTTCGCACCCTCAAAGAAATAATTACCGTTACAGAAATAAGACTCAACCCATGTTCTGACATGTTTGATTCCCTGATTAATACAAAATGCAACAGACATGAAAACCAACCTTGTCATTATCCAGCCTTAAAACCTGTAAAAGCAAAAAAGCATAATTATCTAAACTAGGACAAAAAGATACAATATAAAAAAGAATGAATGATAACATTTTGCACCTTAAAAAAACATGCATGAGCGTTATTAAACCATTGCTGGTTTGAAATTAAGATGTTGAAATGGTTTCCCTAAAAACATTTACTGGTTTTTAACAATCTGATTTGTATAAAGACAAGGAATGCAGGGGTTTGTTTTTTTATGAGAGTCATGCCTGTGTCTGTCCAATTTCCCTGCGTCTGTCCAACCTTCTTCTGTGTCTGTCCAACCTTCTTCTGTGTCTGTCCAACCTTCTTCTGTGTCTGTCCAACCTTCTTCTGTCTGTCCAACCTTCTTCTGTGTCTGTCCAACCTTCTTCTGTGTCTGTCCAACCTTCTTCTGTGTCTGTCCAACCTTCTTCTGTGTCTGTGTCCAACCTTCTTCTGTGTCTGTCCAACCTTCTTCTGTGTCTGTGTCCAACCTTCTTCTGTGTCCAACCTTCTTCTGTGTCTGTCCAACCTTCTTCTGCGTCTGTCCAACTTTCTTCTGTGTCTGTCCAACCTTCTTCTGTGTCTGTCCAACTTTCTTCTGTGTCCAACCTTTTTCTGTGTCCAACCTTCTTCTGTGTCTGTCTTACCTTCTTTGTCTTGTTGGACATTGCTTCGATGTTACGTCTGTTCACTCAGAGTGATATTAGACGACTGGAAGGGGGAAGGACTTAAGTTGATGGATAGTGTGCAGTGAAATGGATATCTATTCCTAAATAACTTAAACAGTACACCGAAAAGGACTAAACAATGATTACTACAATAAAATATATGACAAATGCTAATATAGCTTAGGACATAACTATAACAAAAGTGTGTGTGTGTGAGTGCGCGCGCACGCGTGTATGTGTGTATATGTGTGTGCGCGCGTGCGTGTGCGTGTGGTCTGTGTGTGTGTTTCAATTTGATATATGATATAAAAAAAAATAAGTAGTTTAAGACCAAAAAGGTAATGATGGTGAATTGTGGAACATATCGACCCTTGCAATGCCAGTAACGTAAAGAGATTGAAATTTAACTAACATCTAACGAGTGTAAATGTAACAACAATAACATCATTAATCAAAAAGCGAAGCTGAACTACAACCAACAGGAGTTTAAAGAGCGGGAAGGGGGATTCATGTCCTGATTTTTAAGAAAACAACAACCTTTCTGTCCAACCTGTCCTGTGTCTGTCCAACCTGTCCTGTGTGTGTCCAACCTTCCTGCATCTGTTCATCAGTCCAGCCTTTTCGATCAGCTTTTATTGTTTCCTTTTTTTTTTCAACAATGCTATAGCTCAGCGGATAGATCCTGTAGGTTTATGAAGTCTTGTGTTCAAATCTCGGCAGCGGCGTGTGATGAATTAAGAGTGGACATTTTTATGGTATCCTGGATCAACTTAAAGCGTAGACTTGCCAGTGGCCTAATACCCTTCATATGCCTACATATGCTGAAAATCAAAATTAATGTGTGCTTGAAAGATCCTAGTAGCTCACGTCAGTGTTCTGTGGGTTACGGAAACATGAATATACCCAGCATGCACCCTGTACCTGGAGGGGGTTGGGCTCCGCCAGGTTCAACTTACTCAAGTGATCTGAAAGACGCAGTGCAGTGTCTGAATGACTCTGCGGGGAGACTGGGGAGAAGAGAAGATGTTAACATGAAGATGGCCTTGATTTGCTTGATGAAGATCAGCGATCAGCACTGGCGGTATTAAGAACACCAAGAAAACAACACCATGCAGACAAGAAGACAACAAAGACTTTTTTTTTTAAATCACAAGAACGTTTTTCTTTATCTCAAGAAACAGCGTGACTATGCGTGTCGAGAGCTACAAACTCGCATCACTTGATAACACGTTTCTGACACGTAAACTAGCTGACCTGAACACAAAACGGATTAAACAACTTGACAGGTATGGTATTAAAAAAAAAAAAAAAGAAACCATGGCAGGGTAACATTGTCATTATCTCTTCCTTTTCGTGTACATGCTTCCTCGGTGTCTTAATCTTCTGTTGATCGGGGGATGTGCCACGTACAGGTGCGGGTGACGAATCTTCCTCGTTACCCTCTCGTGCCAGGTCTGGTGGCTATGGCAACGGTGGAAAACCTGGAGAACAAAGCGCGAGGAGAAAGGGCCGAAGTCAGAAGGTCCCACAGGGAGGAAAGAAAACGAGCTCACGTGGACAGGTGCGTGTTCGTGAGTGTAATCCCTGTCTCTCCGTCTCTGTCTCACTGTGTGTGTGTGTGTGTGTGTGTGTGTGTGTGTGTGTGTGTGTTGTTCTCTCTCTCTCTCTCTCTCTCTCTCTCTCTCTCTCTCTCTCTCTCTCTCTCTCTCTCTCTCTCTCTCTCTCTCTCTCTCTCTCTCTCTCTCTCTCTCTCTCTCTCGTGTGTGTGTTTTCTCTCTCTCTCTCTCTCTCTCTCTCTCTCTCTCTCTCTCTCTCTCTCTCTCTCCTCTCTCTCTCTCTCTCTCTCTCTCTCTCTCTCTGTGTGTGTGTGTGTGTTCGTTCGACACGGGTATTGCAGTTCTTCATGAAGGGAATTGGCACTTAACCTTTGGAATCTGACTCTCTGCCTTCTTTTTTTCGT
>CM054139.1:31412703-31425203 GCA_028751875.1 Rapana venosa
AAAGGAAATGGAATTTCGTTTCGGTGGATATGCTATTTTGCTATTTCATTATATATATATATATATATATATATATATATATATATATCATATATATATATATATATATATATATATATTTCGTTTCGGTGGATATGCTATTTTGCTATTTCAATATGCTGGCCCTAGAGAAGTGAGGTCTCTGACGCCTCGCTCCCCTACGACCTTATAGGTTATGGGCTCCTTTACCTTTTTTACCTATGCTATTTTGCTATTTCATATATATACCGAAACGAAAGTCCATTTCCGTTAGTTCAAACAAAATCAGGGAGTTTGCAGTCAAACAGATGTACAGAGACAGACAAAACATCTGTTATCTATCTGTTTGTTTGTTTGTTTACCCCCTTTTGTCATGGTTTTGTTTGTGTTTATTTTGTTTTGCTCTTTTGAAGGCCACTCAACTGAGCCGAGAGGCATGTAAAACCGTCAGTTTTCTGTGACACTGTGTAATCCTTTTCTCTTTGAAAATGCCTGAGCCTGTCACATGCAGTCTTTCATTCAGTGTTTAAATGTCAACAATATCTCACGATATGTCTTTATGAGATTGTCACTAGCACACAAACAAAATTCTTTGGAGAAATGTTGCGTTTCCCAGCTGTCCATGCATTCACCTACGCAAACCAAGTATGGTTATGTAGCTTAAAGCCTGTATGTTTGGAATTCTCACCCAACCACGCTACAGAATGCTAATTTTTGAAACGCTTTGAGATGCACACATCTTCAAAAGGAATCTTTCAATAAATGACTATAAACACACGACATGGTCCATTAAATATCCACGGCTGTTACATACTTAATCTTGTTTGGTTCTAATTCCACAATGTACAGAATATGTAAGCCTTCTACGCAACTGTAATGCTTAATGCATTAACTCAAAGCATGAAGTCTATCGAAAATCCTTTTCTTAGTATCATTCTTTTGTCATTTGTATGCAGGTGATGTCTTGACTACTGTAATTATGCCATTCCAGTTCATCACGTCCGTCTCTCTCTCTCTCTCTCTCTCTCTCTCTCTCTCTCTCTCTCTCTCTCTCTCTCTCTCTCTCTCTCTCTCTCTCTCACACACACACACACACACACACACACACACACACACACACACACACACAATGCACAAGCGTTTCCGCTCAGCAAACTGAGAACAAAGGAAAAAAAGGAGAGAGAGAGAGGGAGAGAGAGAGTGGTGGTGATGATGATGATGTACAAGAACAAAAAAAAGAATGGCGATTATTTTTCTTTGAAGGATACACTTTCTTTTCTTGTTCTGCAGCTGTGTTTTTCTCTGCCAGCCTTGAAATATCCTTCACTGTCGCCTGGACTATAAACAGCTTTTATTCTTATTCAAATTTCGGACAGAGGTGGCTTTGCTCCTCAACTTTCTTCAAAGCACTGTCAAGCTGTTACTGTTACTATAAATGGCGTCTTGACACGGCCTTTCTTGAAAAAAACACCCCCAACATAAACAACACAGCCTTGTTGTTAATGCTAAAAAAAGAAACCCAAAGCAAAGCAGGTTAAACCAAAGCAAAAAGGAAAAATAAAAGAACAGAAAGAAAAAGAAAAAAAACACTAATTCATTATTGCTTGGAACATTAAAACACCACTCCTGTCCCTTTAATAATAAAAAAAAGCACAAAATTTGAAGTCAACACTAAAAGAAGAGGGAGGCACCGTGGTCGAGTGGTTTAGGCGGTCAACTCGTGATCCAGAGATCGCGGGTTCGATCCCCGCTCGGCTCGGTGTTGTGTCCTTGGGAAAGACACTTTACTCCTATTTTCCTCACTCCACCCAGGTGTACAAGTGGGTACCAGCTCTGCTGGGGAAGTATCTGGCGACAGACTAGCGTCCTGTCACAGGGGTGGTGAAAAACCATCAGTTCGCTTAACGCTACAGAAACCGGGATAAGCTCCGGCTCTATGGGCCTTCTGGCTCGAAAGAACATACTTTACTAAAAGAAGAAAAAAAGAGCACAGTTTCGTCGCAGAGTATGAGGAGCCTTACGTGTTGGTCTGTGACAATAATCACGACCGTGAAATGCAGCATGTTATGGAAGCAATAACGTTTAGCAAAAGTGACCGTTAACATGTTTGTATTGTGCCGTCAGCGCCTGGGCTTTATCACAGTTCTTGATTAAACCATTGACGCTGGGGGCTACAGCAAAGTGACAGGCTGTATGACCAGTGGCTTTCCCACTCATGGAATTCCACTTTACAGCTTAGTCTTTAGTGATCGACTATGACTCTGACTAGGAGGCTTGACTCGCACAGTCCTTATGTGCTGCAGCCCTGGGGGTTGGTTGGCCTTTGGAGAACATCTCCAACGCTGACTGTCCTTATGCCCACTTGGCCGAGAGAGTGGGGATGTACTGTGGGAAAGGCATCTCCACTAAAATCAAATTTCTGCCCAGTTTCCAAAACAGCAGCTGCCTCCTCTGCTGTTTTGGAGGTCATCGTCGGACACGACGGACAAACATACATACATCTGATCACCAATCGAAGCTCCAAAAGCTACTCATCCCGAGTCCACAAAGGATAATACTTATTTAAACAACATACACACTACCACTCGTTCTGGGGTGCATGGAAACAGGGAACCAGGCTCTAGTTTAACTTTTTAACCAACATATCGACTAAGGCTTTCTCGCAAAACTGAATAGGCTAGCTGATTTCATCAATAACCTAATTGTTTCTGCACTTGTGCTAGTTTCCATGTTTTTGCTGTTGTAGTTGATGTTGTTTTCTTTTTGCTTGTTTTATTTTTTAAATATAGAGGGGGTATGATTCCGCAGCACCCCCGTGGGGAGCCCGGAGGGCCTGACAGTATAAATAGCATCTCCACCTTCTGGAAATTATGTGCTACGAATTCCCTCTTTTCTATCCCTCTCTTTGTTTCTGCCTTGTTCCTTCTCTTCTTGTCACCTCCTTCTAGTCTTATTTTCTGCCTTCTCGGTCCATTCTCCTGCCTTTTTCTCTAAAAGACTTACTTATAAAATAACAGTTCTCCTCCAGGCCGAAGTTGGATGCGCTGGGCCTGATTTGTCAGGCGCACAACGGCAGCGCAATGCATTTTCGCTCATGTGACAGACAACAGTAGTTGCTGTCCGAGCGTTCGACGAAGAAGAAAAAGAAGAAGATTCCGCAGCTGACATTTTACTTCCCTGCTTCAGGCTGGTTGATCATGACTCAAATGATGAGTCTGTTGATTATGCGAACTTTCTAAACAGTACCTCATACACCCTCGCACACCACAAGCTCATTGGAAATGTAGTGAGCCATTCCACGCTATCTGGTTCATCGTAATGGTATCACCAGCTGTCGCCAAATCGCTGTACTGACAGTATCTAATTGCTGGGTTGTTGTTTTTTAAATAGTGAGTTACTGTCTAGTTACAGGTTATTCTCTCTACTTTAATAAGTTAAAGTGGTTATAAGCATTGGATGGAGTGTGAAACTCCTTTCAAGATAATTATTATTACATTAACAATGATGACAGAGATATTAAGACATAACAAGAGAGAGAGAGAGAGAGAGAGAAGAGAGAGAGAGAGAGAGAGAGAGAGAGAGAGAGAGAGAGATGTTTTTGAGCAAAGTACATGTACAACATAAATGTGTAGTTTTATGGGCTGTAATTTGTTGGTTCATGCATGATATGGCAACATGGTACTGGTTGACAGAAACACAATGTAGCAGACAGTGAAATGAAAAATGACGAATCGGCGATTTGGAAAATGGCGCCGAATAGGGACGTAAGTCTACCTTCTCTCCCGCCCTACTGTCGTTTTCTTTCCGCCCGTGACAGTTCACTCCAAGGTCTGACGGGAAAGAGGATACTCTCGCGGGATCGGGATTGTTCTTTAGAACAGCCCAAGGGTTTGTTTTTTCCCCCTCTTCTGATTCTGGTTAGAGATAGCAAAGGGTGATGAATCAGCGTCTGCCCCTTCTCGCCCCTGCCCTTCATTTGACAGGGAGGGCCTGACAGTTCAGCTTAAGGGGCCAGCACATGCCGACACTTTGTCTGCTGGACAAAACATGCCAGGAAAAAATAATTACCAGTGGACATGTGGCAGGCAGACTTAAGGATTCAGCAGAGATTTAATGGAAAGAAGTGTGGGCTATTTGTGAAATGTCAGCCAGATTTTAGAATTATTTCCTGGTATGTTTAATCATAAGCGAAATTTTTGAATTAACAACATGGCAAGAGTGTGTATCAACAGTCGACTAATGTTGAGAATGTGCAATCCAATTATTTTAGCTAGGTCAGAAACATCAGATGAATTTCCTTGTCTGATGGCTGCAACCTGTGGAAGCCACAAGGGACTACCCTGCGTGCCACTATCGCAGCGAGTCACCTTGAATTTCTGTAACCTCTGTTACATTTTAGAGATCTATGGACCCAGCTGACGTAGTTTTACCGTTGATGTTCATCTCAAAGTTCATATTATTACATATCAGTGTGACGCATGTAGTTTGATTCTATGTAATATGCTGATAGCTGAATAGACTTTGTTTGCTCTAGTTGCATGAGTCCATTACAGGTCATCCACTATTGATCATCAGGACTGAGGAGGGGGAGGGGGAGGTGGCTGGGTGGTGGTGGTGGTGTGTGTGAGACTTTAAAAACAATGACTTTGCTTTTTAATCGATATTGTTATTTTTTAAGAATAAGTTCATCATATATATATATATATACATACATATATATATATATATATATATATATATATATATATATATATATATATATATATATATATATATATGGAGAAAAATTAGAATTTTTATGTGGATTATACATATATGTATATCTAGATCTACCACTGTCAGCTGTCAGAAAACTGTGAAATAGTTGAAAGGGAATCTTATTTTCTTTTTCTTTTTTTAAGTTATTTTTTTAAGATTGAAACCATTGATTCCCGAAAACTACAACCAGTTCATTTGGAAACCTAGCTGTCACAATCATTCAAAATCGTATGA
The DNA here is from genome assembly GCA_028751875.1 of Rapana venosa. Classification (NCBI taxonomy): domain Eukaryota; kingdom Metazoa; phylum Mollusca; class Gastropoda; order Neogastropoda; family Muricidae; genus Rapana; species Rapana venosa. The sequence continues at coordinate 31,417,714 of CM054139.1, forward strand.
AAGAACACACGTATGCTTTTAAGTTAAATAAAACTAAACTAGCGAATTCAAAGCTTGTCAGAAAATATGGCATGTGAGAAAGAGCAGAGATGCATAGGAATGATCAGACACTAGTCACAGAACAGGTGTGTTACAGGGTTACCTTGCGTGATCATGGATCGTTACCTTTAGAGCAAGTTCTGCCCTCAAGTGGCTGTCAGATGTAGGTCACGACCTTGATATAAATCTCCAACTTGGCTTAGGGGGAAGTGAGATGGGAAAAGATTAGGGGGGAAAATGGGGATTGGGGAGAGGGGGATTCTTTCTTGGGGTCTAATCATTATCAGCTATGTTCGTAATGTCACAGTATTATTCACCCACCACAAGGGAATTTCCTAAAGGTTTGGCTGATACGGGTAAACAGACGGGAATGGGGCGAAAAAGATTGGGATGTTATTTCTTCCTCGTAATTCTGATTTACTTATTCAGCTCTTAGCTGATATGGGGGAGGTGTAATATGTATAAATAAAACTGGATTTTGCTTGTTTATTTGTTTGTCATCTTTCTGATTTACATATAGAATACAAAGCAAGCAAGCACGCACACACACACACACACACACACACACACACACACACACACACACACACACACACACACACACACACACACACACAACACACCCCTTCGGATGAGACTATAAACCCAGGCCTCGTGTGCAAACGCACCCAGAACATCTTGCACACACGTTAAATCCTGTTCCGCTTTTCGAAAGAGTAGGCCATTTTGTACCGGTGGGAACAGATCACAAAATGTATATATTCGCATACATACGGGGACTGGGAAAAAGCACACGAGTGCTTATTCCATTATCTTCGATATAAAAGAATAAATAAATGAAATAAATAAATAGCACACACACCTACACTGACTTGTCTACATGTGTTACTGAAGCAGCGTAAATCCTTGAAACCCCCACAAAAATCCCACACAACTAAACAAAACGTAGAGGTGGAATAACCGTGTGATTTGAGCGCGCTAGTGTCAAAGTCGAATGAACATGGAATCGAGACTCTACAGAAGTTTCTGTTTAAGAGACTTTCTCCCTGGAATGGTACTGGTTCTAACTTCATTCCCTTTCAAGTCTTTTGGGTGAAACTATAAACTAACGTCCCGTAGAATATCTTACACACAGGCTAAAAACCAGTCCATCTTTCGCAAAGGGGTAAGCCAGCTCTGTTTGGTGGTATGGATGGCACAAAGCGTATCCGTAATACAATCTGTACTCCAGAGAAAGGCTGTCTGATGTTCAATATGATAAAGACTTTCTTCCTTATGCATGAATTCAGTGCTGAGCCCCATCGACTCCTTAAGAAATTAAGGGAAAACTGAGACACGTCAAGTCAACGTCAGAGATCTTTCTACATTTCAGCTGTAGCTGTCAGCATTGTTTTGGAGGAGTATGCCAGAGGTGCAGGTTTTTTAAAGTTATTCATCACAGTTGAAAGTCACTCCCAGTGAGAAAGACCAGCTAGGTGCTAGCCTACATTTGATTTGTTTTTACAAGATATAGCGCTATATATAAATTCCATTTATTATTATTAGTAGTAGTATTTGCAGCCAAGCTCAGTTTAAACAAGTGTCAGACTCTTTGAGGTTGTGTGTTCCATTCCTGGTCACTACCCACAAAAAATAAAATAGCAGTTTTGACTGTTCGTCTAAAAATAATGTGCTATCGTTCTAGCTGTGTAGTGTAGCATTTGGACATGTTTCCCTGATCCTCCACCTCTGGCGACAAAATATGGGAAATGGTTTTTACCTTGAACTAAACGAATTTTATCTGACAGTGTATCCACAGGTGACATCCAGACGAATGGGGCTGATTATCTGATCATCTGGTCACCTCTTGTTGGCCGGCCTGCTTTAGCCCTTTTCCGTCCATACCCCATCTCGACTCTGCCCTCTGGCAAAAGTTGACACAGTGGCGGTCATATTAGACCCGTTTCAACAGTGGCAGCACCGTCGGGCAAGGTTTGAGAATCCGTTGGTTGACAAAGCAGACGATTGATGGCTGTAGCCACTGCTTGCTTGTTGATTTACAGGGGTCGCGAATAGTAGGGAACATTGCTGTTTTGTCTGGGTTGGTGTGTTCTTTTATCCCTCTCTTCTGCATCTCTCCTCTGTTTAGTGGCCTACATCGTTAAACTGATGTTTTCGAAGCTGTGGAGAAATTACATAGCTTTCCTGTCAAAATGCTTTTACGTGCATGTTTTCAATCAGTCTGACATGCAAGCGGATGGTCTGATACACGCACGGATATCCTTACAAAAGAGGCAGGGACGCTTAGTGGTCAGAGCTTCGAATTCGTCGTCTGGTGTGTGACTGAGGCCGTGGGGTCCAGTCTCAACTGGGGTGAACATTCCAGGGGATATTTTCCCTGGAGATACCATCGGTACTGACTCCACTACCCTATAAATCAAGGTACCTTAAATTAAGCAAACGTACGCAGATCTTGCCATACATTAAAGCCCCGTCAACTTTTCACAGAAGAGTAGGCTAGCTATGGCCGGTGGTAAGGGTGACTCAAACATACCCTGCATATACCTAGCTAGGCTGGGGGGGGGGGGGGGATGCTTTCCAAAACAAACAAAAAAATCCCCACACACGACTGATCTTGTCATAGAAGAAAAAGATGTAATGGACACTAAATATTCATAGTCAGTTGAAAAAATCAATGACCTGAACCAACACGATCCAGTATGTATTATTTTTAAATACAATTACTTTTGAAGCCGGCCATCCACTGATTCAGATTCACTTTTGGAAGAAGCATAATTATTATGACGGCACTGGATTAAGCAATACTTACATTTTGAACAATAATCTATAGTTTGTTTTTTCGGTGACTGCCCTAACATTCTTGGTTCACAGTCTGCCTGTCAGTCTGTCTGCCTCTCAGTCAGTCAGTAAGTCAGTCTCTCTCTCTCTCTCTCTCTCTCTCTCTCTCTCCTCTCTCTCTCTCTCTCTCTCTCTCTCTCTCTCTCTCTCTCTCTCTCTCCTCTCCTCCCTCCCTCCTCTCCCCCCCCCCCCTCTCTCTCTCTCTCTCTCTCTCTTTAATTGGCAGGGCTCTCAAAGCAAACAAACCAACAAACAAGCCAAACAAAATGATTTGGTTTTGTTTATAGCATATGAGTAACACCTTATCAGTTGGGATATTTCTCAGTATGATCACTGAACACACATAATATGAGTTGTCTATCGAGGTCACACACACACACACACACACACACACACACACACACACACACACACACACACACACACACACACACATCCTCTGATTATTCAGACTTACTTCGAAACGTTGTACTATGTAGATACCCTGCTTGCGTCACACGCACCTATGACTGCATGCCACTGCGTGCTTCGTCACTCCTCACGTCACACGCTCATGATACTATGAGAGAGAGAGAGGGGAGGGGGGGTCACGAGTCAGGGGCAACGTATCTGAGGAGCCAGATGTTGTTGACGATATTATACCGGCCACAGGCAGCTTTTTGCCCCAGATATGACACGAAGTGTCTGATTGCGACACTCCTTTTTTCTTCGACGTTACTGGTCCCCCCCCACACCCTCCACCCTCGCCCTCTCTCTCTCTCTCGGTGCCCCCTCCCCACACACGCGTGTGTGTTGTGTGTGTGTGTTGTGTTGTGTGTTGTGTTGTGTGTGTGTTGTGTTGTGTTGTGTGTGTGTGTGTGTGTACGAGCCCTGTTTGAACTTGTATAGTCTGTCGTTACCCTCCCCCCCCCCCCCCACACGCACACACACATGCACGCACACACTTACGCACACACACACACAGACGCACGCACGCACGCTCGCACATACACATATTTCAGTGGCCATTCATTCTCTCTCTCTCTCTCTCTCTCTCTCTCTCTCTCCTCTCTCTCTCTCTCTCTCTCTCTCTCTCCTCTCTCTCTCTTCCTTACCCGTCTATGTCTGCCTGTCTGTCTCTCGTTCTCGCGTTGTCTGTCTTTCTCTGTCTCTATCTGTCTCTGTCGTTTTCTCTCTTATACTCTATAGCCTGGTTTGATTTGACTCTTGGCATCTAGTTATCCTGAGACCGTGCGTCGCGTTGCTCTGTGTTAACCTTTTAAGGCAGGGGATATCTCATTATCTTATTGGTAAATGGCGATTGTTGTTAAAAATCAACTCTCTTTTGTCGTGTTTGTGTTGCTGTTTTGTTTTGGTTTTGCTTTTATATTTTGAAGTTTGCTTCTTTCGTTTTTTGTTGATGGTGGGTTGTTTGTTTCTGTAATCAATTGTGTTGATTTTTTAAGCTCACTTAAACACTGAAGAGATTTGCTGCACCCCTTCATGCATGGGTTAATGGGATTTTTGTGTGAATAAATCATTCAAATTTCAGTCCAAGTGTTGTTATACTCAAGTGTCTTGGCCCGGGGAAAAAGTAATGTAAATCTTTTGTTGACTTTGATATAGAGTCTTCAGCCCTAAAGTGTCATGCGTCACGTTCGTCCCATTTTCTGGAAAACGAATATCGTCATCACAGCATGAGGTATAAACGGGACACTTATCAGTATAGAAATCAGCATGATAAACTAGCTCGTACTGCATGCAGTCAGTTAAACGAGAAGCTTAGCTACGTGCATTAACGCGTTATCTTTGTTCAAATTCAAGTGGCCTAAAGACTTGTCTGCAATGCATTTGGATGCAAAAGCGGGCTTTTTTGTGCATGCACACACCTACGCACGCACTCGTGCATGTGTGTGTGTGTCTGTGAGTTTGTGTGTGCGCACACGTGTGTGTGTGTGTGTGTGTGTGTGTGTGTGCGCGCGCGCACGCTTGTGTGTGTGTGTGTGTGTTTGCCAGTTCGTGCATACATGCGTACAATTGCATGCATAAGCGTCTGTATGATAGTATGTATCCTTGCTCATTTTCTCACTTAATTGATGCTACTGCCTGCATGTATAGAGATATTCAAGCTTAAGGGTCCGAATGTGGTAAGTTCACTGGATGTAAACAATCAAGGGCACTCGTTCTCTCCGTCGTTTTGCATCAGATATCATTTAACTGGCGTCTCGAACCTGGGCTTTCCACTTCAGGTAGATGAGTGTGAACTCTAACCAACCACAAGAAGTCAAACCAGGACAGTAACTACTTAATGACACGTAAAAGGACATCATGGCGTTTCCCACAAAACACAACTTGATATATTTTTCTCTCATGGCGTTTCCCACCAAACACAACTGTATCTATTTTTCTCTCATGGCGTTTCACACCAAACATAACTGTATATATTTTTCTCTCATAGCGTTTCCTACCAAACATAACTGTACATATTTTTCTCACATGGCGTTTCCCACAAAACACAACTGGATATACTTTTTCTCTCATGGCGTTTCCCACCAAACATAACTGTACCTATTTTTCTCTCATGGGGTTTCCCACCAAACATAACTGTACCTATTTTTCTCTCATGGGGTTTCCCACCAAACACAACTGGATCTATTTTTCTCTCAATGGCGTTTCCCACCAAACACAACTGTACCTATTTTTCTCTCATGGGGTTTCCCACCAAACATAACTGTATCTATTTTTCTTTCAGCATGTCGAAATGATGTGAGGGACAAATTTTGATCTGATCTAAGTTCCATGGATTCATGAGAGAGAGAGACAGACAGACAGATACACACACACACACACACACAACACACACACACACACACACACACACACAACCACACACACCACATTAATTACTTGAAAAGTGATTTCTTCCCTAGCGTATTTAATTGGCTACTACGAAACACTGGACAAGAATTGTAGATGACATTTCCTCCTAAGAAGATTACTGCTGAAGCATTTACTTCTTTTTTTTTAAATACCTGTTTTGCCTCTCTCTCTCTCTCTCCTCTCTCTTCTCTCTTCTCCTCTCCTCTCATCTCTCTACTCCTCTCTCTCTCTCCTCACCCTCTCTCTCTCCTCTCTCTCACACACACACACACACACACACAAATTTCCTCCTTCACCATTCAAATATCATCGATTTGTATATTTATCTATATCTTCGATCTTTATGGCACCCAATACAATTGAAGGCTACACACTGCTGCTACACACACACACACACACACACACACACACACACACACACACAGTGCGCGCGCGCGCGTCCACACACACACACACACACACACACACACACACACACACAACACACACACACAACACACACACTTAATTACTTGAAAAGTGATTTCTTCCCTAGCGTATTTAATTGGCTACTACGAAACACTGGACAAGAATTGTAGGATGACATTTCCTCCTAAGAAGATTACTGCTGAAGCATTTACTTCTTTTTTTTTTTAATACCTGTTTTGCTCTCCTCTCTCTCTCTCTCCTCTCTCTCTCTCTCTCCTCTCATCTCTCATCCTCTCTCTCTCTCTCTCTCTCTCTCTCATCACACACACACACACACACAAATTTCCTCCTTCACCATTCAAATATCATCGATTTGTATATTTATCTATATCTTCGATCTTTATGGCACCCAATACAATTGAAGGCTACACACTGGCTGCTACACACACACACACACACACACACCACAAGTGCGCGCGCGCGCGTCACACACACACACACACACACACACACACACACACACACACACACACACACACACACACACACACCACACTCTCTCTCTCTCTCTCTCACACACACACACACACAACACACACACACACACACACACAACACACACACACACACACACACACACTCACACTTTCACACACACACACACTCCTTCACACACACACACACACACACACCTTCACACTCACTCACTCACACACATACACACACACTCACACTTCTCAACCACACACACAACACACACACACACCACACCACACACACACACACACACACACACTCTCTCTCTCTCTCTCTCGCTCTCTCTCACACACACACACACACACTCACACTTTCACACACACAACACACACACACACACACTCTCTCTCTCTCTCTCTCTCTCTCTCTCTCCTCTCTCTCTCTCTCTCTCACACACACACACACACACAAACGCACACACACTCACACTTTCACACACACACACACGCTCCTTCACACACACACACACACACACACACACACTCACCTCACACTCACTCACTCACACATACACACACACACACTCACACTTTCACACACACACACACACACCTTCACACACAAACACACACACACACACCTTCACACACACACCTTCACACACACACACACACACACACGTTTCCCCTAACACATTGCCTCTCCTCCGACAGTTAAAAGTAGTTCGCTACCCTGTTTACTGATCAGAACAGATCGTGAACACTCGGGAACTGGAACAACGCAACCTTTATGCAACATCCCAGCCACTGGGTCTCCGTCAACAAACTGTTGACCACTCCGAGAGAGCCGGTCTCTATTATTACGGCCAC
>CM054139.1:31430203-31440203 GCA_028751875.1 Rapana venosa
CGAATCACAAGACAAACGATCCCAAATCTGACAATGCCTATTGTCTTTGTGAGCATACGAATCGGGAAAAGCAACGAGTTTTCCCGGGAAAGTTAGGGACTACTCGTTTTTCGTTTGCAGTCTCGACTGAGGCTCTATCTGATTAGTATCGTCTTATCGTCATTATTTTGGGTCGTGTTTCATGTTTCTTGATATAAAACGATGTGTTAGGCAGTTTAAAAATAATTTCAGTTACAGTTGTACCAGGTTCACGTAGTGAAACGCAATAAACCTATTTAAAGACACCACAGACGTGAAGATGTGAAGTAGGGCCTGTGATTCTTTTGAGGCGTCCCTGACAAGATTTCAAGTGGCCCTTGTGCTTTTGTATGTCGTTTCACATCGCTGGCAAAAACCTGTCGTTGATGTCTAGTTAGCTATACAGGTAGCCATTTACAACTGTAGATAAGAGGCTGAGGTGGTCATGTGAAGGCTATATTCATTGGATTCTTATTATTGGGGTGAAAGTACATAAAACGCCCCTCGGAAAGGCCTATTCACAAAGTTTTCCATTCGTTATTCTGCCCAGCTTATCAAAAAAAGTACGTATCATCTTGAAAATCTTTACTTATGCTTCAGAATTCATGGAATGAACAATATATGCTACTTTGTGCACAGGCCTCACAAATTCTAAGTTTTCAAAACTTCTGATTCCAGTCCACAGCTTCATATCATTAGCTGAACTAGCAGCTTTAGGTCTTCCCTTAAAAAATATTTCTGCCAGTGCCAGTCCAATGTACTCTCAGCCTTTTGCCTTCTTTGGTCTGACTTCTTCAGATAATTGGACTGCTGCTCGCTTTTTTTTTTAAACCTATGAATATGTAATGCACATGCAGCGAAACCTACACACGAAGGCTACTTCCTTTGGTCATATAATCCGTATGGCTAACTCGTTTGTGCTTTTAAAAAAGAACTCTGCAAAATTACCTAGAGTCAGGACTGTATGTCCATGTGTGTGTGTGTGTGTGTGTGTGTGTGTGCTTTCAAGATTGGGCCAACAGTATCAGCGTGGCTGACAGCATCAGAGAGAGACACACGACAAACACTTTTAAAAGAATAAATATTTGATTGACAGCGCACAGAGAGGTTTCAACACCCTTGGGGACAATCGATCGTAGCGCTAAAACAGGAGGGAACTAAAAAAAAAAAAGAGAAATTATGAAATAAGGCAGGGTATCAAAGAACACGTGCGTGTACGCGCACGCGGGCATAACACCCCCCCCCCCCCAACACACACACACACACACACACACACACACACACACACACACATATATATATATATATATATATATTATATATATATATATATATATATATATATATATATATATATAAGTTATGTATACAATAATTATCACATGTACATGATACTGACAGGATTCGATCCAATCGCTTAGTAGTTACCAAAACATTGAGCAAACCATGCCACCACGGCAAAGGTATCTTTCCTTGTGGAGTGGAAAGGGGGGGGGGATATTAAAAAAACCCTTGATCCAACCTTTTGACATTAACCCAGGGCTGGCTCCAAGTAAGTTATTACCAAACCGCCAGCGATAAAAGCGATTAGCGGGATGGTTGACCATTTTTATGAAAAGGTTAAGTTTTTTCCCTTTTTTCTTTCCTTTTAGTTTTCCTGTCAGCCTGACCTGACCCTAGGCCACCGACCATCTCATCGTCTATTCCCACGACTTTAAACACTCCCCCCCCCCCCCCCCCCCTGCCCCTTCTGTCGCTTTTTGTGTGTGCGTGTGTTTGTTCTCTGTTCTCTTCCATCCCGCTTCTTGTCTTTTCTATAGCCCCCTTCCCTGTCAGAAACAGTTGACACGGTCACAGTCGTTGGTGGACTCTCCTGTCACATTCCTGCTGAGTCGACATCACTCAAAAGGCTGCTGGTCAGCAAAGTGGACATAGGCTACTACTGTCTGTATCCGTGTTAGGAAAAATGTGTGTGTGTCTCTATTTCTGTCACATGCAGTGTTGTAAATGTTTTGTGTTAATGCAAATGATATATGTTACAGTTGAGTTTGTGTACTGAAATCCTCCATGCCCCCAAAAAAGGGTCAAAGGCGAATGAAATCTTGAATCAAATCTTTGTGTGTTATTCATTCGTGTAATTCAACGTCTCATCACTATGAGGGCAGCCCTAGCTCGGTTCTGGTTATTACTCCATTTCAGCGGATACTAAAAAGAAAACAGCAATCAATACAAGGTAACTGGTCAGAGAGGGAACATCGCATGAGTTAGGTAACCCTCTCAGTTCCAGAGTCTGAATCAACAACAGTCTGTTATGGCCTCTCCAGCTGTGGTCAATCAAAACGTGGTCAGCTGGGATGAAGAGGAGCGGTCAGTTCCTAACCTTGACCTTTAATCATGCCCTGAGCTTGTTTACAACCCATTTTTAGGCTTTATTAAAGCGGACACTGTGTTTATAAATATAACGGTTACAGACAGCGACATTTATTTTAAAATAATAAAGATTAAAGACAAAGGTGGGGTTTTTTCAGCTGAAAATTCCAATCAGAAACTGTGTGTGTGTGTGTGTGTGTTGGGGGTAGGGTAAGGGTTCTAAAAGGGAGAGGGGTAACGGCAGAGAGAAAGGGCGGGTGGGGGGGGGGGGGGGGGGGGGGGGGGGAGTCTGATAGTCAATAACACAAGTGAACCTTCTCTAAAAATAGCCTCTGCGAGGATCATGTCCAGGTCATTGTGGTTCCAATGGGACCAGCAGAGAGGTGATCGCCCGATGAGTTGATTCAGTGTCGCTTGATATAGCAAACTGGATAAACCAGAGCAACGGCTGAGTGAGGACAAAAATCAGTAACCAGTATCTGGACCATAGTTCCTCTGTGTGTGTGTGTGTGTGTGTGTGTCTGTGTGTCTGTGTGTGTGTGTCTGTGTCGTGGGGAGGGGGGAGGGGTTGTGTGTGTGTGTGTGTGTGTGTGTGTGTCAGTGTGTGGTTTGTGTGTGTGTGGTTGTGTGTGTGTTTGAGTGTGTGCGGGTGTGTACACACACGTGCGCGTGGGGCTTTGTTTTTGGCGGAAGGGCGGAACCAAATAGTCAGGAAAGGACATAGTTGTTCTTGTCCAATTATTTCCATGGTAACAGCGTATTGTAAAGAGATGGAGAAACCACAATTACATCTCTCTCTGTCTCTCTGTCTCTCTGTCTCTCTGTCTCTCTCTCTCTCTCTCTCTCTCTCTTCCGGTTTTTGCCCACTCTATGGCATTGTCAATTTCTCCTACGCCAACCATGTATTATGGCCTAAGGCCGAGATACATTAAATTTCTGAGTTCTGAGTTCTCTCCAGGTTTGGTGGCATTTTGTAACTGAACTTGATATGTTTATTGATAGTTTAAAAAAAAAGGTTTTAGTGAGGGTGCTTTGTCAGAATTTGATATATGGGTTGTTTTGATGTTGATGTAACATGAAAATACTCTCTCTTCTTGCTGTCTCCCTCTCTTTTACTTTATCCATTTTACTTAATTATAATCAGTGTATCAGTTTTCATGTTAATGTTCGATTCATTTGAGAATTGTGTATTTATTGAATGCGTATATCTTTTCTCAAAAAAAAAAAATCTATGTATCTCATGACAATATTCAGGTCAATTGGGGATTATGTATTATTAAATATTCTCTTATCTCTTTTTTAAATCATGTTGTGGTTGTAGTAGGGTTTTTTCCTTGTTTTGTTGATAGTCCCTAATCAGGGCAAGGGCCGGATGAAAAAAAGTATGCGTATGCTTATTCTGTTACCCATGAAAAATAAAGATTCATTCATTCATTCATTCTCTCTCTCACTTTCTCTCTCTCTCAATGACAAATGTTTTAGGAGGGTGATTAATCATGTTAATTTATATATATATATATATATATATATATATATATATATATATATATATATATATATATATATATATATATATATATATATTGTGCCCAGTCCCCACCCCATTATCCCCTTGTGAGTGGGCATATTTGCCTAACACAATAAACCGTTGTCATTTCATTGTCATTGTTTTCTCTCTCTCTCTCTCTCTCTCTCTCTCTCTCTCTCTCTCTCTCACACTCTCTCTCCCTCTCTCTCTCTCTCAGTAGGGGCGGGGACTGTACGTAGAAAAGCCTATGATAAAGCTTTGGTATCTAAATTTGGTGTTTGAATGTGTGCGCGTGCGTGCGTGTGTGTGTGTGTGTGTGTGTGTGTGAGGGAGGGAGGGAGGGGGGGGAGAGTCATCAAAATCTAACAGTCTTCTGCGACAGAACCGTGTAAAAGGAATGGCGTAAGGTGGAACATAATCAACTTTTGGGATCAGGAGTGACAGGAGTGAGATACGTAAGTGTAGACACCAGTGATCGTATGCAGGCACACGACTTCATTGTCTGTTACATCTCAGTTCCATGACCTGTTGTGATAAAGGATCTAGAAACGGCAATATAAAGCAGATACTGCTGTTAATGCAAAGCTAGCGCTGCTGTTATTGCAGAACTAACACTGCTGCTAATGCAAAGCTAGCACTGCTCTTATTGCAGAGCTAACACTGCTGTTAATGCAAAGCTAGCACTGCTGTCAATGCAGAGCTAACACTGCTGTTATTGCAGAACTAACACTGCTGTTAATGCAAAGCTAGCACTGCTGTCAGTGCAGAGCTAACACTGCTGTTATTGCAGAACTAACACTGCTGTTATTGCAAAGCTAGCACTGCTGTCAGTGCAGAGCTAACACTGCTGTTATTGCAGAACTAACACTGCTGTTATTGCAAAGCTAGCACTGCTGTCAGTGCAGAGCTAACACTGCTGTCATTGCAGAACTAACACTGCTGTCAATGCAGAGCTAACATTGCTGTTATTGCAGAACTAACATTGCTGTCAATGCAGAGCTAACATTGCTGTTATTGCAGAACTAACACTGCTGTCAGTGCAGAACTAACATTGCTATCAGTGCAGAACTAATACTGCTGTTATTGCAGAGCTAACACTGCTGTCATTGCAGAGCTAACACTGCTGTCATTGCAGAACTAACACTGCTGTCAGTGCAGAACTAACACTGCTGTCAGTGCAGAACTAACACTGCTGTCAGTGCAGAGCTAACACTGCTGCTATTGCAGAGCTAACACTGCTGTCAGTGCAGAACTAACACTGCTGTTATTGCAGAGCTAACACTGCTGTCATTGCAGAACTAACACTGCTATTAATGCAGAGCTAACATTGCTGTCAGTGCAGAACTAACACTGCTGTCAGTGAAGAACTAACACTGCTGTCAGTGCAGAACTAACACTGCTGTCAATGCAGAGCTAACATTGCTGTTATTGCAGAGCTAACACTGCTGTCAGTGCAGAGCTAACACTGCTGTCAGTGCAGAACTAACACTGCTGTCAATGCAGAGCTAACATTGCTGTTATTGCAGAGCTAACACTGCTGTCAGTGCAGAACTAACACTGCTGTCAGTGCAGAACTAACACTGCTGCCAGTGCAGAACTAACACTGCTGTCAGTGCAGAACTACAACTGCTGTCAGTGCAGAACTAACACTGCTGTCAGTGCAGAACTAACACTGCTGTCATTGCAGAACTAACACTGCTGTCAGTGCAGAACTAACACTGCTGTCAGTGCAGAACTAACACTGCTGTCATTGCAGAACTAACACTGCTGTCATTGCAGAACTAACACTGCGGTCATTGCAGAACTAACACTGCTGTCAGTGCAGAACTAACACTGCTGTCAGTGCAGAACTAACACTGCTGTCATTGCAGAACTAACACTGCTGTCAGTGCAGAACTAACATAGCTGTCAGTGCAGAACTGACACTGCTGTTATTGCAGAACTAACACTGCTGTCAATGCAGGGCTAACACTGCTGTCAGTGCAGAACTAACACTGCTGCCAGTGCAGAACTAACACTGCTGTCAGTGCAGAACTAACACTGCTGTTATTGCAGAACTAACACTGCTGTCAATGCAGGGCTAACACTGCTGTCAGTGCAGAACTAACACTGCTGCCAGTGCAGAACTAACACTGCTGTCAGTGCAGAACTAACACTGCTGTTATTGCAGAACTAACACTGCTGTCAGTGCAGAACTAACACTGCTGTTATTGCAGAATTAACACTACTGTCAGTGCAGAACTAACACTGCTGTTATTGCAGGGCTAACACTGCTGTCAGTGCAGAACTAACACTGCTGTCAGTGCCGAACTAACACTGCTGTCAGTGCAGAACTAACACTGCTGTTATTGCAGAATTAACACTACTGTCAGTGCAGAACTAACACTGCTGTTATTGCAGGGCTAACACTGCTGTCAGTGCAGAACTAACACTGCTGTCAGTGCAGAACTAACACTGCTGTTATTGCAGAACTAACATTGCTGTTTTAATCAGACTTCTGCTAACATATAATTTACGCACCGTTTTCTTTTTTCTTTCTCTTTTTGTTTTCTTTTGTTTGTGTATGTCTTGTTCATTCCTTGGTACCAATCGTGGGATTGTGCGTATGCGACCGTTTTTGCCCACTTGAAGGAAGCCACATTCCAACTGTGGGGATGTATGCTGGAAATACGAAAATGTTCATGTTTCGCTAACCCACCAAACGCTGACATGAATAATGGAATATTTAACGTGCATATTCGATTTTCTGGATTTGTATATACGTGAAAGAAATTAAGGCACTGGCAGGTCTGCACTTGAAGTTGACCTGGCAGATCGTAACCCCTCTCCTTCACCAGACGCCGCCAAGATTCGAACCTACGACTTCGTGGACCTATAGAATTGAAGTTAAACCGTCTTAACTATTCGGCTGTAGCATCCGTCGTTTGTTGATTTTGCCTATCCCCGTTAGCAACTACGATTGTCTATCCTGAAAAGATATTCATTTTATCTCATATCTACACGGATGGCTCCGTTTTATTATTTGTTTTACTTGATTTTATACACAAAGTTGTTTTACCACTTTTTGCAATCGTTGTCCCGGTCACAAAATTATTATTACTATTCCGCAAAACAGCATTTGGAAGACGGAATTTTTTAAAGCCTGCATAGATTGGTGTGAAGAATTAAGGGCTGAGGAGGAAAAAAAACCCCACCTAAATCTACGGTTTGATTCATCCCACCTGGGCTCATTTATCACCACATGTCCTGCATTTTACAGACAGTAAATAGCATTTTTCACTCTTAAGATACAAACTGTTTTCCGAAAATAGCTGCCTGCTCTATAAAACTGCTTTATTAGCAGTGCCCTACACTGTCAAACTTCCTGCGTGATATAAAAAAGAATAACAGAGGACCTGATTTGCATTTGCCCAGGTCATTATGACACCGATAGATGTAACTGAGTCACCCTGACATGGTTACTGAGACACCTCGAACCAGGGGAAAATCTGTCACAGTGTGTTCAATGACCTGAACGACCAGCACCTCCAGATGTTGCTGCATCGAGTTACCAGAGGACAAAGAACACTTCTTTGATTCCAGAACGATTCAGTGTGGTGCTCGCTGTAAAACATAGTAAACCTTTTTGTATGTTTTACTTAGTAGGCTTTGTCTTAACATTTTTGTTTTCGATCTTCGGCTAGAGCACTTAGATTCATTCATAAATGGTCGCGTATGAAACCGTTTTTGCCCACTGTTAAGGTAGTTGTATTCCGACTTCGGGGCTCCACCCCCATTATCTGATTTGTAATGAACATGTCAGAAATCTTGTCATATAATACAAGCGTTTCAGGTGGTACGCAGTACTTTAGTCTTACTCTGGATTCAAGTTTATAATCTTAGTAACACAGTCATGGTAGAAAAAGAGTTCAGAGCAACAATGAGACCCTCATGCATTCAGTATTCGTGATATTTGGGGTTGTTGGTTTTTTTTTGTCTATACTTGTATGAAAACTTTAAAAGAATGAGAACAGAATGTTTGAAGACATCTTCTTTTCTCCACTTGACCATTTTTCATTTTGGTTTATTACGCGTTTTACACCATAGAAACTGTCTGAAAGTATAAAAGAAATGATGTTCTGGCTGCTGGAATCAACCACAACAATGTAATTGTGAAGTAACAGCTACCAACAAATGATGAAAATGGATAATGGCTGCTTCATTTACAGTAAGCACGCAGCATTAGTCAGTCTGTGATCCAGAAATGCTGATCTTCCGACGCTGGATTCTGGAGACTCTACAGAAGGACTTTCTCTTGCGAACAGCACCAGCTGTCTTTTGTTATTCTGGAATAATGGAAAGTGAGGGGTGTAGGTGACACTGAATTGGTCAGGTAAACCAGAGAATCTTCGCTGTATGTCTATGACTGATAATAGCACGGTGACTATGTGGTTCTGGTGTTTTCTGTCATAGAGTTTATCAAGGTGGAAAGTGGTGACTGTTTCCTAGTTCAGTTTTATTGACATTTAACATGATGAAAAAAAACCTCCAACAAAAACAAATGCATTGCTTGGTCAGTGTACCATTTGGAAGTTAAAATCCCGACAAAATTTGACAAACACACACATGCACTCGCCTTTGCCACAAAGCCTAATTCCTTCATTTATTGATGTTATCCACACACAAAATGATCACATTACTCTATTACTTGATATGTAGTTCTGTCTCCCACCGTATACGAGTAAATGCTTTAAAAACAAACAACACTTAGCAAAACTTACCTGTATCTGTAGTTAGAGTCTTTGTTTAGTAATAAAAAAAATTTTCGTTGCCAAAAAATTCGTCCCTGCTTGCCAAAGATTCTGTCTTACATAGTGGTTTTTCTGAAAACAACTTTGAGGACGTAACAACAGATGACGATCTTCAGTTCGATAACTCAGAATCACGTGCACATAGTCTTATTTGTTTATTTCTCTAAGTTTGGCAAGCTTTTGTGAAGGTCGCTTGCTTTTTTTAGTGCCCAGTTAATCCAACACCTGTCATATTTTAGCTGACAATTCCCTCTTGTGTCCCCTCTCTTTCACTCTGTCTCTCTTTGTCTGTCAGTCTGTCTGTCTGTCTGTCTCTCTATCTGTCTGTCTGTCTCTCTCTCTCTCTCTCGCCTCCTCTCTCTCCTCTCTCTCTCTCGCTCTCGCTCTCTCTCTGTCCACTCTTTTTAATTCATGTCGACCTTGACTGTTGATATTGTCACTCTAAATGGCAGACGATTGTAAGGTAACTATTGATCTGAACGGAAAGCCCCTATAGGCAGAAATCCAGTGACGGTAATACCTGCTGAAGGGGATACTACTCCCTTAGGATGCTCTGCCGGTATCTACTGACTATTTAACTGTTGGAAGCACGGTACCTTCTCCAGTCTGGGGACTACAAACTGGATTTCTCACGACAAAAGATTGATTGTGATTTTGGGGTGGGTTTTTTTTTCGTTCCTTGGCAAGAGCTACGAGGTTCACCAATCTGTGGCACACATCACTGGGAATTAGATATCCTTTGTCAAAATTGGTTGACGCTGAGAAGGCGATGGAGTCGGAAAAAACAATCACTGATGATAGCAGTCTTTGTGACACAAATTGTTAATGGTAATAGTCTAGCATCCGGGACACAGGTCATATAAATAAGTGCCAGGATGGTAGGGGGAAAAGAGTGCAGAAAGGGTGAGGGCAGAAAAACTACCTGGCCAGGGGTTGCTTATTGAAGAGACAGTAGTTTTTATGAACTGGAAAAGGCAAGATGAAATTGCCTGTATGTTTAGCATGGGCTTTTTTTAATATACATTATGATTAAGTTTCCGTTTTAAGTTTCCATTTTTTACACTTATTAGATATCGCATTTCTAGCTTCATTTAGCTCTTCTTTTGATTCAGCACAACTTGTATCATGAAAAAACATTCTCATTAACTCTCTCTCTCTCTCTCTCTCTCTCTCTCTCTCTCTCTCTCTCTCTCTCTCTGTTCACTTTTTAAAATTCATGTTGACCCAGACTGTTCATATTGTCACTCTAAATGGCAGACGATTATATGGTAACTATTGACTTGAACGAAAAGCC
>CM054139.1:31445203-31465203 GCA_028751875.1 Rapana venosa
AGTGCTCGGCTTCTTCTTTCCTTCAGTTGTAAACGTAAACGTTGCATGCATGCTTATGTTTGTGCTTGCGTGTACGTGCACGAGCGAGGGTGTGTGTGTGTGTGTGTGTGTGTGTGTGTGTGTGTGTGTGTGTGTGTGTGCCTGTCTGTGTGTGAAAGAGATAGAGAGAGAGGGGGAGTGTGTGTGTGTGCGCGCGCGTGCGTGTGTGTGTGTGTTCTGCATGTTCATGCTTACTTATGCACATATGCATGTATGTATGTATGATTTTATGCATGTATGTTTATACTGTTTAAAAAAGAGAGAAATAGAACAACAATTTTTATAAAAATCAGAGCAAAAAACCCCAACAATGTACGAATGGATGGATGTGTGTGTGTGCATGCTCATGCACACATTACACAGTGTTTCTTAGGTGTGTGTGTGTGTGTGCGCGCGCGCGTTTACGTGTATGTGTATGTTTGTGTGTGTGTTTATACGTGTATGCACAGCGTATGTATGTGAACAACTCTCTAGTAATTATTGACAGGTTTCGTCTTTGCGAAAACTAATTACCAGTCTGTCTGGCATCCTGTGTTGTCCAAAAAAAACCCCAACTAAATTGAGAAGCAACAAAAGTAAGGAGGACAAAAACCAAAAACAAAAAAGAGGAACAAACGAAAAAAAATTCCATCCAAAAAGTCCAAGAAGAAAAGAAAAATCAAAATCGTAGTTTGATGTATTTCAAAGGTATATGAAGGTGGCCAAGTATGTCCTCCTAAGCCAATGTGTCCATCATATCACTACTATCATCTTAATTCACAGCTTCAACCATCGCCATTCTTCACAACGTATTAAGCTAACGGTGAAAGGACGTCACACAAATCATGGTGACGTCAGCAGAACCTGCGATGACGGTGGCTATTAAACCCAATGTGCCAAAGATGTCTGCACGCGTGATGAGGCTCTTGGGACTGATTTTATTTATTGCAAAAATGTTGTTAAGCCAGCCGTGCGTCAATAGCCTATGGATGGAGGTGTTGCACGCAGTCTTGCTAGCTAGTCTCCTCTTTGGTAAAGCGCTGTTGTTGGCTTCACAAGGCTTTCAGCTTTGGGCAGAAACAGGTTGGGTTTTTTCGGCTTTTTGTTTGTTTTTAATGGTTATCCCCCACGTCACCCCCACACACGTCTTAGTTTACTGCAGTCTCCCTTAATCTACCCCTCCCCCCCCTTCCCCCCCCCCTCACCTCTTCACACAATCTGTCTCCACTGCACTGTCATTCACATGTTCTGCACCCACACCTTATCTGTAGGTATTTATCTGATTCAGGGCTTCTTTCCTCTCTTGTTTGTTTCTGTTTGTTCTACTGATGTTGTAGTTGTTGTTGGTGATGGTGGTGGCGGTGGTTCTTCTTCTTCTGCTGCTGTTGCTATTGTTGTTGTAGTTGTTGTTTCGGAAATTAAAAGGACAAGAAGGAGGAAAGAAAAAGTGAAAGGAAATGGAAAATCAATGGGAAGCAAACGAGAGAGAGAGAGAGAGAGAGAGAGAGAGAGAGAGGAGAGAGAGAGGAGAGAGAGAGAGAGAGAGAGAGAATATGCTTGTAAAATGGAGGAAAAGGAACCAGGCTGCTGGGAAAAAAGTGTGTGTGTGTGTGTGTATGTGTGTGTGTGTGGGGGGGGGTTATCTTATTAGACAAACAAGAAATTTGAGAGTCTTAATTCCTCATCGACAGTCGAGAAACATAACATATTTCATTAAAATTTTGCTCTAAAATCCCCAGAAAGAAATGACTTGTGTGTAAATCCAAAACAATGTTTTAATTCAATGCTGTCACTTAAGAGATCATGTTCTGTGAGATTGCAGGTCACTTTTTTGTTGTTTTATTTAGTTAGATTTCCGTGTTAAAGCTGTCATATTATTATCACTAGATGTGGCCACTGTGGATCTGCTGGACTATATAAGCAGTATGGTTAGATTAGATTATCATTGTTTCCTAATTAATCCTCCCATTCCTTCTTCATATTTTTTTCTGTCTTCTTTTGCCTATCAGTCTCTCTCTCTCTCTCTCTCCTCTCTCTCTCTCTCTCTCTCTCTCTCTCTCTCTCTCTCTCTCCTCTCTCTCTCTCTCTCTCTCGTGTGTGTTATTTATTCATTGATTGATGTGTGTGTGTGTGTGTGCGCGCGCGCGCGAGTGCGTGCGTGCGTGCTCGCTCTCTCTCTCTCTCTCTCCTCTCTCTCTCTCTCTCTCTCTCTCTCTCTCTCTCTCTCTCTCTCTCTGTCTGTCTCTGTCTCTCTCTGCCTTTGCCTATCTGTTTGTCAGTCCGTCTCTGTGTGTGAGTGAGTGTGTGTGTGTGTGAGTGCGTGCGTGCGTGCGTGCTTGTGTGTGTGTGCGCGCGCGTGTGTGTATGTGTGCGCGCGCGCGTGGAGTGAGGGAGGGGAGGGAGATGTTTCCATCTGCTTCGATCCGTGTGTGATGTGGTGTCTAAAACAAAATGTCATGTTACGACAATAAAAGGACAATCTTCACACTATTTATAGTTTTAAAGATCTGTGTGGGTGTGCAACATATGTCACTGTTTGTGCACAGGTCAATGACCTAATTAAGCAAGTATGTCATAGATTCTTTCTTTCTTGCTATTTTTTCTTCTTCTTGAAACTATGTGTTAGTTTTTCCTTCCTTTCTGTCGATCCACCACTAGTGTCTTCACCTCAGAGTCGAAGTGACACGACTTTCTTTCTCTCTCTCTCTCTCTCTCTCTCTCTCTCTCTCTCTCTCTCTCTCTCTCTCTCTCTCTCTCTCTCTCTCTCTCTCGCTCTCTCGCTCTCTGTTTCTGTCTATCTATCTAAATATCTGTCTGTCTGTCTGTCTATCTCTATCTACCTTCTCTCTGTTTCTGTCTATCTATCTAAATATCTGTCTGTCTGTCTGTCTATCTCTGTCTACCTATCTGTCTGTCTATTTTTTCTCTCTCTTTTTTTCCTTGTGTGTATATGCACGCACGTGTGTTTGCGAGTGTATGATGACAGCAGCGATTTGTTATTTGACACCTGTTGCTTGCTTTTACGAGAGAGAGAGAGAGAGAGAGAGAGAGAGAGAGAGAGAGAGTATTAATGGTAATGAGCAAAAGCAGTTTATTAACGTTATGCCTGCCATCTGGCCCATATGAAAAGGAGAAGATACATATAATTAAAGCATAACTATGGTGAGTAAATTAAGTTATATAATTTATATATATACATCGATTCAGAGAATGGTAGTGTCAACATTCTCATCTATGAGGACAGAACCATTTTGTTTCAATGATTCTATAAAGTGGTGTGTGTGTGTGTGTGTGTGTGTGTGTGTGTGTGTGTGTGTGTGTGTGTGTGTGTGTGTGTGTGTGTGTGTTTATGAGGATTTTTTTAACCTATTTATTTATTCTTTTATTTCGAAGATAACGATATAAGCACTCATGTACTTTATTTTTACATCCGGTCCCTGTGTGCATGCACCTTTGTAAATTTTGTCATCTGTTCCCACCGGCACACAGTAGCCTACACTTCTGAAAGGTGGAACAAGTTTTGGCGTGTGCACAAGGTGTTCTGCGTGTGTTCGCACACGGGACCTCTGTTTATAGTCTCATCCGAAAGGATTCCGGGGGAGTAGAGTCGGCACTGATGTTAACTCAAAGGGAAAAAAACCCTTGAAAGTATGTGTTTGTGTGTGTGTGTGTGTGTGTGTGTGTGTGTGTGTGTGTCTGTGTCTGTGTCTGTGTGTGTGCATGCGTGGGTGCGTGCGTGCGCACGTACATGAAAGACAAACACAAAAAGATAGTAATATCTGCACATACATTCACTGACAGTCTTTCCTATAATTATAGCATACACGCTCCTTGACATGTATGCGGAGTGCACGTAGACTAAAAAGATACGGTTGCCAATTACCATACGGTGTCTTGCCAAAATCGACGATGACGGTTAACGTGTGGACTGACTGACAAATGGGCTGATAGGAGGAGAGAGGTTGCTGCAGCAGATTGCGGATGAGGTGATGATGATGATGATGATGATGAATGATGATGATGACATCGGTTCTGTCGCCTTGTTCTTGTTCTCTGAGTAGGAAAACCCTGCCCATGAGATCGATTCTGTGTAGTTCACAACAGCGTCGTTCTTGAATTGTTCTTGCTGTACGTATGATCCTTTCATTCTGCTCGGTTTGGTTGATCGGTCTTTTTTTGTCTTTTTCCTTTGTCTTTTTCTTTGTTTTTTTTTTCCTTTTGGTATGGAAGAAAGGATATATTATATTATATTATATTTATATTATATTATATTATATTATATTATATTATATTTTTGTGATTGAAGTATGTTGGTTTGTGGTACTTTTCTTCTGTGTGTGAATACCGTCTCCTAAGATTGTTTGCCTGTAAAACAGAAATGTTTACAGCCTTGTATTAGTTAGTTCCTTCATTTATCGCCTGTTCACCTGCGGTGATTACTAGATGGCACAGTGTGCGTGTGTGTGTATGTGTGTGTGTGTGTTGGTGTTGGGTGTGTGTGTGTGTGTTGTTTGTTGTGTGTGTGTGTGTTTGGGGTTGTGTGTGGTGTTGTGTGTGTGTGTGCGTGCCTGCGTGCAGAACACTCAGTTAATTGTTAATCTGTTTTGTTCATGTGAAAGCAAAGCACGTCTGCTCTACATCATCTTAAAATTCATACTAAAAGTCGAACTGAAAGGAAAGGACAGAAAAGAGAGGAAAATTGGGGGGGGGGGGGGGGGGGGGGGGGGGTAAGAGAAAAGAAATTGAAAGAAAGAAACAAACAGAAGACTGGTTGTGGTATTTTATTCTTTAATGCGGAAAGAAGGAGTGGTTTTCTGAACAAACCAACGCATCCATCACCGCCGTTATTTTCATCCACCAGCCTTGACATCATGGCAGATGGGGAGGAAGAGATAGGCTGAAATGACGTCATCATAGGCCCTCGTGACGTCAGCATGTCCCGCGCCCCCCCCCCCCCCCCCCCCCCCCCCCCCCCCCCGTGGTGACCCTTATTAACCCACCCTAATGCATGGATGACATCTACACTGATCAGGTAGGGTGAATTTATTCCTGAAACGTCGTCGTCTGAGACAAAGGTGCGGCAGATATCTAATGTGGCGTTGTAGTGTGTCTTTGCTAATCCTGTCCTTCTTTGGATGTAGTCCTTGGCTTCCAAACGTTGAAAGTCTGTGGAAGTTTGTGAACTTTATACTTATCCGTTTATTTGTTTGTTTGTTCGTGTATTTTTTTAGTTTTGCCTTGATTTCAGTTGTTTGTTTCTTTTGTTTTGGTTTTGGGTTTGTTTGCTTTTTGGCTCTACCAAACATTCTTTGTATCTGTCATCTTCTGTCCGTCTCTTTCTTCCTCTGCTCTGCTAGTCAGTCCATTTTCATTCTTATTCATACATACCCAACCCCAACCCAGAGCTTATTCTTTTCCACATGAACAAACATGCACCTGCCTTTTTATCCTGTCTCATGGCTTTGTATGCAGAAATCAAGATGAGAAAAAGTATTGGAACCAAAAGAATAATGGAAAATGTATTTAGAAAGATGGAGAGAAAAGAGAAAAAAAAGAAAGAATGAATGAATACGGTAAAGAAGACATGAATTGAAGATGAACTCGAAAAAAGGGAGGAAGGGAGAAGAAGAAAATAATGCCACACAAAAATGAAGGAAAGAAACTACAAAGGAAAAGGGGATAAAGATCTGAACAAAGTGGAAACGTAATAGGCTTTATTCTCCATGCCCGGCAGATAAGTAACACTACAGTTCTTTGTCGAAAGTCTTGAGACATGAATGAGCAATCTGCCGTATGAATAGCCAAACCTAATTATGCACAGTTGTGAATGTATGCGAGATGTTCTTCAAGATTTAAATTTGCATTTCTATGGCTGTCATTGTCAACGTGAACCATTGTCCCTTTCGTTTTCATTTTTCTTGTGTTTTTCTTTGGTGAGAGAGAGAGAGAGGTGGGGAGAGAGAGAGAGAGAGAGAGAGAGAGAGAGAGAGAGAGAGGCGATGTTATCAAAATCTGCATATGCATGATCTCATAGTCCTTTACGTGGGCACATAATACATCTTTACAAGTAAGTGTGCACGTGGGTAAACATACACATGCCCATTTACCACACAAATGTGTCTGTCTTCCACAACGGCAGTTCGTTGACTGATAAGCACACGGGGGAAGGGGATGAGAGGGGAGGGATGGTACAAGAAAAGGATGGAGGGTGTTCATCATAAAGTCCAGTCTATCGCCTTGTCTGGGCAGGAGGAAAGGTAATGTTATCATCATGAAACATTCATTATATCGCCTTGTTCTTAGCCAGGATTGGAAATCCCCGCCCAAATCGATTGCATGTACTTAACGGCCTGCTCTTTCATGATTCTTGCTGATGGTGTCCATCTCCCCTTCTCTCTTTTGCTTGTTTCCGTGGGAAGGGAGTGGAAACATGGTCTGGGCTTTGCTGTGGTCTCTCTGTCTATCTCGCTGTTTGTATCTGGGGTTTCTGAGGAAGGAGCCCACTGAATCTCTCTCTCTCTCTCTCTCTCTCTCTCTCTCTCTCTCTCTCTCTCTCTCTCTCTCTCGCTCTCTCTCTTTCTTTCTTTCTTTCTCTCTCTCTCTCTCTCTCTCTCTCTCTCTCTCTCTCTCTCCTCTCTCTCTCTCTCTCTCTCTCTCTCTCTCTCTCTCTCTCTCTCTCTCTCTCCGCTCTTTCTCTGTAACAGTCTTTGGTGGATCGCAGAAAGTTGCCAACTGATGTGTGCAAAGTGAATACCACCTTTTTTTTAAAAATCGTATTTTGGAGAAGTTGCTTGTTATATCCAGATCAAACACTCGAGTAATTATAGTCTGTAGTACAGTAACTTGGTGAGCCTTTAAGATGTGCACTGAGATGTTCAAACACAGTGCGTGCATGCGTGCAAACACACACACACACACACACACACACACACACACACACACACACATTCATAGTGAAATGTACGAACATGCAGACTCACACACAAAAGAATCTAAGCCTCAATCTCCTCTCTCTCTCTCTCTCTCTCTCTCTCTCTCTCTCTCTCTCTTCTCTCCTCTCCTCTCTCTCTCTCTCTTTAGACAGAAAAAATAATTTTTAAAAAGAGGACTAAAAATCATCGTATTATCTCTTAACAACGAAACCTAACACACTAGCATGCACAAGTGTTTAGCTCAGA
Organism: Rapana venosa; assembly: GCA_028751875.1. Taxonomy (NCBI): domain Eukaryota; kingdom Metazoa; phylum Mollusca; class Gastropoda; order Neogastropoda; family Muricidae; genus Rapana; species Rapana venosa. Next base: position 31,452,400 of record CM054139.1, read on the forward strand.
CACACGTCGCAATAAGCATCATCGTGGCAATCATCACCACCTGTGGGACTCCATACCAGTCCTCGCCCACGCCAACAGATGTTGCACAAACCACAGTTCACCCCGGCCAGCCCGTCAACCTGACAACTCTAGCTGGGACTACTATAGCTGATGCTGCTACTATTGGTGATAGTGGTTTTGTCACTTCAGCACATAACTGGAAACGATAGTATGGAGTATGGTGGCTTTTTGTCAAGAGCTCTCTCCTGCCTCTGTCTGTCTCTGTCTGTCTGTCTCTGTGTCTGTCTCTGTCTCTGTGTGTGTGTCTCTCTCCTCTCTCTCTCTTTTTCTCGTCTCTCTCTCTCTCTCTCTCTCTTCTCTCTCTCTCTCTCTCTCTCTAGCTATCTGGGGGTGTGGGTGTTTTGTTTTTTTAGGAGGGGATGATGGAGAGTGGAAAGTGCAGTATGTATGTGTGGGTGTGTTTGTGTGTGTGTGGGTGTGTGTGGTGTGTGTGTGTGTGTGTGTGCGCGCGCGCGCGCGCGCAGTATATGTTGTGTGAGTGTGGGTTTACAATTTTTTTTAAAAATTAACTTTAATATGAGTTTTACAATAATTATCATCTTTAAGGCTCAGCAATTATTTAGGCCGTCCTTTACAGGGTAATGTTTACAACCATGTTGCACATTACGACACATACAGAATATAAACAGTGTCACCTCCTGACTTTTCGTAGGCATTAATTTTTGTCTTCCAAAACGCTAACTATCTTACCGCTTTTCTGTTTTATTTTTGTAAAATTGTTTTTTAATGGGCTGTGTACAACGTGATGGAACTGCAATGAAAAACAGTCCTCCCTTTCCATACATGAAAAGAGGCAGCATTGGTGCTGATGAAAGACGAAGCAATAATGAGACTTATCAATATTGCAAAGAGGAATTGATCTGTATGTGCAATGTGCACTTGGTCACAGTATGACTTGCTGACGTAGCGTGGCAGGCCTGTGGGCTAATGACGTTTCGTGGATAACATTTTATTTTATTCTTTTATATCGAGGATAATGAAATAAGCACTTATGTGGTGTTTTTTACATCCAGTCCCCGTGTGTATGCGGTTTTGTAAATTCTGTCATCTGTTCCCACCGGCACACAATGGCCTACTCTTACGAAAGGCGGGACAAGATTTAACGTGTGCGCAAGATGTTCTACGTGCGTTCGCACACGGGGCCTCGGTTTATAGTGTCATCCGAAGGACTTTTGGGGAGAGTGGAGTCTGCACTGATGTTAACTCCAGGGAAAAATATCCCCTTGAACGGGAATTGAACAACTGTCGACAGATTCCGAGCGCAATGTTCTAACCACTAGGCTATCCCGTCCCCCCTGACTATGGGAAGAGAGTTGGAGCTGGCGTAAGAGCTTCACGTCGGTGTCAAACCTGTCTATCTGTATAGTAGAGCCTTGTTTTGAACGAAGAGGTTATTTAGGCCTGTATTCACTGTTCTTTCAAACGTTGTTGTTGCTGCTGCTGCTTCAATTTTACTTCTGTTCAATCAAAGTGATATTAGACGATCTTCAAACGTGGTGTGTGTGATGTGTTTTATGTTGCGTGTTATGTTGCGTGCGTGTGTGTGTGGTTTAGTTTTTGTTTTGGTGAGTGTGTCGAATCTCTTTGTGTGTGTTCTCTATAATTATGTATTCGTAATTCACAACCTTGATGTCCTGCCCCTACTGAATCCCAGCGCCTTTTCAATATGTTTCTCACTCAGCGCTGCGAGCATGTCTGCGGGTGTGGTGGTTGGTGTGCGCTTTATCAGTCATAGATTCATTCAATCATTCATTGCCTGCCAGGGTTTAGAGGTTCTAAGGTGCAGCACTGATACAGCCTCTTCAGTTTAGGATGGCTCTGGCGGGCACAGCGTTTCTTTTTCAGTATGCATCTATGAGAGCATGGATCAGTGGTGCACACAGGGGAAGCTATATCAATACTTGCTTTTCAGAGAGAGAGAGAGAGAGAGAGAGAGAGAGAGAGAGAGAGAGAGAGAGAGAGAGAGAGAGAGAGAGAGAGAGAGAGATGTTAGAATAAAAAAGAAAAAAGACAGAAAAGAAGAGTGATATGAAAGAAGAAAATCTTTAGTACCGCATTTTCAAAATGTGAACTGTTAATTAAGACTGATAGATCAAAGATCCACTTCCCTCTCAGTTCATAACCTTCTCTGACGGTCCTTGTTACACGGAACTCAACACATAACTATGTCTTGTGATCAATACAGAGTGGACGAAAGAAACAGATCTCTTCCTCCAAAAAGGGCTGACAGTGTGATGCTGACAGTGACACCAGTCATGGACAGACTGAAAAGTGATGGAGGACAGAACCAGAAAAGGAATGACAGTAGCGGTGAGATGGCGATGCACGAACACGAAAAACGACTTGCGAACTTCCATTTCCAGCCAAAGTGGTTGTCTCACTAACTTAGTTCTCCCCGTTTCCCCAGGAGCATAGGAACACTGATGCAGAAGCCCTGCGTGTTCGATCTTGGTCAGCTCTCTTCCCCTCTCTCCCCCTGAGATGTTTCTAATGTTTTCAGCTCATTTTCTGTTAGCCCTTTACCAAGAAGTTGTCGGTTGTTAACCTCTGTCCCGGCCTGCCGGCCTGATTTTCACCTTTCTGGTTGGTTAGGGTGTTGACTCGAGGAACGACAGAAGAGCTGGTTTGAATCTTGGAATTTTAATGTGTATGTAGTTTCTCAGTTTTAATCCGAGTTTTAACCATTGATGTAAGGGCCCTGATATGTCCTGTGTGGTCAAAGGGCTAGGGGCTAAGAACAAAATTAATGAACTGAATTTGACTCTTATTTCCCTATTTTTTGAGGATTCTAGTCCAGTATCATCATCATCATCAGACCCGTGACCTTGGCGGTCGTGGGGGAGACATGAAAGACGATGCCGTGGTAAGCCTCCTCCATCCATCTCGGTCCTCGGCTCTGCGCAGTAGTGCCGAGTCATTCATCCTGGTCCATTCTCTGATGTTGTCCATCCATGACTTGTTCTGTCTTCCCCTCCTTCTGCCACCTTCGAGTGTTCCCTGCAGTACTGTTTTGGGCAGAGTGTTGTGTAATATTCAGACACTCCCTTCTGATGGTTTCCAGTCTTCTTCCACTGTCGGGGGTTTTGATGGCGGTAATAACTCAACAGGGAATTGACACTTTTTGTTGACAAACCCATTGTCAGTGAAGATTATGCTAAGATGTCTGAAAACTTTATAGTAGTATATATGTAAGAGAACGCATAATTTTGACCAAGCTGTTAGTTATGCAGAGTATTGGCAGTTGATTGCGATTTTCTAACAAGAGAGAGAAGAAAAGTTTGAACTGAAGCAAGTGATTCTCTCCAAGCCTGACAGATAATCATTTACTTTATGATAGTGACATGTCTTTTTTTTTTCGAACATCAACCACCAAAACACAACCCATTGGCTAGTTATACAAGAACTGTTTCCTGTTGTAACATGAATTTATTCCTGAAAGAGACAATGTACTTGACCAACACAAAGTATGACTTAAAGTATGGACAAAAAGTATGTTCTTTCGAGCCAGAAGGCCCATAGAGCCGGAGCTTATCCCGGTTTCTGTAGCGTTAAGCGAACTGATGGTTTTTCACCACCCCTGTGACAGGACGCTAGTCTGTCGCCAGATACTTCCCCAGCAGAGCTGGTACCCACTTGTACACCTGGGTGGAGTGAGGAAAATAGGAGTAAAGTGTCTTTCCCAAGGACACAACACCGAGCCGAGCGGGGATCGAACCCGCGACCTCTGGATCACGAGTTGACCGCCTAAACCACTCGACCACGGTGCCTCCCAAAAGTATGGACAAGATAAGAGCTTATATTGTACTCGGACAACGGGAAACATGTGCAATAAATACATGCAACGGGATTTTTTTTTTTTTTATATAATCATATAAGAACATACAAACAGAGAAGTCAAGTCAAGTCAAGTCAAGTCAAAAACACTTTAATCATCCCATGAAGGGCAATTACAATACTGACAGGCAGATTGATACACATCAAAAATATCAAAGACACAAAAGCTATATTTCATATTGGTTTTCAAATGACTTCAAATATAATGTCACGAACACACACACACACACACACACCAACACACACGCACGCATGCGCACACACACACACACACAAACACACGCACGCACGCACACACATCAATTGTGAACACAATTTTAAACCCAATGACTAGAAGACATAAAAACTTATTTTTTACGCACGCATATACGCAGCACGTACACACGCACGTACGTGTGTCTGCGAACACGCCCACGCACACCCACACCATACACCAATATATAAATTCAATGTTTTAGGACCGTTGACTAGAAGACAGACTTATTTTACACACCCACGCACCCACCCACACACACATAATTATGTATTGACTACACTCATAACAATGACAATCAGGCAAGTAATTCAGAGAAATGTAAAAACTAGGTAGTCAACATCATTGTGAATTCAGAATTCGAATGCTTACTGGCACAAAAGAATTTCTTTTTCTGTTAGTTTTGCTGATGGGACACTGAAAACGGCGTTCCGAAGGCAACAACTGAAATTCTGGAAACAAAGCATGGGAAGGATCAGCCAAAATGGCTGTGGCTTTGCATACAAGCTGCTGATTGCAGAACGACATGAGATCTCTTTGTTCTTTTCCAATTATTTTTGAGCAGATTCTTACAATTCTCTGCAGGCCATTCTTGTTTTTAACACTAAGGTTATTGTACCAACAAATGAAAGCTAAAATTGCAAAGAATGCTTCTTCTAACTATTGTTAAGCCGTACACATATTATCAAAGAAAACATTGTTAAGTGTCTTTTGGTCTTGTAAAGAATATCAATCCTCCAGATTGATATTCTTTACAAGACCAAAAGCCAATTCAAAAAGTGAGCAGATTGAGGACATTTGCCAGAGACACTATTTAAAATAACATTTGCCGTCTTTGTTATCTTGAACAAAGAGGCTGTGAACCTCAGCAACATCTATGAGTAAAGCGAAGTTGAAACAAAACAGAAGCAAAACAAAAAAGGAGCTAGAAATAGCAAGGACACCGATCAAAATATAGCAAAAGAACTTCAGTCTAAAAAGAACGTGTTTTTTATGCAAGTTTTTTTGCCTTTAAAAGGTGGGATGGAAAAAGAAATATGAAACCTTAAAATTCGTTTCTAAAACTGTTAATAGGTTTTGACGTCAGTGCGCTGCTAATGGAGAGAGATCACTTGGCATATGAACAAGTTGTTTTTGTCTGCCACTCTCTTTCAGAGATGGTCAGTCCATCTGTTATCCAGTGTTGCCGAGGAGAGTTTGTCAGGTGCGTGATATATATATATATATATATATATATATAGAGAGAGAGAGAGAGAGAGAGAGAGAGAGAGAGGGAGAGAGAGAATGAATGAATGACCTTTATTTTCAAAGGGTTACAGAGTACTTTTCAACCTATGATTTCAAGTAAAGAGAAAAATATGTATTCAACAAACACATAAACCCCAATTGACCTGAACATTAATGTCACAGACAGCCAGCCAGAGAGATCAACAGTCCTGAACGAGAGTATTTAACTAACAAAATTTGTGTTTCATAAGCGGCCACATTCCCATGATATTTATCCCCCAGTACTAGACCACATAGGGGCCAATGGGCGAGGCGAACTAGGTCAGCGTTATTCAATTTCAAAAGGAAAATTGTGGTAACGTGTTTATTGCCTGGTCAGCTATTTGCTGCCTGGAGTGCTTTGCTAGTCTGTCTGACCCCCAAACCAAAGAGCTCAGGACAGTGGTAAACATGACTAAGGTCATGTTGTGACCAAGTGTCGGATAGAGTGTGAAAGAATGGAGGCGCGGAAGGTAGGGAGGTGGGGGGGGGGGGGGGGGGGATAAATATGATTTTGTGTAGTTATAGTACATGATGGTATTCGTATTAAAAAAAAAAATTAATTCTACCCTACTCAATCAGTATGACTGATCTAGGCGTCTGGAACGAACATAGGCAATCACTAGCCCTCCTCCCCCCGCCCCCCCCTTAAGTATAAATGAACAAGACTTACACACACATACATTCACACACACACACACACGCGCGCGCGCGTGTGCACAACCGAAACAAAATCTGTTTGAAAGGAGAAGGTGAACAGATTTGCTGACATCCTTCGTCATTCACAACGACATAGAGACACGAGTGAAAAACCTCGATATTTGTGTAGAAATCACAATATTTATATCAGCTTTCTGTTTTTAAAAAAAAAAACAGTTAAAGAGAGAAATGCAGTGGGCGAGCTAGCAAAACGTTCTTCAAGGAGCTGTTCTGGAAGGGAGACAAGAGGGAGTAACACTTTGCAGAAGAGATCATGAAACCCTTTGTAGAGACAGAGGCCTCAGCACACAACCAAAACATATGGAGGAGTCTAACGAACAGATCTTTAGTGCTGCGCCCAATCACACCTCGGGGAAATAATGGGGAAGATAAGAAGAGGGGGAGGATTCTGTCTTTGGCTCCATCCTGCTGGTAATGTATGTCGTGTCGTAAAGTGGTGGTTGTCGTAAAGAGGTCATGATTAGCGAAGATAAGAACTCCTCCTTCCCAGGTCTGAAAACTTCCTGTAGAAACTTACCTTCTCCTTGTCAACTTACCTGCTCCTTTCCTTCACCACGTGGGCTGCCAATGCACAGACTTGCAAATCGCGAGACAAACTATTGCAAATCTGACAATTCCGTTTGTCTCTGTGAGTGAGCGAATCCCGTAAGACAACGGGGTTTGTCCCCGGAAAATTTAGGTATTACTATCATGTTGGGTCGTGTTTTCATGAGTGTTGATATAAAACGATGTGCTAAGCAGTTTACAAAATAAATTTCAGTTTCGTTCGGACCAGGTTCGCGAAGTTCAACTCCTTAATCCAGTTAGCGACAAGACAACCATTTAACGACACCGCAGCTGTATGAAGTCAGCTTCTGCCAAAAGTGTGGACATTTTTCCTTCCAAATTTGTGACTTTCATTTGGTGAAAGAGTGACATTCATATTGGTATGATGGTGTTATGTGGTCTGTACATGAAGGCCTGATCTCAAGTGCGTGACAGTGATATGTTTTTTGTCATACTTCAAGAGCTCTCTCTCTCTCTCTCTCTCTCTCTCTCTCTCTCTCTCCTCTCTCCTCTCTCTCTTTGTCATTATCTTTCTGTCTACGCTTGAGTATTTCTGTCTCTCTGTATGTCTCTTCTTGTCCCTGTTTATCTTCGTCTTTCTGTCTCTGACTTCCATTCTCTCTGTCTCTGTCTTTCTGTCCGTCTACGTCTGTCTCTATCTGTGTCCGTCTGTGTCTGTCTCTGTCTCTCTCTTTTTGTCATAATATGTCTGTCTACGCTTGAGTATTTCTGTCTCTGTGTATGTCTCCTCTTGTCCCTGTTTATCTTCGTCTTTTTGTCTCTGACTTCCATTCTCACTGTCTCTGTCTTTCTGTCCGTCTACGTCTGTGTGTGTTATCTGTCTGTCTCTGTCTCTCTCTTTCTTTCTTTCTCTCTCTCTCTCTCTCTCTCTCTCTCTCTCTCTCTCTCTCTCTCTCTCTCTCCCCCCCCCCTCTCTCCTCTCTCTCTCTCTCTCTCTCTCAGCGGCTCTGTTGTCTCCTGTTCCCTATCAGTAACATTACTGACTCCTGCATCATCCATCCCACCCATCAGTGATGCCCTCTAGCTTTGCTCTGCCGAAATCCCCGGCACCAGTAGTAGTATAGCCCACAGGAGCTATCAGTATCATAGCCCTCATGAGACCACCAGCTGGAGGAAACCCAGCACCGCCACTGGTTCATTTTATTTTGCGTAGCATATTCAGTAATATGATTCCCAGTTCAAGGCCACACTACACAATACTATGCCGAACGCCGTTGTCCAAACTCCCCTAAGACTACCGACGGATGGTCAAGCAGATTGAATGGCAGTTCTGGATGTCGTGAAATGGGGGATCTTCATTTCGCTCCTCTAGAGAAATTAATGCTGGTTGGATTGGAACTTCGGAGATTGAAACGAAGACACTTTAAGCTTGGAATTGTAAGCGTAAGCCCCTATTCCCGGCCTTCATTCTCCTCCTTCCACACAATTCACTCGCAGGCGTATTATTAGCACCTCTCTCTGTCTTTTTCCTTCCTCCCTTCTTCCCGGTATCTCTTTCTAGGCTTATTCTCTCTCTCTCTCTCTCTCTCTCTCTCTCTCTCTCTCTCTCTCTCTCTCTCTTATATATATATATATATATATATATATATATATATATATATATATATATATATCTCGCTCTCTCTTTCTCTCTTTTTTTTTTTTTTACACAATATTATTTATTTTGTAACCATAGATTTCTGAGCTCAGTTGCATGGTTGTTGAATATGGGTTTATCTTGGTATGTTTTGTTTTAGAAAATTCTCTGTCTCTGTCTCTGTCTGTCTCTCTCTCTCTCATATGTTTCCTCACAATGTATTTTCTCGCCTTTTATTTGTTAGCACTGATGTGTGTTTCTTAAAAGTGTTGCTGTTTGTACATGTTCGTGTTAATGAGGAATCCTAGAAGACGAAGGGGGGTTCTGCATCTCCTCAGTATCTTACTCTGCTTCATCTGTATTCCCTCCTTTACCACAAAAGTCACCCTTCTTGGCACTTTGTACAAGTAATTGCTGAACTTTTGGGAAACTTTCATTAACTTTTTACCCAAAGTCGGAATGCGGCTACCTTAAGGGTGGGTTTAAAAAAAAAAAAGGTCGCAGTCGCAAAATCTCACTATGTGGAGAAGAACCTTTGGAGCTCTAGCCAAGGAACCTTTAAAGAAAAAAGAAGAAAAAAAGCACACAGCAAACAAACCCACCCTGGGTAATGTTTTGTTGTTGACAAGCTGATTGCATTTGATCTAATCGATTACAGACTGGATAGGGATATAATTATATTGTGAGAATGTTTGGAAAGAGAGAGTAATGTCTCTCTGTTTTGGGCGTGAGAGATTTCCGGGCTTTCCAGTTTCTTTAGTATTTCATAGTGCCACTGTTCCAAACTGGGCATCTTTTTCTTTCCTTTTTGTTTTTTTAATTCTAATTGTTTAAGTTTCGAAGAGGCTCAGAGATTAGATGGTTTTAAATCAACGTATTCGAGAGTATCATTAAAAACATTAAAAGCCAGATATCGAGTGCTTTCACTATTCGTCGTTCTGTTCGTTGTGGTTTTTCTGTCGGTGGCATAGCTCCAGAATGGTTGTGGATCTGAATAAACTGCAGGCTGCATACTTTTACCCTGTAGTTCCGCAAAGAGTTTCACTGATGAAGGCTGTGACTGTGTGTGCGTGTGTGTGTGTGTGTGTGTGTGTGTGTGTGTGTGTGTGTGTGTGTGTGTGTGTGGTGGTGGTGCTGCTGCTGCTGCTGCTGCTGCTGCTGCTGCTGCTGCTGCTGCTGCTGCTGCTGCTGCTTCGATTTTACGTCTGTTCACTCAAAGTGATTGTAGACGATGGGAAGGGGATTTATGTTGATGGTTGTGTGCAGTAAAATGGGTATCTGTTGCTAAATATCGTGTGCAGTACACAGAAAAAGGCTAAGCAATGATAACAATAAATAAATACATAACAAATGCTAATATGACTTATAACTATAACAAATGTCCTATCATCATCATCATCATCAGTCCCGTGACCTTGGTGGTCGTGGGGGAGACACGAAAGACGATGCCGTGGTAAGCCTCCTCCATCCATCTTGGTCCTCGGCTCTGCGCAGTAGTGCTGAGTCATTCATCCTGGTCCATTCTCTGATGTTGTCCATCCTATAGGACTGTTCATTAAAGAGAGAGAGAGAGAGAGAGAGAGAGAGAGAGAGAGAGAGAGAGAGAGAGAGAGAGAGAGAGAGAGAGAGAGAGAAACTCTGAAACTCTGAAATGATTTAATGTACATTGGCCTTGGACCACAATACATTTGTTGGGCTCAGGATGGAACAGTGAGTTCATTCATATCACTGGCAAAGCAAATGCACAAACAAATAATGATTTATGACTGATTAAAGAAGAAATACACACAAATATATATAGCGAACTCATACAAAAAGATGATGTCAATACAATTTATGATTGAATACAGCAGAAAATTACATGATTATAAACCTTAAATCAACCATAACCCAATCATAGAGAGAAGATGCTAAGAAAAATCATCCATACTGAGTATATCAAATTGTAGCAGTTTTTCAATAAAGTGCTTCAGAGAGAGAGTGAGAAACTCTCTCTGAAACTCTGAAATGATTTAATTGCACATTGGCCTTAGGCCACAATACAATATAGAAAAGAAAATAGGAAAATATCTTATTTAGCAGCACCTATATATATTCTACAATCATTGGTTACCTGAAAATAATATATATCTCATACCTACTACGGTTCAAATTATAAGGATAGTTGTCAAATCACAGTTTACATTTCACATATACTGAAATGATCAGTCATAGACATTAGTATAAAAGGGGGAGATACAGAAAATCATGATCATGTTATGCCACGAATTCTTGATAATACGTGATATAAGCAAAGGTGAAAATGTTTAAGTGGTTTAACAGACGTACATCATAGGATTGGTTACCTTGTAGACTTAAAGTATTTTCTTCCGCCTATTGCTTGCATGAAACACATATCTAGATAAATTGTATCTGTGGATAGGATCAGTGGCTCTAAGTAACATGTGCAGAGGAAGTTCTTTTGACTCTTTTAGAAATTTGACCCTTAAATCTTCAAACGTAGCACAAAATAACACAAAATGTTTTTCATTTTCGATCTGATTTTTACAAAATGGACAGAATTTATCATGAATAGATTCGCTATAGCGATGTACATTGTTATTAAGTGGGAGTACATTAAACCTCAACTGCGTGATAGCAACACGAAAACAATAATTTTCCATATCTAGAACATAACTTTCTTTTACGAATATAGTCTTAAATGATCTATATGGTTGATATCTATCTCGATCTCTTATAGTTCCTGACCATTCTTGAATAGGGAGAGAGAGAGAGTGTGTGTGTGTGTGTGTTTGTGTGTGTGTGAATCTTACATAATTATCTTGGCGTAGGAGTTTTGATTTTTTTTTTAAAATGTCAACGGACATATCATAACTCTCTCACCGACTTTTTATTTGGTAACATAGCTGTCAAAGCTGTCATGATGTCTACAACCCTAAAAGATCCGCTCATTAAAGCAAAACAATGGGTTTATCCCTGCCACTTTGGTGCTATATGTAAAACCACACGCGACGGATGATTAGTCTGCACGAAAGGTTGAGATGGAGACAGGGGGGAGTGGTAGCCTGGAGTCTTACCTGGGCATTAACCACACGGCTGTTGACCCTAGCAACAGACAGAAATAAGAGGAGAGTCACGTAGGCCGTCAGAAACAAAGAAGAGGATCGGGAAGGGTTGCACTGCGTTGACGTACGCTAGGGCCGTGCAGAATGGCACGTACAACCAGTGTCAAGATCAGAGGGTGGAACTGCAGGGAAATGCAACAGAAAAATAGAACATAAAACTCTAAACATAGCAGCTCAGCTTGACAGCACACAGCATAATGCTGCGCACTGTAATAAAACATTATTGTAGAAAACCGTGTAAAATCACAACTTATAAAATATTTTTATATTTTACTGTTTGCTGTGACCACGAAGCTATGGGGGGTTCAGGGCTAAGAGATGTGTATACTTGAAGATCGATAGGACATAATGACAAAATCCACGCACCACGAGTTAGGAAGTTAGACAAGGCATGGTAAAAGAAACGTGCATTAGTCATCAGTGGCAGCCATCTCATTTAGTTCTCGTTTTTTGTCCATGACAATATTAACAGCGTTTTAATTTGCTCAACCTGACGACTAGGTGGGAATGCCTGTCTTTTCATCTCATTGATATTGGTTGTTCTAGTGTTCCTGTTGCTGAAATGTTAGTTCACTGTTGATACACTAACAGCACTGCTTCCTTGACAGAGTTAAGACTGTTGTTTCATTCTTTCCAAAGGGTCGGACCGTGTTTGATATTTTGAGTCAGTTTAATGCGATATATAACACTTTAATGTACCTCCAATAGAGTTTTGCAAGAAACTTTGCCTTGCCTTGCCTTGCTTTGCCTCTCCTTGTTTCGCCTTGCCTTGCCTTGCCTTGCCTTCCTTCCTTGCTTTGCCTTGCCTGGTGTAGAAATCACAAGTGTTAATGTTCCTCTTCCTATATCAGCACCGTCTTTCGTTTCTTTCGCTCTTCCTTTCCGTCAGACACTCTGTTCCTTGCCTGCTCGTTTCCACCTCTCCATAAGATGGCCTTCTATTAGTCTAAGTGGTGACGCCTACTCGGTGCAAACTGGAATTAACCTGACACTTCTTCTGACTGTGAGAAATCGATTTTTTTTCTCTCTTTCTATTTTTGACGTGACTTGTTTTCCGTGGATGCTGGCCTTCTCTCTATCCAATTGCCTGCATGCTTCTGTGGCTGGCTGATTGGATTACTGGTGGTGGTGGGGGTAGGTCTAGGGTGCAGCAGCTCAGTGGTCACAGCATTTAGCCTCGTCATCTGAAGCCACCGGAGAGCACAGGTTTGAGTTGACGCTGAGCTTTGAGGGAACTCTTTTGTCAGGTAGTTTATATTGCTTCCGCCTCTATTCCCATACAAATCACTTAGGATGTGACTTCCAATGGAAATGAAATCCCAGTCATCTTTTTCAGATGAGAAAACCAGCTGCAGTACTGTTGATGGTAGGGTTGACATGACACAGTTTACATATATATATAT
>CM054139.1:31467703-31475203 GCA_028751875.1 Rapana venosa
TGTATGTATGTATGTATATATGAATGTATTTCTGTAAGTATGTCTGTGTGTATGTGTAAGAGAGAGAGAGAGAGAGAGAGAGAGAGAGAGAGAGAGAGAGAGAGAGAGAGAGAGAGAGAGAGAGAGAGTAACGCCAGACGTATTCGACTTCGTATAATGATATTATGCCCATTTTAGCTTATATTTTGTTTAGTTTAGTGTAATTGAAGTAATATACTTTTCCAATTATAATCGACAGTAGTTTCACCAAACTTTCAACCGGCAAATTTCTTACGTCCAGAATAAAGATAGTTCCGTGCCTTGCACATCTTCCCCCCTCTCATTTCCCCAAACTGTTTGTCTGACACTAAAAAATAGATAGATAGATAGATAGATAGATAGATAGATAGATGATATAGATAGATAGATAGAAAAATAGATAGATAGATAGATAGGTAGATAGAGAGATAGATAGATAGACAGACAGGTAGGTAGGTAGAGATAAGTAGATAGATAAGTAGATAGATAGATAGATAGATAGATAGATAGATAGATAGATAGATAGATAGATAGATAGATAGATAGATAGATAGATAATAAAATAAAAAGGATGGGAAAAAGAAGCACACAACTAGCCCTTTCCCCCTTTTTTTCTCTCCTTGTTTCCAGTTTTACAGGAAAGCAATCAACCCCGTGGTCTCAGAGCAAACTGCCCACCTTCTCCCACTACCACCCGCACCACCACCACCAGCACCATGGCTTCTGTCCTCACCACAGATAGCGGGGAAGATGTGGATCAAAGGACGCCGGCAGCACAGGAGATTGTGACGTCAGCAGAGACCGCCTTGACGTCATCGACCAACGCACCGGGACCCAAACGGTCCACGCGTGATCAGGCTCGGCGATTTCAGCGCTTGCTGAAACCTCGTTAAATAGAGTGACACCACCACCCGTAATCTGATGAAGCAGCGCTTCTTGCTTCGTCTGTACTGAGCGGTCGTGATGTGTGGTTTTCGGTTTCTTAGGGGAAGGAGTCAGTCGTGGGCAGAGTCGCCTAGCTGTGTCAGTTCTTGTCTTACCCAGCTGCACACACATCTTTCTTCCTCTGTCATCACACCCACACCTTTCTGTATTTGTATTCCTTTTCTCACGTATCCTCCTGAGCGTCCACTCCTTATCGCCCACCCACGCTCATATTCAACCCTTTTTTTTTCATGTCTTGTTCTTCTTCTTTGTCTTCTTCTTCTTCCTTTTTCTTCATCTTCTTCCTGTTCTAGTAGTAGGCAGCAGCAGCAGAAGAAGTAGTAGTAGGAGGAGGAGGAGGCAGCAGCAGCAGCAGCAGCAGCAGCAGTAGTGGTAGTAATCATCAGCAGCAGCATCATCATCATCATCTTCTTCTTCTTCTTAATCATCATCTTCATCCTCTTTTACTTCCATCTCCTGTCTTCGCTGCGGGGGAGAAACTGCGGATAAAAAGAAATGACAGGAAACATTTTGTTAATAAAAAAAAAAGTGAGAGAAGCACAGAGAGAGAGAGAGAAAAAAACTGGACTGGAGGAAAGGTGGAAGGGAGACAGCTTCAGAGAAGAAGAAAGAAAAGAAGAAGAAAAAGAAAAGAAGGGGATGGGTTAGCACAAGTAAAGTAAAAACTAAAACCTAGGAAAGCTGGAATAAACCGACAGCGCGTTATATATTAATCCCCGATAATTGCTGGTAAACAAAACTGAGCCGGTGAAAATGTGTTCAGACGACAAAAACGAAGCTTGTTTGCGAAAGATAGTTATAAAATTGCAGACGTGTTTAAATCAAACGACATCACGCACTTTTCTTTCTTTCAGCGGTGATTGAGGGCGATATATTCAGTAGACTAATTCAGGGAAGGGATTATTTTTCTTTTTCAAACGCTCAGACAGCAACGATTGTTGTCTGTCATATGAGCAAGAATGCGTCGCGCTGCCGTTAAGCGTCTGACAAGTCGGGCCAAGCGCATTCGACTTTGGCTTGGGAGAGAATGGTTATCTTTTATGTCTTTCTGTGAAAAAAGGGCAGAAGAGTGGACCAAGAAGGCAGACAACAGACAAGAAGGAGGTGACAGGTTAAAAAAAAAAAAAAGGGGGGGGGGGTGGAAACAAGGCCGACACAAAGAGAAGGATAGAAAAGAGGAAATTCCTAGCACAGAATTTCTAGACGGTGAGGATGCTATTTAGACTGAAAGACCCCAGCATCCTCCCCACGGAGGAAGGGAATGTTCACTTTGTTTTCTAAGAATTGGAATATGTCCACACGATCCCATCTTCTCTCTCTCTCTCTCTCTCTCTCTCTCTCTCTCCTCTCTCTCTCTCTCTCTCTCTCTCTCTCTCTCTCTCTCTCTCTCTCCAATCCAATCACACTAATAATACCACCTGTGCTTTTGTTCCAGTTCTCACATATTCTGCCTACTCCGCTTTCTCACCCACGCTAATGTTTCACCTTCGGGTATTTTCCCCCCATCCTTTTGGCTTTTTTTGTTTGTTTCTTTCTTTCTTTCTTTTACTGCTGTATTCTGTCTTCTTCAAAAGGGACAATACAGCAAAAATAATATGAAAGATGGACATTTCTCTAATGGACAAGATAGGGAAGAATAGAAAATAAAAGAAAGAACAAGAAGGAAGCAGAAAGGAAGGAAGATAGATAAAGAAAAGAAATGCAGCGGTGAGGTTGGGGGGTGGTGAGGGTGGTGGGGGGGGGGGGGGGGGGGATCATAAATAAAGTAAAACTAGAAACATGGACAGCGCGAATTTAAAAAAAAAACCCTCAAGAAAGCGTGTTACATATTCACCTTCACTAATTATTGGAAAGCAAAATTGAGCCAGTCACAAAAAGAATGATAGTAGTAGTAGTAGTAGTAGTAGTAGAAGTAGTAGTAGTAGTAGTAGTAAGAGTGATAATAAGAAGAAGAAGCTGAGGAAGAATCATCATCATAATCATAATCATAATGAAGCTTGTTTGTGAAAGGTTATCAGAGGGGAGCAGACACGACTGTTTGAATTACAAGACACCCCACACTCTAAAGTCTTTCTTTTGCCATCCTTTTCGTCAGTGATTGAGGGCGATGCACTCTGTAAACTGCATTTAAAGGGGGGATAAAAAAAAAGAAGAAAGTTCATGTTTGTGCTCAAATAAATGTCATATGTCCAGACAATCCCACCTCTCCCTCCTCTCTGTCTGTATGTGTCTGTCTGTGTGTGTGAGTGTCTCTCTCGTTTCTCCTCGAAATAAAATAATAAAATAAATTAAATAAAAGATAAATCTCTCTCAGACACGTGCACGTGCGTGCGCTAACACACATACACACGCACACACACACACGACACACACACACAACACACACACACACACACACACACACACACACACACACACACACACACACAAGCTTTCCCCCAACATACCCAGATATAAAAAGAAGCAACTTGCAAATTGATTTCGTCTGTGACGATGAATTTTTGTTTTCAACAGGGTTTTTTTTTTAAATAATTGGTTTGTTTTGTTTGTTGCCAGTGGGGTTTTTCCACATTATGAAAGTTTCAGACTTGATAATTATGGCAATCAGTGATAACCTTTTGCAAAAGTAAAACAAAAAAACAACAACAACAAAAACCAGCAATGGAGAAGCAAACAACGACAGTTATGGACTGTGATGATACAAACAATGATAATAAAAATGATGATAGAGATGACGATGCCAGATGACAATGAGGATTGTGGCGATTATACTGATAATAATGACTAAGACTATAATGGCGAAAATGGCTCATGGCGATAGTTAACATATTGTTTTTCTCTAATTCATCCATCCATGTATTTATTCCTTTATTTCGAGGATAATGGGATAAGCACTCATGTGCTTTTGTTTTACATCCGGTCTCCGTGTGTATCGTTTTGTAAATTTTGTCATTTGTTCCCATCAGCAGCAGAACGAGTTTTAACGTGTGCGCAAGATGTTCCGCGTGCGTTCGCACACGGGACCTCGGTTTATAGTCTTTTAGGTGGAGTGGAGGCGGCACCGATGTTAATTCCAGGGGAAAATATCTCCTTGAACGGGATTCGAACTCGGGTCAGCAGATCACGAGCGCAATGTGCAGCGTCCTGACCAACAGGCTAACCCGTCCCCCAATCTCTCTGATGCGTCTGCTTAACTTGAACAATTTGTTGTATAGAACGTTGAAGTGTTAAAGGTAATAATAAAAAGTATCAAACCAAACGATTTGTTCCTGACATTCATTTTTGACTCTGCTTCTTTAGAGCGCGGTGATCACATCGATCACTTGGCCAGTTCTTGTATAGGCTCTCTTTAAAGGACATAGTTATTCATTCTACTCTCTCTGCTGACTGTGGGCGGGTATCAATCGAAGCCCCAACACGCCCGTCTGATGGATTTGAACTTATGGCTTCTGTCTGTCTGTCTATCCGTTTGTCTGTCTGTCCGTCCCTCTCTCTCTGTCTGTCCGTCCCTCTCTCTCTCTCTCTCTCTCTCTCTCTCTCTCTCTCTCTCTCTCTCTCTCTCTCTCTCTCTCTCTCTTCTTGTCTCTCTCTCTCTCCTTCCTACTTCTCTCATCTCTCTTCTATACAGTATGGTTCTTGCGGTTTGAATGCCTCACAAGCGTATTTATCTGCGTGCATGTCAAATATTCGTTTCGTGCGCACACGCCCGTGGATGCATGTCTACATACATGTAGCACAGCAAGCAAGCACCCACGTACGCACCACACACACACACACACACACACACACACACACACACACACACACACACACCATCCCCATATGAAAGGGCTGTTTTCTTAGAAACAACACAAACTTTGACTGTTGTTCAGTTTACTGATCATCTTTAGGAAACACAGACAGTGACAGCAGGGGACTGAAATAGCCGCTTGGCCACTCAGCTGCGAAACGATGCTTGCCCTACATCTTTCTAGCTGTGAAAGACTGAATGAATCTGCTTAGTTAACGTCTTTTCACTCACAACTGTCATTTGACGATGGAACAGCACTGACAGAAACGCTTCTCCGTGGCATAGACTATAAAGCTTTCAAACTTTCTCAGAGTTGGCAGCTCGATTATAGATAGATTGAGGGAGGGGGAGCATTGCTCCAGCCCCTTTTTTATCTGCCCAGAGATCTTCTTAGTTGTACTATATTGTTTGTATAGTCTACGGCTGTGCAGAGCCGCTTCACTCCAGCCAAGGATCTGCAGGCATTCTGTACCACAACTGTTTACACTTTTGTGTATGCAGTGGCTGGTATGAGGGAGCAGCGGTGGACTTAGTCCTCGTGGTGATATCCATGTAATGCACTAAGTGGGTGAACTGTAAATGGGTTCCGTGGTGAGTTAGTTGTAATGCGTTAGGTGGGTGAACTGTAAATGGGTTCCGTGGTGAGTTAGCTGTAATGCACTAAGTGGGTGAACTGTAAATGGGTACCATGGCGAGTTAACTGTAATGCACTAAGTGGGTGAAGTGTAAATGGGTTCCGTGGTGAGTTAGCTGTAATACACTAAGTGGGTGAACTGTAAATGGGTTCAGTGGTGAGTTAGCTGTAATGCGTTAGGTGGGTGAACGTAAATGGGTTCCGTGGTGAGTTAGCTGTAATACACTAAGTGGGTGAACTGTAAATGGGTTCCGTGGTGAGTTAGCTGTAATACACTAAGTGGGTGAACTGTAAATGAGTTCCGTGGTGAGTTAGCTGTAATGCGTTAGGTGGGTGAACTGTAAATGAGTTCCGTGGTGAGTTAGCTGTAATGCGTTAGGTGGGTGAACTGTAAATGGGTGCCATGGTGAGTTAGCTGTAATGCACTAAGTAGGTGAACTGTAAATGGGTGCCATGGTGAGCTAGCTGTAATACATTAGGGGGGTGAACTGTAAATGGGTACCATGGTGAGTTAGCTGTAATACACTAAGTGGGTGAACTGTAGATGTGTACCATAGTGAGTTAGCTGTAATGTTTTGTCTTAACTGGCTGAACTGTAAATGTGTACCATAGTGAGTTAGCTGTAATGTACTGTCTGAACTGGGTGAACTGTAAATGTGTACCATAGTGAGTTAGCTGTAATGTACTGTCTGAACTGGGTGAACTGTAAATATGTACCATAGTGAGTTAGCTGTAATGTACTGCTTAACTGGGTGAACTGTAAATGTGTACCATAGTGAGTTAGCTGTAATGCACTAACTGGGTGAACTGTAAATGTGTACCATAGTGAGTTAGCTGTAATGCACTAACTGGGTGAACTGTAAATGTGTACCATAGTGAGTTAGCTGTAATGCACTAACTGGGTGAACTGTAAATGTGTACATAGTGAGTTAGCTGTAATGCACTAACTGGGTGAACTGTAAATGTGTACCATAGTGAGTTAGCTGTAATGTACTGTCTTTACTGGCTGAACTGTAAATATGTACCATAGTGAGTTAGCTGTAATGCACTAACTAGGTGAACTGTAAAAGTGTACCAAGGTGAGTTAGCTGTAATGTACTGTCTTAACTGGGAGAACTGTAAATGTGTACCTTAGTGAGTTAGCTGTAATGTAGTGTCTTAACTGGGTGAACTGTAAATGTGTACCATGGTTAGTTAGCTGTAATGCACTGTCTTAACTGGGTGAACTGTAAATGGATACCTGCCCTCTCCAGTGACAGGGGAGGTAAACCAGTGAGGGAGAAGAGAGGTGCACCACCGTCAAAATGCTTATCCTTAAAGAAGCTGACTTGACTTGACTTATGCCTCTTGATTCCCTGGTGAACGTAGGGCCGCGACAATCACCCCTCCAACGAACTCGGCCCTGGGAGATAGATCCTCTTCAGCTGGGCCCACGTCATTCCGGCTGCCTTTGTGTCTGCGTCAACGCTTCTGCGCCAGGTCTGTTTTGGTCGACCAACTTTCTGCTTCCTTTGTGGATTCCAGTCAAGGGCCTGTCTGGTGACATTTGAAGCAGGCTTGCGGAGTGTATGGCCGATCCATCCCCCATTCCCTTTGTTTGATCATGGACTCATTTGGGGCATACCTGGTCCTACCCCACAGTTGTTTGTTGGAGACGACTTCTGGCCACCCAATATTGAGGATGTTCCTGAGGGATTTGTTGGTAAATGTCTGGAGTTTTGTGAGTGAGGTCCCCAAGAACTGTCTAGGTTGTGGAACACCTTCATTTTTACCTTTAACTGTCTCACTGTGTTCTGAACTTCCAAATCTTGTTTGCATCTCTGTTGTTGTTGTTTTTTGTTGTTGTTGTGGGTTTTTTTTGTTTTTTTTTTTTTTTTGGGGGGGGGGGGGGGGGTACATGTCAAGAGTGAATCAGGAAAGGTTCTTAGAAAAAGCATACTACGTCTGACCCGAGTGGCAACACTGTTTGCTCATCTTTTAAGAATCTGTAAATAATTTTTAAGGCCGACTTTCAAAACATTTCAGATGGTTCTTTTTTTGTTCTTTCAAGACGGTTTGCTTGTATTTGAATTTTCATTACAGAAAAGAACGCTGCCAGCTTGCTACTTATAAA
>CM054139.1:31485203-31492703 GCA_028751875.1 Rapana venosa
GTGCGTGCGTGCCCACGTCACTCACACGCCCAAGCACACCTGTATATATTGCAGCGGCGTGAGAGGTGCAGTCGATTAGCGGAGCAAGCAACTCTATTGTGAAACCAATAGGAACTGAACTGCTCCACTAGACCACTAGACCATAGGGATGCATAGGAAGTGTGGAACGTTTCAAAAAGGCTCTTTATGTGTGTGTGTGTGTGTGTGTGTGTGTGTGTGTGTGTGTGTGTGTGTGTGTGTGAGAGAGAGAGAGAGAGAGAGAGAGAGAGAGAGAGAGAGAGAGAGAGAGAGACTTCTGTATTTCTCTTTTCCGTTCACAGACATCAGTACAGATTTGTACAAACAAAGGAATGTGCACGCACATGATCAATCACACACACATACATACACACGCGCGCGCGTTTCTTTTCTTTTTTTAAACATATTATGCGCACTTACACAGACACGCACGCATCAACACATATATACACACATACGCGCGCACGCTCAGACACTTACATAGACATGCATGCAGGAACATACAAACATATCTAAACACTGCCGCGCGCGCCTCTTCACTTTCAGGCAACTCTCTTTTACACACTAAGTCTTATGCCCTACCCTGGTCACTGTCTCTGTCTCTCTCTGTCTTTCTGTCTATTTCTCTCTCTCTCTCTCTACCTCTCTCTCTCTCTCTCTACCTCTCTCTCTCTCTCACCTCACTCACTATCCCCCCCCTCCCCCCCCCCCCTTGCTTGACAGCCAGCAACACGTTTTTCTTCAGCTATGTGTAGAGATTTTTTTTTCTGTTTACAATTGTCTTGGTCCTTCAAAACTTTGGAAATGCCAGTCAAAAGACTTTCTTTTAATATTGCAATACATGCTGAAATCTGTTCTGAAGAAATGCAGCTGTCCTTGTTCAGAGTGGAAGATAGATGCAATCAAACTGTTGTAATGATGAGACTGAGAAGGAAACATACCTCGTACTTTTCACACTTCATTTCAAAAAGCGACCTTTCAGTGAGAGTGTCCGTCTCAGGTGAACAGAGACTACAGGAGGGCGAGCTGATGCATGCAGAACAATCCGGGAGGAGAAGGCAAGGAGACAGATTCAACCTCCTTCAGGTCTGTGTTTGCCTACTCCACCGAGCTTCTTCTGTCCATCTGACCACACTGACCAGGAAGAAATTATCGACATCTTTGTGTATAACAGCCACTGCCAGCTTTCTATAGACAGCTTTCACAATGATCATTAAAATGACATGGAACAACGTGATAGAGACAGACAGGCAATCACAATTTCATACGACAAAACGCTGTATGATGATGAGATATATGGCATCTGTAATTATATGAATGAGGTGGAAGAAAGTGATAGTGAAGAAGGTCCTAAATGTTCAGAAAATGATGTGGAACGTAGTGAATGTATTGAACGTGTGAAGGTTCTTGAAGAATTTCAAGCAAAGGAAGCAACTTACAGAGATAGTGGGGAGTGCTTATAGACAGTTTTACAAGAAAAGGATGATGTCCAGTTCATGACACAAGCTATGAAATGTGGAACTTAAATATAAGGGAAAAAAACTACAGCTGTAACAGAGACGATTTTCTTTTATTTAGGAAGCATTGAAACTAATTCAGTTAATGATAGATTCCCCGTGTCATGTGAAAAATATATAGGTGCATCTCCGAATTGGAATGTGGCTACCTTAATGTTGGGCAAAAACGGTCACATAATTATGCAAACCTGGAAGCTTTAGCCAAGGAACAAACCAACAAAACCCTGTCGTCACCTTTATCCTCGTTATTGTCAAAGCCAAAAGTGGAAAAGAACTCCAGTAGTTTTGGTTGGGTTGGGTTTTTTTTTGTTCAAGGCTTTCACGGGAATGGCAATATTATAACATGAATCACTTGATGTGAAGGGGTAGGATGGCGTCAAGTTCGTCATCCGACAATACCTATGGGTGCTGGTTTGAGCCTCAGCTGAAATGTCTATTCTGAGGGTTACTTTTATATTCCACCTGGACTTATCATTGGTGCTGCCCCCACTCCCTTGAAAGTCATTTGGATAACACTGTTAAAGGAAGTCCTGTGTATGATGGCACGCAGAATATCCTGTTTATATGTACGCTTAAACCCCCATCCACTTTTTGTGAAAAAGTAGGCCAGCTGTGGCTTGTGGCATTGATGACACAAACATGCCCAGCATGCACCAAGGAGAGGGATAGGCTCCACCAGATTGAGCATGCCACGACACACTCCTTGAAAAAAAAACCCGTACTTTGCTCCAACGCATCTCGATGAGTTAAGAAAGAAGTCAGGTCACTAGATTTGAATAAAATGTGCTGGCTTGTTGTAGGTGCTATCAACAGCTTGTTAGAACAGCAGAGTTATCAGAACTTTTGTAGTTTTAACACACTGATGAAATAAATATTTATAGTGACAAAAATGTATTCGCCATGATACAATGTTAGCAAACGGAGCTTGATTTAACATAACGATTAAAAAGTAAAGTCGCCACAAATCACACAGTTCATATAACGACTCTTGCACTGGCAGCGTAGGTCAGGCCTATATCATCAGACTTGTAAATCTCATCCCCTCTCTTCACTGACCCGAAATAACCCACGCAAACTTCACTAACACTCAATCGACGGTCACGTGGCGACCTCTGTCGTGGCTTCCTAAGATTCGTTCTAGAGGCGATAGATTTACAACAGGATACTTCGGCTACAGTCAAGAAAACTTCCAAGTAGGAAGATTGTCTGAAGTGGTATCACTTAGATAATCCTATCCAGATATAGTTCTGCTTGACAGCTGGAAAAGCTATCGATATTCCTACAAGTAAAATACGAGAGTTATTGTCAACTACAGTGAACAACACTTTTGTGAACCAAGAAGATTGTCTGAAGTGGTACCTCTCACACTAAACCTAGCCTGCGTTGTTCAGCAAGATAATCTGCTGAATAATCGTACCTGAAAGGATATGATCTTTATTTTTCAAGGGTTACAGATAAGCATTCACAGAGAGAGAGAGAGAGAGAGAGAGAGAGAGAGAGAGAGAGAGAGAGAGAGAGAGAGAGACAGACAGACAGACAGACAGACAGACAGACAGACAGACAGACAGACAGACAGACAGACAGACAGACAGACAGAGAGAGAGAGAGAGAGCACTTTATTGTTACTGTCCAATGTGGTCTATTGACCCGGGGAGGAACGAATAACCCTTCTCTTTCCTTTGTGAATACGAACAAATACACATGATATGAGCAATTACAGGATGCATTTGACGTTATGAAAAGGAAAGAGCTTTTTATAAATGGATATGACTATAAAATTCTAGTATCAACACGGCTACAAACTGAATACAAAAATGATAAGAAGAATAAACGAAAGGAAACAACCGACAAAAACTAAGATTAATAACAACAATACACTAGAATGCCATCCAGTCAATTTGTATGTAAATTTTTCAATAAGTGTTATTGATGGAGATGACTGACTATAAATGTATATTTAATTGTGTCACATAATATTAAAGTAATTGGTGTTGAGCTGTGATTGTCCTAGTTTCTGTGCTTCAGCAATAAACTTTGCAGCAGATTTGATCACAATATCAGACGATAAGACAGAAAAAAAAATCTTTGGGAATATTTCAAATTGAAAAGACTACAGTTTTCACGTATGGAAACATAACTATACTTCACCACTGAAACAGGACATGTACTTCATCATCAGAAATATGACCACGCCTAGGGCATGGGAACTGTGTGCATGTCTCAGGTTGAAACCATCTTTTGTTAGCATTGAAACCAAGTGTTCCTAATCTAAAACGTTCATAATGTAGTCGGTGCCATTTGTCAGTGACTAATCGAATATATATTTCAGCCTGAAAGGCACACTTAACCGGAAAAAAAAAACAGCAGTATTTATCGCTACTGTCCACATCTGAGTGCCAATTTTGTTTAAATGAACAAATGAGTCAGTATGTAAACTCAGAAATAAACCAATGCTCGCTACCTACTTCCTGAGACAACCACACGATTCCAAAACCATGTTCTGACAAAACTATTTGAACTTGATATGACCTGTTCTTCTTACCCGACTCTATTGTATAACCATCATGTCATAAGATTACCTACAAAAACGTGACTCCACTGTGGGTGTTTCAGTAGTTTCAGCCAGTACTTAATACTCTTAACTAACCTTCTGATGTGTAAAGGATATAAGGATAATCTTCAGTGAGTGAAAAATGGTTTTATGGAAATGCTGAAGTGAAAGTAATAATAATTATTCTTATGAATACCTACGGGTTCTATTTTCAACAAAGCTAGGCCAACATTTTGCATGGTGTGAATCTTGCAGGAAGGGAGGGGGGGGGGGGGGGGGGGGGGAAGAGATGTAATCTAAATCTTAAAAACATTTTCGAAAGTCGAATTCAGTAGATTGTTCTGTATTTTGGAAATTGTTTGATATTCAAAAAGAACCTTTGCTTAAAATATGAATTGGAAATATGGGGATTTACTGTTAATTTACAATTAGAAAAGGTACATGGATGCATTTGCTATAAACAGTTCATGAATGTCCCAGTCCTTTGGTTGAATACTGCACTCTATGGAGAGAGAGAGAGAGAGAGAGAGAGAGGAGAGAGAGAGAGAGAGAGAGAGAGAGAGAGAGATGAGAGAGAGAGAGAGAGACAGAACAGACAGACAGACAGACAGACAGACAGGAAGACAGACAGACGGACAGACACAGACAGGAAGACAGACAGACAGACAGACACAGACAGGAAGACAGACAGACGGACAAACAGCAGCCAGAGAGACACAAACAGAAGCACACAAACAAAACAGAAAGAGCTGATTTTAAAAAAAGCAGCCAGCCATCCATCCATCCATCCAGCCAGCCAGCCAGCCAGCCAGCCATCCATCCATCCATCCATCCATCCATCCATCCATCCATCCATCCAGTCAGTCAGTCAGTCAGTCATTACCTGGCAGAGGGTGGGGGTGGTGGTGGTGGTGGGGGTAGTACCCACAAGGTTCCAGCAGATCCTGTTCCCACTCGGCCGGCCACATGCCTCCTAGAATACCTCCGCCACCACTGCCGCTGCTGCCGCCGCTGATGGGGTTGCTGCTGCCGCTGCTGGGGATGCTGGCACTGACCACGCTACTCCTGGGCGCCGCCTCTTCCACCGGCTCTGATTTCACCACCGGGTGATGGGGGTTGGGGTGGTGGGGGTGGTGTTGGTGGGGGTGGGGGTGGTACCTCCTCTCGCCCTCAATCCTCCCTCCCTGTCCTCCCTGCTGCATCCACCGCTCTCCCGACCCTCCTTCCGGCCTGCTCACCCACATCCACCACGGCCGACAGCTGTCTGGCTTTACCTCTGGAATGCTTCAGGGCTTGCTGTGCTTCTTACTGGCTGCAGGCGTCAGGTGGGGCGGGTGTTGGTTTGTTCATGCCGTTGTTTCATGACCAGTGCTGGTGGTGTTGCTGGGATGAGTATGCTGCACAGTGGACACGTTGCCTTGTCTTCAGGGCTGGACCTGGTTCACTCTGCTTCTACTATGAGCACCACCAGGTCAGGCTGACTAGCCTTCCATGAACACACACACACACACACACACACACACACACACAGAAATCGGTCTTTGTTTTGAAGTGGGGGGATTCGTTCCTCTTTCTTTCTTGTTCTTTTTTCAATTCTTTATCTTTCTTTTTTGTATTTTTTCTTCTGTTTTTCTTCCTTTTTCGAGAATTATTTATTCCAAAATCCAGACCAAGGAATAGAAAAACCAACTTTCTATACAGACAGAACCTGCTGTCGTGTCAAATCATTTCCCAATAGCAGCAGCAGTCAGAAGCAGAAGCTCAATGCATGCTAGTCACCGATTGGTTCCCGCGAAAGATCCGATACAACTGTTATCCAATCAGCGGGGTTTTGCTTGTTTTCTGCCCTTTGAGGGGCAGCTAGCATCCACCATTACTGTGTGTTGACACCCAAGATTACCTATGTGTTGGTGTTCTTATTTGATGGCCTCAGAACGTCACACCATAGTCACTCCAGCTTTTCAGCTAGTCAACATCAACTTTGCCGTTGTTCAAAGCATCAGATCTAGCGTCTGTGGGCTGAGCGTGCCCTCGGTTCTGTGTCCCTCTCTGGGTTACAGTGCAGCTCTCAAGCCGGGTGCAGGCAGGAGGGGCGTTATCCCAGGTGTCCCCTCCCCTCAGCAGATGCTGGGCAGAGCCCCCATCCCCTGTCCCTGTCTGGAGACACAACTCTCCACGTCCATGTTACACTAAAGATGAATCACAGTGCCTGCACACTCTCATTTGTCCCATTAAACTACAACCGACACCAAACCGCCTGTTTGTTTGTGTTGGGGGCAGGCAGTGGGCTGGTCCAACTACACAGAGCCCACCCAGCTGACAGGTCTGCCCTCTGTAACACCCAGACCTGTGTACAGCTGACAGGTCAGCCCTCTGTAACACCCAGACCTGTGTACAGCTGACAGGTCTGCCCTCTGTAACACCTAGACCTGTGTACAGCTGACAGGAGAAGAGAGAGAGAGAGAGAGAGAGAGAGAGAGAGAGAGAGAGAGAGAGAGAGAGAGAGAGAGAGAGAGAATCTTTTACTGTAAAACAGAAGTAGCTCTCTTCTTCATGCATTTTTTTTTTCGAATCACACACATTTCTTCTTCCGATCATGTTCTTTCTTTGAGTCATCCCCACTTTCACATGGTCTGCTCTGTCGGTTTCTCTGTTTGTGTCAAGTGTTAAGGCTTAGCCTTTCTACCAAGCAGTTTCCACAACGTTTCCCTATAGCGAGACCCCATCCCATAATAGACAAAGAAGTTGAAAGTGGAATTGACAAAAGTGATGCCTTGAGTGATCCAGAGACTGGCCATGAAGAAGTTTTGCTGGCGCCTCCCTGGACCCATTTCAGGAAAGAACAGCCAGGTCATGTGCATCAGGGAAATGGGGAAGATGCAGGCCAGGAAGAAGCAAGAATTGGCCACCAGCATCTTGGTGAGGCCTACTTCCTTGGACGACAACCCGGAAGACGTCTTGGCCCGCCAGGCCACAGTCTGCCGAAGCTTCACCGTGGTGATAGCTGTCGTGGCCGTCACCACCACAATCAGCACCCAAGGCAGACCGATACCGAAAAACAGCCCGTGCAGGAGATCGATGAAGTATTTGTGAGCTTTATAAAAACTACCCGCGATCGAGGTGTTCATGAGGATTCCCGTGACAGGATCGTGAAGACAGCCAACGCGATATCGAAACGTGACGATAAAATACAGACCTATGACCACAACGTAAACGACCGTGACGACGATCACCATCGTCCTCGTGCGCATCACAGTCTGGTAACTGAGCGGGCGGAGGACACAGTGGCACCTCTCTGTGGCGATGATGGCAGACAGGACGTTGGAGACATAGCCAAACCCCATCAAGCCTGTGAAGTGGTTGTTAGTCAGGAAGGTCATCACGGGACTGAACCTTTCCCCTGTGGTGAACTGC
>CM054139.1:31497703-31500203 GCA_028751875.1 Rapana venosa
CAAAAAGAACAAGAAGAAGAAAAGTGAGAGTGCACTTGTCTTTCCCTAGAGCTATGACATTTGCAAGCAAACTGCAGAAAGGGGCTTTAACAAATTCATCAAAGGCAAACAAGCATTCACACAGAGGTGTGAAATGCTGTGGGTCACAAGAAACTATCCACCAAATAGAGAGACAATCTTAAAGCAAATTTTACAAGCATGTGTAAGAAGTCTGGGTTGTTAGCTAATTTGTCAGGGCTGTTTTCAGAGTGGGGAGGTCAAAAGAAGGAGTGTGTGTGTGTGTGTGTGGGAGGGGGGGGTAAGGTTTGGCAAGTCAAGATAAGTAGAAAGTTGGGAATGCTGTAGTTGAGAGGACTGAGCGTTTGGCTTCTGCCTGTGGGCCTATGAAGTTGTAGGTTCGAATTTCGTATGTATGTAGGTAGGTGTGTTGTATGTATGTATGCGTGCGTGCGTGCGTGTATGCATGCATATGATGTATTACGAGTGTACTTTTTTTAAAAGGTCTCCTGGGTCAACTTGAATTGCAGACCTGCCAGTGCCTATAATCCCTTCCTGCATAATTATGCGCATGCAGAAGATCAAATATGTACGATACAGATCCCGTAAAACATGTAAACCTTTGATGGCTTACAGAAACACGATTGCATGCAGAAAATCAAAAATGTGCGATAAAGATCCTGTAATTCATGTGAACTTTGATGGCCTACCGAAACACGAACCTACCCAGCATGCACATTGTACTTACAGAGGGATGGGCTCCACCAGGTTCAACTTGCCCAAGAATCATGGCCTGGAAACTTCAGTGCAGTGCCTCCCACGACTCCTCAGGGAGTTTATGTGAGACAAGAAAGGAGGAGGACGAGGGGGGGGGGGGGGGGGGGGAGGGGGAAAGACAGCAAGGCATATCTCAGCTCCTCCTTCCCGTCACTTCAAGGGGTTTTCTTCCTCCCACTCTTATTCTTGTATCATTCTTACAGCACTGGCCGGAGATGAAAGAAAAAGGCCTGTCAACGTTTTGTGTCAAGCCCAAGATCAAGGAAAATTTCAAAGCATGATGACATATCTCTCTCTCTCTCTCCTCTCTCTCTCTCTCTCTCTCTCTCTCTCTCTCTCTCTCTCTCTCTCTCCTCTTCTCTCTCTCTCTCTCTCTCTTTCATTTGTTGTGTTGTCGTCAGTAGCTAGTCACTGCACAGCTCGTTTATAGTAGTTCAGTATTCTTCTCTGTATCTCATCCCCTTTATCTCGGACGACATATAGTAGTTGTAGTTAGAGTGTGTCATGTATAGGTAAGCGTGCGGGTGTGGTGGCCAGTCAGCAGTAATGAGCAGACAGCAGCACAGGCAGAGCGCACAGTATTAATGAAGTGATGTTGTTCTGACTCCTTGCTCGAAGCTATGAGTTATCATACTAGTTATACATTTAATACAATCTTGTGTGGCTGGCCGTCCACACGTGTGTGTGTAGGGAGAGGCACTAGATTAATGAAGCTGAGCGTCGTCGACTGGGCTGCAGCCATAACATAGATATAAAGAAGAGAGGAGTGGACGGGTGTGAGAGAGATGAAATCAGAGCAGACAGACAGACGACAGAAGAATGCAGAAGGCAGAGAGAGAGAGAGAGAGAGAGAGAGAGAGAGAGAAGAGAGAGAGGAGACAGAGAGTGAGAGAGATGAGAGAGATTGAGAGAGTAGAGAGAGTGAGAGAAAGAAGAGACTGCAACGCTCAAATCAGACCTTAACTTTCTTTCCGTGGTATCCAAAGTTCGGGTCATGAAAGCATTTGACCCGACGTCAGTTACGACGTTGTTCGGGCTTTACTGTCTGATGATTGACGGTCGTGTTGGTGGTGATCGTGGTGATGATGATGGTGATGATCAGCATCATTATTATCATCATTGTCATCATCCCGACAACAACAAACAACAGCGACGACAACAACAGCAATAACTTCAATAATGAGAGATGATTGTAATGATGATAATGATGGTAACAACAACAATAACGAGGATGAGGATGATAATGATTAGAATAGTAAAAATGATAATAACAAGGGTGATGATGATAGTAAATAATAATAATCATAATGATTATGATTGGTGATGAGGAGGAGGATGACGACGATGGTGATAACAACAACAAAGGCAATAACGATGATTATGGTGGTGGTATGCTAGGATGGCCAGAAGATATCATCATGGTCGCCATCATTTTCATTGTCAGCATCGTGCTACAACCCTAACTGTTCAACCAACTGCTGCTGCTTCTTCTTTTGTCATGACCAACACCACCACTACCACGAGCACCACCAAGATCACTACTACTGCTACTGCTGCTGCTACAACTACTGCTACTGCTGCTACAACTACTGCTACTGCTGCTACTACTACTGCTACTGCTGCTGGTGCTACTACTATTCCTACTACTATTGCTTACTACTGCTGCTCTGCTGCTAACTGCTACTACTACTACTACTACTACCTACTACTAACTACTACTACTACT
>CM054139.1:31502703-31507703 GCA_028751875.1 Rapana venosa
ACACACACACATAAATAAAAAACCCAACCAAACATTACATACGGTAGGCAGCCACATTCTTGTTCAAATCAGACTTTTCATTTATCTTCTTTCCCTCTGGTTTCAGCTGCATGCAGATCATGGACAGCCTTTTTTCCCCTTCCTGCTGGTGTGTGTGTGTGTGTGCGTGTGCGCGTGTGTGTGTGCGTGTGCGCGCGTGTGTGTGTGAGAGAGATAGTTATGGTGTAGCTGTTATGCATTCATTTGTGATTCTCAGTAATGTTGTCGCTGATTTTTGCTGTTGATATTGGCATTTTGTTAAAAGCATAGATCAGTAAATCTGTGGGGATAAAAAAATTTTTTAAAAGAACAGACGAGATAATAAAACCGTGATTTCTGTTTCACCTTCATTTTTGTATTTTGTTGCTGCTGTGATGTTCCTGTCCTGCTTGTTCCCACGTTGCTCATTTCAATCTCTCTGCTCCATCCATACACAGATTCGCTATGTCGCATCCTCAGGGTCATAACGTAAATCCACAGGGAACCAATCAGTGTCAGACTGCCATGGGACCACCAACCAGAGGGACCATGCGCTGCTTCTGGGTCACTTTGGCGGTGATCAGTGGCGTCTGATATGAGTAACATTGGCAGGAATCCACGTACTAAGTAAGCCTCCTACTGACGACAGTAATAGCTCAGTCGCGAAGCCAGAGTGAGTGAGACACCCACACCCGGAGTAGCGACCACCCCAACCTCCCTTCAACGACCTTCTCCCGTGGACCTCCAACCCCAATGACTTGGACACAAACTCTGCACGTACAGGCATAGAAGTGTATGGGGAAAACGAAACTTAGGTCACCATGAGATCAGCGCAACTGGGGCCAACGAATCGGATAAGTTTCTTGTATTGCGTGATGATCAGCAGCGATGAGGATGATGTATTAGTATAGTATGTTTGTCCGTCGTGTTCGACGATGACCTCCAAAACAGCACAGGAGGCAGCTGCTGTTTTGGAAACTGGGCAGAAATTTGATTATAGTGGAGATACCTTGCCCACAGTACATCCCCACTCTCTCGGCCAAGTGGGCATAAGGACAGTCAGCGTTGGAGATGTTCTCCAAAGGCCAACCAGCCCCCAGGGCTGCAGCACATAAGGACTGTGCAAGTCAAGCCTCCTAGTCAGAGAGTCATAGTCGATCACTAAAGACTAAGCTGTAAAGTGGAATTTCATGAGTGGGGAAAGCCACTGGTCATACAGCCTCTCACTTTGCTGTTGCCTCCAGCGTCAATGGTTTAATCAAGAACTGTGATAAAGCCCACGTGCTGGATGAGGATGATGTACTGTTGATGCTATGGAGGTGTATGTGCTTTGAGACTACATTACAGAGCTGTACTCTACGCTTCCTATCATAATATGTATCCCGGCGTCAACCGGGCCCGAGAGATACAGACACCTGCAGAGTTGGTCAGGTGATATGAGCAGCGCTCTCAAAATCGCATCGTAAGGTGGATGAAGCTCAAAGTGTGTGGTGGCAGTCTTCCTACTAAGCCCATAGCAAAGTCATTGTAACTGCCCTTCATGGGATGATTAAAGTGTTTTTGACTTGACTTGATATGACTTGAAGTCCTCTGGGTAGGAGCCGGCAAGTGTACAAAAAAACCCACCAAAAAATACATGTGACTCTAACGGGATTCGAACCCGCAACCTTCCAGTCCAGAACCACGGGTGCTAACCACTACGCTGTTGGCAGCTGATGTTGCCTTTCATGTTGTCTGTGTGGTACTTAAATGTTTTTGAATAAAACGGAAGTGTTTGATATAGTATGGGTTCTACGTCATGAGGTACCATGAATCATGTAAGATGGTTGAACGTGAGCATGTTCTGTGCAGAGACAGGTTTTTGTTTTTGGTTTTATTTGTTTACTTAAATTTTCGGTTATTAAGTGATTGTTGATAATTATGTTCTCATGGGAAAAACAGTTTAAACTATCTGCTCTTTACAGAACCAATAACTTCTTCTTCTTCTTCTTCTTCTTCTTCTGCTGCTGCTGCTGCTGCTGCTGCTGCTGCTGCTGCTGCTCTTGCTTCTTCTTCTTCTGCTGCTGCTGCTGCTGCTGCTGCTTCTTCTTCTGCTGCTGCTGCTGATGCTGATGCTGCCTCTTCTCTTCTTCTTCTTCTTCTTCTTCTTCTTCTGCTGCTGCTGCTGCTGCTTCTGCTTCTTCTTCTTTTTTTTTCTTCTTCTTCTTTTTCTTCTTCTTCTTCTTCTTCTTCTTCTTCTTCTTCTTCTCTCTCCTCTCCTCCTCCTCTTCTCTCTCCTTCTCCTTCTTCTTCATCATCTCATCCTCCACCTTTTTCATTATCATTATTATCATCATCATCACCATATTCGTTGTCACGATAGCAGTTGTCGCCATCGTCATTGTTATCGTTATCCTTGCTCTGTTGGTATACTTTCGGAGATGTCTTATTCGGTCTAAGAACAAACGTAACAATTACAATTCTGCTGCGCCAGTCAGGGCTGTGTTGCAGACGGCAGAACTATGCAGCTGCCGCCATCAGAGCCTCAGCAGGCCAGACAGTGGAGATGGACCTGCACAATCCCTCCTTTCCTGAACAGAAAGAACTCTGGCCGGAGAGGTCTGATAGGAACGCCAGACTGTTGCGCACCCTCTATGTCTCAGCATCTACCCAAATATCTGGCAGTTTTTCGTTGATTGCGCTCAGTAAAGAAGGAAGGTTATAAAGAAAGAAGAAAAGAATTAAATTTCATTTCATGTTGTTTACAATAGCCCCCACTGACTATAAAGACTAATTGGGAGCTGTGATCTCGTTTAATTCTGATAATTCATATCAAAGAGCAAAATAATCGAATTTAATGTCATACTGTTTATAATAGCCACCACCAACCACGAAGACTTTATCGGAGCTTTCACCTCGGTGAATTCTAATAACTCACCTCAATATTCATTTCAAGTTCATAATTAACACAATACTAATCCCTTCAAGTGTCCTGCACAATCAACCAGGAAAAACCCACACATTAAATGATATAGCATCTTGATTATTTCCTTCCGTATGGCAAACAAAACCAGACGGTGCTAAGGATACCAGCCATTCCGCTGATCTTAATCATATCCAGGTTACTACATAAATAAAACCCAAAACACAATAAAAGTATAAGTAAATACTTAGAAGTAATGAAAACACGCACAAAAACTTTTTTTAAAAGTGAAATGCCATATGGTCAAGTAACACTATAGAATAGACAATGTGTTGTCCATCTTAGTATTCACAATTTCACTACATACATGCCACCAAAAAAAAGAAAAAGAAAAAAAGCTACTCCAGGCAAAATGTCATGTAACGAATTAAGAGAAGAATGTCAGACTTTCTTGAGAAAAATACACGAGAAGGGATTGCGAAGGTAGAAAATGAGAGACGCAAACGAGAGAGAGAGAGAGAGAAGAGAGAGAGAGAGAGAGAGAGAGAGAGAGAGAGAGAGAGAGAGAGAGAGAGAGAGAGAGAGAGAGAGAGAGAAAAAGGGATATTTTTAGCCCATAATTTCTAGGAGGTGGGGATGCTATTTATAATTACAGAGCCCCTGACATCTGCGCGGGGAAGCGAGCGAAGAAAGAAAGAGAGAAACATATGTATAAACTTATATGCGTACACGTAAACACACACGCACACACACACACACACACACACACACACACACACACACACCACACACACACACACACACAGTCTCGCAATTTTCCTCCTTTTACTGGTTCAATTTATTGGTAAAGGTTGCAATAATGTAGTATTTCAGTGTAATCATTAAGAAATTTGTTCTTAGATAGATAGCTTGATGGAGAAAAAAGCAAATGCATTGCTTATTCAATGTACCATCTGGAAATAAAAATTTGACTTGACTTCACACACACACACACACACACACAGTCACACACACAACACAACAACACAACACAACACACACAACAACACACACACAACACATACCCAACCCAACACAGTGCTAGCTAGAGCTGTGCCTGTGGTTGTCAGTATGGCGCCAGTTTTCACTGAGTGACCTCACAGCAGACGGTGTCATGCTGAAGGACTGCCGGACACAGGCCGACAATACAATACGTACAGGATGACGATAATGATAACAACACAACAGTAATAATGATAGCCTGCCCACGATGGTACGTCGCCTTGTCGTTGGTGGCATGGCTTGCGTGCTTCCATGACCTCCCGGAGCTGTACTGTGTGGGCGGGGGGCATTCGGCCTCTGCTTTGCCGTCAGCGCCTGGGCTTTATCACAGTTCTTGATTAAACCATCGATGCTGGGGGCAACAGCAAAGTGAGAGGCTGTATAATCAGTGGCTTTCCCACTCATGGAATTCCACTTTACAGCTTAGCCTTTAGTGATCGACTATGACTCTCTGACTAGGAGGCTTGACTTGCACAGTCCTTATGTGCTGCAGCCCTGGGGGCTAGTTGGCCTTTGGAGAACATCTCCAACGCTGACTGTCCTTATGCCCACTTGGCCGAGAGAGTGGGGATGTACTGTGGGCAAGGCATCTTCACTATAATCAAATTTCTGCCCAATTTCCGAAACAGCAGCTGCCTCCTGTGCTGTTTTGGAGGTCATCGTCGAAAACGACGGACTAACATACATATATACCTTGCAAGCTCACCAGGTGTGTGGGGTAGGAGGAAGCCAGACTAAAGGACACACCCTGGTCCTCCAGGTTGGGTGGGGGTTGTGCATTAGGCTAATGACCCACTCCCTGAAAAAAAAACCCCAGTCTGTTACAGACACTGCCACAACGTCCTCTCTGTTG
This sequence comes from Rapana venosa, assembly GCA_028751875.1. Lineage (NCBI taxonomy): Eukaryota > Metazoa > Mollusca > Gastropoda > Neogastropoda > Muricidae > Rapana > Rapana venosa. The sequence continues at coordinate 31,507,518 of CM054139.1, forward strand.
TTGCGGCCTTATGTTCTCCAGGGAATCGAGAGGCATAAGGTCAAGTCAAGTAAGTCAATAATGATAACGCTATGTAGTAGAAGTAGTGGTAGTAGTAGTGGTAGTGGTAGTAGTAGAAGTAGTAGAAGTAGTAGTAGTAGTAGTAGTAGTAGGCCTAGTAGTAGTAGTAGTAGTAGTAGTAGTAGT